>JAJONR010000271.1:0-252500 GCA_029582245.1 Solanum etuberosum
AAATTATACCATGATGACGAGCTCAACGCGTAGAACAACTTTCGTCAAGAACTTAAGTCGAGAAAATATATAATTTGGTTGATCCTAGAAGTGGGTTTTCTAAATTTTCTAGTTATTTTCTTAAAAAAAATGAAGAAAAGTCGAAGAAGATATATAAAGAGTTCCACCGACCTAGGGGACCCACCTCACGTGCCTGCTTGTGCAGTCTCACGAAAACGTGAATATCTCTCTATTCTGTAGTCGTATAAATGAATGGTTTGATGCGTTGGAAACTAGACTCGTAGACCTTCGATTATCTGGGTTGTAGGACCTATAAATCTTTATAGATTGGGAGAAAACCTCCGAGACATTTGACCTAAATTTCAGAGAAATATTTTAAAAGGAACTTACGATAACTCTCGCCAACTTTTATTTTGCAACTTACCTAACTTAAAAACTTGAGATACAGCCCTTGAAAACTTAAAATATGACATACGACATCATTCTTAATTCATTACTCACCCTCTTTATTTTTCCAAGAAGGTACGAGTTAAATTAGAGTTCTGAAAAGTTGGGGTGTTACAAATGAGGTGAAGGGTTTAAATTGTCCACTTGTTATATCTAAATGAATAAGAAGGGGTTGAAATGAAAAAGGCTACGTGTTTAACATGATGATGTGAATTTCTTAATGTAACCCTTATTGATTGATTGATGAAATGCTTGAAAGCATGAATGTGGACTTGAATTGTGCAAATTGTTGTCTCTTCTATGTCGTGTGATATTATTGTTGTGCTTTGATCGTTGAACACTGTGATGAGACATGTGATGAGTTATTATGCCGAGGTCTTTACCGGCGAGTGTTGTGATGTCGACGTATTTGCCGATGAGTGTTATTATGTCAAGGTCTTTACCGGCGAGTGTTATTATACCGAGGTCTTTACCGGTGAGTGTTATTATGTCGAGGTCTTTACCGACGAGTGTAATTATGCTGAGGTCTTTGCCGATGAGTGCTATCATGCCAAGTTCTTTGTCGGTGAGTGTTATTATGCCGAGGTCTTTGCCGGTAAGTGTTATTATGTCGAGGTCTTTGCCAGTGAGTGTTATAGAGCCGATTGGAAATGGTTCCGGCTAGTGATGATCACGTGACTTGATACACTTGATGCTTATGCATGACTTACTTATGAATTGTAATTGATGTGCTTGTTATGTATGACTGAACTACTTGTCATTGAGATTGACTTATTTGATTTGTTTGGTTATTGAATTGTGAAATTTGAATTGTGAATGTTGGGCCTGTGAGCCGTGTATTGTATAATTGCTAGGTTGGGCTAATTTTTGTGCAGGTTGTAGTTTGAGGAGGTTCGATTGGAGTGTAAGGGGTATTCGATTTTAGCTAGTTGCTTTGTTTAGTAGGTTGTTTGCTGGGTACCGTGTTGTTGGTACTCACCTTTGTTTCTACACTTGTGTAGGTTCCGAGCGCGGACCCGTGTGATCTCTTTCCCCTTTTATTGACCTCGAGGCTCGTCAAGGACTGGAAGAGGTAGTTGCTTGTCATTCGGCGGACCCTTTTCTTTCATTTTCTTACACTTTGTTCTGTTTGAGAAACAAAGATTGAGACTTGTAATAAATTATTAATTCCGTACTTATGTATGTAGTGGCTTGTACGCGTGACAACTAGATTTAAGGGGTTTTAGTTGAAAAATAAGTTTTCTGCTTTACCTTGTTCTTATTTTACCGTTTTTTGCTTTTGTTTCATTTTTTGTTGGGTTGAGGCTGACTTGTCTTGGTGGGAAAAGACAAGTGTCATCACGTCCATTTTTGGGTCATGACAAAATATTATCGGAGCCCAGGTTCATAAGTCTCACGTGTGTACAAGCCAAGTCTAAGTAAAGTCTTGAGGATCGGTACGGAGACATCATTACTTATCTTCAAGAGGCTACAAAGATTGTCAAGAAACTTCCTTTTATTCATCCTTTATTATTGTGTGTGGTTAACTTCGCTAGTGCTGAGTTGTAGCGTGTTATTTTGGCAGATGCCGAGGACCAGAGCTTCTATTTCTGGAGGTTGAGGGGAGGCTGTCCCCGAGGCTGTTATGGAGACCCCAGCTAGGGGTAGAGGTAGGGCCCGAGCTAGAGACCATGCTCGTGGAGTAGCACCGGCTAGAGGTCATGCTTGTGGGGCGACACCAGCCAGAGGTAGAGCTAGAGAGGCTTCTCCTGAGCTACAAGTTAAAGTTGTCGAGGATCAAGTTTCTCCTGTGTTTGGAGCTCCGTTGTTTCAGGAGACTTTGTTAAGGATTCTTGGTGTGTTAGAGAACCTTTCTCCGGAGGCACAGACCCCATGTAAGCAGTAGACTCCAGGTGTTCATGTTCAGGTGGGCCAGCCACCCATGGTTCCTAAACTAGCTGTTGGTTCACAGATTGCTCCTGCGGTTATCTTGACAGCGGCTGATCAAAAATGTTATGACAGGTTTCAGAAGATGAAACCACCCTAGTTTTAGAGTGGTTAAAGCGAGGATGCTCATGAGTTCTTGACTTTGTGCCATGAGATGCTTGAGGTTATAGGTATGGTGGATGCTCGTGGTGTTTGGTTTGTTGCCCTTCAACTTTGTAGTCGCATCAGAGAGTGGTGGAGGACTTTTGTGAGGTCTAGACCAATTAGATCTCCTCCGACAGAGTGGGATGTGTTTTCTAGTGCTTTCCAGGATCGCTTTATTCTGTGGAACATGAGAGAGGAGAGTCGTCTGAGATTTGAGAGCTTGGTTCAGGGCAGTTTCACACGTGACCGAGTATGAGGCCCGTTTCTGTGAGCTTTCTAGGCATGCTTTGACTATTGTTCTGGATGAGGTTGAGTTCGCCGGTTTGTGAGAGGGTTGACTTTTTCCGTCAAATCTTATGTGTTCAGGGCAGCTAGAGAGGGGGCTTCCTTCCAGTCCATTGTGAGCACCGCCAAGGAGGAAAATTTTATGGTCTTAGAGGAGTTTGGGGAGCCCAAGAGGGCCCGTTCTTCTGGTCAGTTTTCTGGTGCCTCATCTGGAGGCAGAGGTTCGTATAGAGGTAGTGGTTCCTTCCAGTGTTGTGGGCCGGTTCATGCTTCTATGCCAGTATATGAGAGTGGACAGTCAGCCCAAGGATCCTATGTTTCTGGCCGAGGTGGCCATGGTAGTTCGTCTGGTTCGTAGCAGTAATCTGTGTCAAGATCTTGTTTTACTTATGGGGATCCAGGTAAAATGATGCAACAATGTACTCTATAGATTTATTCAGGACCTCAGCGTCCTTATTCAGCTACTCCAGCTAGGGATTCAGCGCCTCCGGCCAAGGGTCGAGGCAGAGCTCAGTCCAGTAGATGTGGCAGGACTACTGGTAGAAAGGGGTACTCTAGCTCCGCAGGGTAGAGGTAGAGGTTCTACTCAGACTACAGGCGGCCGAGACGACAGTGTTATGCTTTTCCAAGAAGGCCTAAGGCTGAGACTTCTGATGTTGTGATCACAGGTATCGTCCCAGTTTGCCATCAACCTGCGTCTGTATTGTTTGATCCGGATCTACTTTATCATATATGTCTACCTATTTTGCTGTTGGGTTTGATATGTTGTGTGATTGCATGTCTGTGCCTATTCATGTTTCTACACCAGTGGGTGAATACTTAGTGGTGGAACGAGTGTATAAATCCTGTCTTGTTTCTTTGGTCGGGTATGATACTTGTGTAGACTTGATCATTTTGGGAATGATAGACTTTGATATTATCTTGGGTATGAATTGACTTTCTCCATATCATGATATCCTTGACTTTTATGCTAAGACTGTAACCTTAGCGATGTCGGGTGTCTCAAGAGTTGAGTGGATTGGTGCTAGTGGTTCTTACCCTAGCAAGGTTATCTCCTTCATTAGATCTCAGAGATTGGTTGATAGAGGGTGTTTGTCCTACTTGGCTTTCATTCGGGATACTAGTGTTGAGCCACCTCCCATGGATTTTGTGCCCGTGGTGCAAGAGTTCATAGATGTGTTTCCTACTGATCTTCCAGGTCTTCATCCGGATAGGGATATTGACTTTTCTATTGACTTGGAGCAGGGCACTAAGCCCATCTTTATTCCTCCTTATCGAATGGCTCCAGCTGAGTTGAAGGAATTGAAGGATTAGTTGCAGTATTTGTTATTCGCCCTAGTGTTTCTCCATGTGGTGCTCATGTGTTGTTTGTGAGCTAGAAAGATGGATCCATGAGGATGTGTATTGATTATTGATAGTTGAACAAAGTGACAGTGAAGAACAAGTATCCTCTTCCTCGTATTGATGATTTGTTTTATCAGCTTCAGGGTGCATCTTTGTCTCATAAGATGTATTTGAGATCCGGTTACCATCAGCTGAAGATTAGGGCATCAGATATCTCTAAGACAACTTTTAGGACTCGTTATTTTCACTCTGAGTTTCTTGTGATGTTATTCGGTTTGACTAGCATCCCTGCAACGTTCATGGAGTTGATGAATGGGGTGTTCCGACATTATTTGCATACATTTGTGATAGTGTTCATTGACGACATCTTGGTATACTCTAGAAATGAGGAGGATCAAGATCGGCATTTGAGGATTGTACTCTAAAGATTAAGGGAAGAGAAACTTTATGCCAAGTTCTCGAAGTGCGATTTTTGGCTCGATTCTGTGGAATTTCTAGGACACATGGTATCCAAGAAGGGTATTCGGGTTGATCCAGCCAAGATTGAGATAGTGAGGGGTTGGACCAGAAATACATCGGTTACTGAGATTCGGAGTTTTGTGGGACTGGTGGGCTATTACCAACAATTTGTGCAGAGCTCCTCTACTATTGCATCTCCCTCGACTAGATAGACTAGTCAGAGTGTGAGTTTTCAGTGGTCTGATGTGTGTGAGGAGAGCTTTCAAAATCTTAAGACCTTGTTGACGTCGACTCCTATTTTAACTTTACCCGAGAAGGGTGTGGATTTTACTCTTCATTATGATGCTTTTGGAGTCAGGTTAGGTAGTGTTCTGATGTAGAAGGGTAAGGTGATTGCCTATGTCACGCCCCGAGCCTACACCCTAGATGTGGCTGACACTCGAGAATCATTTCTAGTCCCCAAGCGAACCTTGGCCAGGCTGACTGTTTAGCAGAAGACTTCCTCAAACATAAAGAAACTTTAAAATAGAATTTAGAACACTCAAACTCAAGCAAATACTTAACTCAAACTGTCTGAAAATACTTAATTGCAATAATAATAATAATAATAGTTTGCAAAACAGTCTCAAAACATCTAAAAAAAAAGGGAAATACTGAGAGACTCCACAACTCTAACTATCTATGAAGTCTCTAATACTAGAATAGAAGTCGGGACAAGACCCACAACAACTCAGCAATAACATGAAAGTAAATTGTGAACTCCTCCGGAAAGAAATGAGGCTCACCAAAACTATTTGAAGCGTAAAGTGATCTCAACGAAACACCTGTTGATGGTCCTAAAAACCTGTATCTGCATCATAAAAGATAAAGGTCGAATGACATCAGTACATTGAATGTACGCGTATGTAATATAGTTGAATAACAAATAGATGAATGAAAGGACTACAATAGATGTAATAGATACTCAAATGAATGTAAAGAAAAAAGTGAAATCATTAAAACTTCACAAAAATACTTTCTCATTCTCTGAACTTTAACATAATAAGTGATATATAAAAATACTTTTTAACTCTATTAGGAGATTCTTTAACCGACAACCATCACTATGAGCTAAGTGATGATACAACGTCTTATCCCCGGTGCCAAAAATATCATATATCGTACCGGGATATAAAGCACCTCAACTAAGTGGATCCACTAAGCTCAACCCGAAGGCACTAAGGATTCATCTAAAAAGTATGATCCTGTACCCATGTTGGCAAGACATGATTTATGGGGGCTGTGAGTCGTCTGAACTCTCCCCCATATCAGTGCTCAATACTACTCCCAATAATATTTACTTTTGCTTAATTTATAAAAATATTACTCTTTCTCTGATTTGAGATAATTGTTCACACTAGCCTCTAAAAAGAGGTAACTGCTCTGAATTAACTCTGAATTCATTACTCGTTTAGAAATTAAAGTTTCTCTTTTCTCAATGTAAAAATAATAAATTTGGGAATCAATAGTTCCCTTAAGCTTGACTCAAAATATCTCTTTAACTTTCCTCAAAAACTTCTCTGTACTTTCTTAGAAAATCAATTTAAGATAATTGTTCGGTTAAAAAGATTCTCATCAATAACTCAATGAATACTCAAATAATAGGGTTTATGCTGAAAAATAGGAATGAATAATCAGCTCAAGAATCTCAATGCAAAATTTATAGCAACTCAAAAATTAGGAATAATAACTCAGAATTCAACAACAAATTCATCTCAAGAATTATCAAAACTAAGGATGTAAACCCTATATTATTCTTTACTGATAGAAAGTAGATGTAGGTTATGAAGACAAAATCATTCCATCACTATGATATCCTTACATACCTGGGAAGAACAAAGTTCTTGGCTTAATCGACAAAATTTGAAGAACGATAGAAAGCCTTAGCTTTTCTCCTCTTGAATCCATGCTCTAAGTCTTGTAAGCGTTAATCAAAGTAATGGGGTCGATTGATACTGTTTAGAACCCTAATTAGGTGTAAAAACATTGTGGGTTAGTCTTAGAGGGGATGGGAAAAGACTGAACTACCCCTCTTTAAAAGTTGACAAAAACTATCCACGGGGGTATCTACGGTTCGTGGTTTGACCTACTTAGCTCATAGTGATGTTTGTCGGTTAGAGAATCTCCCAATAGATTTAAAGTGTATTTTTTTATATCACTTACTATGCTAAAGTTCAGAGAATGAGAAAGTATTTTTGTAAAGTTTTAATTATTTCACTCATTTCTTTCTTTACATTCACTTGAGTATATATCTACATCTATTGAGTCCTTCATTCTGTTATTTGTTATTCAATTATATTACATAATCGTACATTCAATGTACTAATGTCATTCGACCTTTGAATCTTTTATGATGCAGATACAAGTGTTCAGATCATCAACAGGTGTTTTGTTGAGATCACTTTGCGCTACCAAATAGTTTTGGTGAGTCTCCTTGCTTTCTGGAGAAGTTTACAATTTACTTTCATGTTATTGTTGAGTTGTCGTGGGTCTTGTCCCGACTTCTATTTTAGTATTTTAGGCTTCATAGATAGTTAAAGTTGAGGATTTTCTCAGTATTTCCCTTTTGTTTGAGATGTTTTGAGACTGTTTTGCAAAGTATTATTATTATTATTGCAATTAAGTATTTTCAGACAGTTTGAGTTAAGTATTTTCTTGAGTTTGAGTGTTCTAAATTCTATTTTTAAAGCTTATTTATGTTTAAGAAAGTTTTCCGCTAAACAGTCAGCCAGGCCAAAGGTTCACTTGGGGATAAAAAATGGTTCTCGAGTGCTGGCCACCTCCAGGGTGTAGGCTCGAGGTGTGAAAAACTTCAACCAGGCCAAGGGTTCACTTGGGGATCGGAAATGGTTCTCGAATGCTGGACACGTCCAGGGTATAGGCTCGAGGTGTGAAAAACTTGGTATCAGATCCACTCTTGTGTCAGCGTTGTCGATGTGGGCCAGAAATCAATTGAGTTTAGGCAAATCCTGATAAGGCGGGGCAAAGCTCAGTGCTGAGTATAGTTAAATCCCATACGGTGGGGGCAAACTTCAGCGAGGACGCTGAGTCTATAGAGGGGGTGTATGTCATGCCCCAGCTTAAGATTAGAAGTCCCACATTGGTAAAAACACAGGAGAGATGTTGGGTATTTAATTAAGCAGGCCTTACCAACTAGTGAAGCGTTTTAAAGCCATGCGGGCCTAGGCCTAGAGCAGATAATATCACTAGCAGGCTGGGCTATTACAGCCTATGCCTCTAGGCAGTTGAAGGCACATGAGAGGAACTACCCTACCCATTATTTAGAGTTTGCAGGCGTAGTGTTTTTGCTTAAGTTATGGCAACATTATATGTACGGGGTTCATTGTGAGGTTTTCACGGACCATCAGAGTCTTCGGTACATTTTCATTCAGAGAGATTTGAACTTGAGGTAGCGCAAATGGCTTGAGCTACTGGAAGACTATGACATCACCATCTTTTATCATCCAAGAAAGGCCAATGTGGTGGCCGATGCTTTGAGTAGGAAGATTTCTAGCATGGGGAGTCTTGCCGCTATTAGTGTGGAGGATAGCTCATTGGCTAGAGATGTTCAGAGGTTAGCCAACAGTCTCATCCGTTTACGAGTCTCAGAGGATAAGGGTGGTTTGATTGCTTTTATTGAGGCTCATTCTTCCTTAGTTGAGCACATTCGTTAGTGTCAGTTTGATGACAAGAAACTATATCTTATTCGAGATAAGGTGATGAGAGGGGAAGACAAGGAGAGTGTCCTTGATTCTGATGGTGTCTTGCGGATTGGAGGTAGGATTTGCATGCCCAAGGTGGGTGAGTTGATTAGAATGATTCTTGAGAAGGCCCATTGTTCTCGATATTCCATCCATCCAGGTACGACGAAGATATATCATGACGTGAGCCAGCACTATTGATGGCGTGGTATGAAGAGGGATATTGCATATTTTGTTTTGAGGTGTTTGACTTGTCAATAGGTCAAGTGTAAACACCAGCGGCCTGGAGGTATATCTAAGAGGATGCCTATTCCTACTTGGAAGTGGGAGCAGATCACTATGGACTTTGTTGTGGGACTACCTACAACCGTGGGTGGTATGACTCCATTTGGTGGTTGTTGATAGGTTGACCAGGTCTGCCCATTTCATCCTAGTTTGGGTGAAGTATATGGTAGAGAAGTTAGCCGAACTTTATATTAGTCAGATTGTGTGATTGCATGGAGTCCCAGTTTTTATTTTCCCGGATTGAGGTTCATAGTTCACTTCTCATTTCTAGAAGGCTTTGTATCATGGTTTGGGTACTCGATTAGATATGAGTATAACCTTTCATCCTCATAAAGATAGTCAGTCCGAGCGGACGATTCAGGTGTTGGAGGACATGATCCGAGCTTGTTTGATTGATTTTGGTGCTAGGTGGGATCAACATTTCCCCTTAGCAAGAGTTTGCCTACAACAACAGTTATCATTCCAGTATCCAGATGGCCCCTTTTGAGGCGTTCTATGGCAGATGGTGCAAATCTTCGATCAGATGGTTTGATTCAGCTGAGATGGATTCATTAGTTACAAACTTTCTTAGAGATGCTATTGAGAAGGTTCGTATAATCCAGGGTAGACTGTTGACAGCCCAGAGTCGACAAAAGAGTTATGCGAATTGGAGAGTTCTGTCACGCCCCAAGCCTGCACCCTATGCATGGCCGGCACTCAAGAACCATTGCTGGCCCCAAGAGAACCCTTGGCCTGGCTCAACTCTCAGCGAAAGACTTACTCAACATAAGATAAACTCAAATGTCAAGCTTAACTCAAATGTCTCAAAAGATAAACTAAAAATATATAAGAATATTCAACTAGCCAGAAATAGGCAACTCAAGTCTTTAAAACATTAACAACTAAAAATGAAAAGACTCATGAACTACTGTCTATCTATCTATGAAGCCTCTAATACTACGAGGGATGTCGGGATATGACCCCCGATCATCCTAACAAAACTGAAATAAATGAAAACAAATAAGGGATCCTCCAAAGCAAGGAGGCTCACCAAACAACTTTGGAGCTCGACTGGATAAACGAAGCGCTGGTGGATGATCCTGGTTACCAATATCTGCATCATGAAAGATGCAGGCCAAATGGCATCAGTACATTGAATGTACGAACATGTAAGGGGAATACTGAACATAACCTGCAAGCTTGAACTTTAGAAAGAAGGAAACATACTCACCTCAACTCAACTCAACTCAACTCAACTCAACCTCAATTCAATGCAGTATCAAACAACGATAAAGATGTAGTTTATATAAAGCATTTAAAACAATAGATAACAACTCAATGTATTTAAAAATAAAATAATAACTTTGATTGTATGTAAAAATACAAAATAAACTGTGTTTGGGAGATTCTCTAACCGACAACCATCACTATGAGCTATGTGATGATACAACGTCTCACCCACGCTGCCAGAACTGTCATATACCTTGACGGGGTATAGAACTCCTCAACTAAGTGGATCCACTAGTATATGCTTAGAAAGCAATAAGGAATCATATAAAAAGTATGACCCTTTCTACCCACATTGGCTACATGGTTTATGGGGGTTGTGAGTTGTTAGAACTCTCCCCCATATCGGTGCTCAATACTACTCCTAAAATATAACTTAGCTCATATGTTTTAAAAAAACATTTCCTCTTCCTCAACTTTGAGATTATTACTCAAAAGGTTTCTCTTAAAGAGATGGTACTCAAAACTCCTCATGAACTCTTTTGGAAATTGGTGTTTCCTTTCTTCTTAAATGTAAAAATATTTACTCTTGGAAATACTTAGTTCCCATATATCATTTTAAAGAAAATGAACTCAACTTTACTCTTCATCAACTCAAGTACTCAAGTCTTAAAACAAGTTTAAAAAGATTGTAAAAGACTTCTCAAAATGACTCGACAGACTCTCTCAAACTTGGCTCTTGACTTTATCTCGAATTTGAATTATGAATTATGAATTATGAATTCAAGAGTTATGATTTATGATATGAAGGATCTCGTGATTATTAAATGAGTTTTAGATAGTCAAATAATAAGAAACGCGCGAAAAACACTTTCTGGGGAGCAAGGGCGCGACGCGGAGGTGAATTAAAATATTTGGTCGTGAAATAATTTTTGAAACAGTGGAGTTTGCGTTCTCTCCGCGACGCGGAGAGAGAGAAATTCCTTGGGGGAGCAAGTCCGCGACGCGGACCTGGGCAGCTATTTCTGTCCGATCTTTTCTTCCTTTCCCAAACTCGATTACCAGCAAACTCCTACGGTAAAAACTCTCAAATTCTATAACCCAGAACAATTCCAGTGAAACCCACTCAAGAACTATCAATTTACTCAACTAGTTAACTAAATTCTCGCCTCAAGAACTCAACCAAACATCAAAATTCAAGAATGGAGAGCAACACTTCAAGAACACTCATCAAGAAGTTAATTTCTCAAGATTTATGGATGAAATTTGAATATGTAAATCATGATTGACGTGTGGGTGAACGAACTCAATACTATGAAAACTTACATACCTCGATTTGGCAAAACAATTCCTCAATTCTCAAGAAATCTTAAAGGTTCTTCATTTTCTCCTTTTTTTCCTCTTCTTGAACTCTCTTCTAAAACTCTAAGCGTAATTTAGGATTTTTAAAATTGACCCAAATCAGATTTGACCCCAAAATATTACTAAATTCGTGTTAATCTGATTGGGTAAGGAAAAGACCAAAATACCCCTCACTAATTCAGGTAACTTTCCTTAATTGGACAGGCTAACTTCAAACGAGCATATCTCCCTCATATGGTGGCGTTGGAAAGAGAATTTCAAGACCTTTCATTTGATATCTTATGGGCCACCTAACTCTGTACTGAAAGTTATGGTCGTTAGAAGTTGATCCAAAACTCACAACTTAAGCATAACTTGTAAAATTTCAGATTTGGCTCTTTCCAAATTAGTTCTTTCTAAATTTAGCTCTTTCTAAGGTGGGATGTTACAATATCTCCCCCTTGGAAACATTCGTCCTCGGATGAGATTACTCTAAGTAGACTAAGGGTGGTAACATCTAACACCCAGCTCAAACACCCAACATGCAATTAACACAAACAACATATCAATTGAAAAAGTGCTTTACAAAAAGTCATTACCTTGGTCTGGAGTTTCTCCGGAAGAAAAGAGATGTGGGTATCTCTTGTTCATATCCTCCTCAGCCTCCCAAGTAGCTTCCTCAACAAACTAATTCCTCCACAAGACCTTGACTGATGCTACCTCTTTGGTTCTCAACTTGCGAACCTGACAATCAAGTATCTCAATGGGAATCTCCTCGTAAGATAGGATGTCCTTAATACCAATATCTTCAGTCGGTATAATAAGGGAAGGATCGCCCATACAATTTTTCAACATAGAAATGTGGAATACTGATGAACTGTTGCTAACTCTAACGGTAGCTCCAACTCATAGGCTACATTGCCAATCCTCTTGGATATCCTGTAACGGCCAAAATACCGGGGACTAAGCGTCCCCTTCTTGCCAAACCTCATAACACCCTTCATGGGTGAAACCTTCAAATAAACCCAATCATCCACCTTTGGTACACACAATCTACCTTGATACCTCAATACTCTATCTCCCCCTTGTTCAAAAGCCATCATTTTTTACTTATGAATATTTGCCTTTAACTCAAGCAAAATAGGATCTAGGTCTTGTTTCTCTTTCACTTCAGACACTAATGATGATTCATCCCCATTCATCACCACTACTCCTCCTTCATTTGAATCCATTAACCGGACTCCTAATCGTGCAAGTATGTGCACATTTCTTGCTAACTCTTTCTTGCCTTCCTCAACATGGGAAGTACTGCCCATAGATAATCTGCTTAAGGCATCAATAACAACATTCGCCTTACCTGGGTGATAGAGAATACTCATGTCATAATACTTGAGTAACTCGAACCACCTTCTCTGTCTGAGATTAAGCTCTTTCTGACTGAATACATACTGAAGACTCCTGTGATCGGTGAACACACCTACACGAACACCATAAAGATAATGACGCCATATTTTCAAAGCAAATACTACAGCAGCCAATTCTAGATCATGGGTTTGGCAATTTCTCTCGTGAATCTTAAGTTTTTTGGAGGCATAATCTATAACCTTTCCATTCTGCATCAACACACAACCCAGTCCAACTCTGGACGCATCATAATACATAACAAAGCCTTGTGTACCCTCTGGTAAGGTCAACACTAGGGAAATAGTCAACCTAGTTTTCAATTGCTAAAAGCTTTTCTCACAAGCTTCAAACCATTGAAACTTTCCTGTCTTCTGAGTCAACTTAGTCAACGGGGATGAAATAGATGAAAACCCCTTGAAAAACCTTCTATAATAACCAGCCAATCCCAAGAAACTCCTAATATCAGTTGGAGATGTGGGTCTAGGCCAGTTCTGCATTGCCTTAATCTTCTGAGTGTCAAATCGAATCCCATCACCAGAAAAAATATGGCCTAAGAATGCCACAGACTCAAGACAAAATTCGCACTTGGAAAATTTAGCATACAACTCCTTATCCTTTAGAGTTTGGAGAACTATTCTGAGATGACTAGCATGATCTTCCTCATTCCTCAAATAAATTAGGATGTCATCAATGAATACGATAACAAACATATCTAGATATGGCTTAAACACTCTGTTCATAAGATCCATAAACACTTCAGGAGCATTAGTCAAACCAAACGACATGACTAGAAACTCATAATGACCATAGCGGGTCCTGAATGCTATCTTTGGAATGTCACTCTCTCGTACTCTCAACTGATGATAGCTAGATCTGAGGTCTATCTTAGAAAAATAGGTGGCACCCTGAAGTTGATCAAACAGATCATGAATTCTCGAAAGAGGATACTTATTCTTGATAGTAACCTTGTTCAATTGACGGTAATCTATACACATCCGAAGAGAACCATCTTTATTCCTCACAAATAAAATCGGAGCGCCCCAAGGTGAGACACTAGGTCAAATGAAACCTTTCTCAAGAAGATCAATCAACTACTCTTTTAACTTTTTTAACTCAACTGGAGCCATTCTAAATGGCGGAATAGAGATAGGATGAGTATCAGGAAGAATATCTATATTGAAGTCTATTTCTCTCTCAGGAGGGACTCCGGGAAGATCATCTGGAAGACCTTTAGAAAATCTCTTACAACTGGAACTGACTGAATAAGTGGTGTCTCAACACTAGAGTCATTAACTCGGATGAAGTGATAGATTCAACCCTTAGAAAACTAACTTTCTCACCTTAAGCTACGAAATAAAACGAACCTTAGACACTGTTGAACTACTCCTCCACTCTATAACTGGCTCATTAGGAAACTGGAACTTAACTACTTGAGTTCTACAATCAACTGAGGCATAACAGGCATGAAGCCATTCCATACCTAGAATAACATCAAAATCTACCATGTCTAACTTGATTAAGTCAGACATGGTGTCCTTGTGATTGATAGAAATGACACAATCACGATAAACTCTCTCAGCTAGAATAGACTCACCAACAGGTGTAGAAACACTGAAGGGCTCAAGAAGTTGTTCGGGGAATAATATCGAACCTCATAGCTATATATGGAGTCACAAAATATAGACTCGCACTTGGATCTAGCAAAGCATATACATCAAAATAAAAGACTTTGATCATACCAGTGACAACCTCTGGCGAATTCTCTTGCTCTTGGCGACTGGTGATAGTATACAGACGGTTTGCTCCTCCACATGTCCCTGAAGTAGCTCCTCTAGGTGCAGCTCTGTCTGGCGGAGCCACTGAATAAGATTGGGCTCTATTGCCCCTATTGACATTACATTGCATGTTCTTAGGGCACTCTCTCATGAAGTGACCATTTTGACCACACTTGAAACAACCAGGGGAGCCATCACGACACACTCCTGAGTGGTTCCTACCACACTTAGCATATGCAGGAGTCCCATTACCTCCTTGTGCCACACTACCTTGAGATTGAGCAGGTCTAGCTCTGAAGTTCTGTGAATTCTGATTCTTGAACTCACCTCTATTCCTTGGTGCAGGTGCACTAGCACACGATGGAGTAGGTCCATAGCTGGAAAGATGATCTTTTCATATTACTCTTCTGCTGCCCGGACTCGTTCCCTGTTTTCTTAGCTTTCTTATTTCAAAACTCTTCTCTATATCTCAGCTTATCTTTCTCAACCTGTTGCACATGGATCATCATCCTTGCTATGTCCATATCCCTTATCAACATTGCATCCTTACCCTCTTTGCTTGACAGATGAGACAACCCAGACACAAACAAACTCATCCTGCTCCTCATATCAGCAACCATCTTAGGAGCATAACGGGACTGTTGAGTGAACCTGAGGTTGTACTCATGCACACTCATAGATTCCTGCTTAAGAGTGAGGAATTCCCTTACCTTTGCCTCTCTTAGTTCACGGGGAAAGAAATGCCCCATGAAGGCCTGTTAGAACACAACCCAGCTCACAATTGGTGCACCCTCGCTCTACTCTTCTTCCATTGGTCGTACCATACTCTAGCAACACCTTTCAGTTGGTATGCAACTAGTTCCACTCGCTCAGCATCAACAACATGCATCACTCAAACACTTTCTGCAACTCTTCCATAAAATTTTCCGGATCTGCACTGACACTTGAACCGGTGAAGTCTTATGGATTCATCCTTAAGAACTCATGGATCCTGGATGTATCATCCACATCCTGTCGAGCCCCTCTCTGTTGCCCAGCTTGGTTGGTTACTAATTGGCTCAACATCCAGATAGCATCCCAGAACTCAGCATTAGTGACCTCTCCTTGGGGTTGCACTTTTAGTGCATTGGGGACCTGTTGATCCTGAGGATCAACATTTCTCCTAGAAGGATAACCTCAGATAGCTCTTCGTGGAGGCATGATCTGAAAGATACGCGCAAGCATAAATTAGAAAGGAACTTTATAGAGTTAAACTCTATCGCATGAAAAAAGTATGAAAGAAGTGAGATAGTTCCTAAATGTTGCAGCCTCCTAATTATAGATTTGGTGCGCTTCACACTGATAACTAGGACTCTACAGACACAGCTTCATAGAAACCTTAGGACTCTTGAACTCTGTGCTTCGATACGAAGTTTGTCACGCTCCGAGCCTACACCCTGGGCGTGGCCGGCACTCGAGAACTATAGCTGGCCCCAAGAGAACCCTTGGCCTGGCTCAACTCTCAGTGAAAGTCTTACTCAACATAAGATAAACTCAAATGTCAAGCTTAATTCAAATTTCTCAAAAGATAAACTCAAAATATATAAGAATATTCAACTAGCCAGAAATAGGCAACTCAAGTCTTTAAAACATTAACAACTGACAAATAAAAAGACTCATGAACTACTGTCTATTTATATATAAAGACTCTAATACTGTGAGGGATGTCGGGACAAGACCCCCGATCATCCTAATAAAACTGAAATAAATGAAAACAAATAAGGGATCCTCCGAAAGCAAGGAGGCTCACCAAACAACTCTGGAACTCGACTGGATCAACGAAGCACTGGTTGATGATCCTAGTTACCTGTATATGCATCATGAAAGATTTAGGCCAAATGGCGTCAATACATGGAATGTACGAGCATGTAAGGGGAATACTTAATATAACCTGCAAGCTTGAACATTTGAAAGAAAGAAACATACTCACCTCAACTCTACTCAACTCAACCTCAACTCAATGCAGTATAAAACAACCATAAAGATGCAGTTTATATAAAGCATATAAAGCAATAGATAACAACTCAATGTATTTAAAAATATAATAATAACTCTGATTGTATGTAAAAATATGAAATAAACTCTGTTTGGGAGATTCTCTAACCGACAACCATCACTATGAGCTATGTGATGATACAACATCTCACCCACGCTGCTAGAACCTTCCTATACCTTGCTGGGGTATAGAACTCCTCAACTAAGTGGATACACTAGTTTATGCTTAGAAAGCAATAAGGATTCATCTAAAAAAGTATAAACCTTTCTACCCACGTTGGCTACATGGTTTATGGGGGCTGTGAGTTGTTAGAACTCTCCCCCATATCGGTGCTCAATACTACTCCCAAAATATAACTTAACTCATATGTTTTAAAAAAACATTTCCGCTTCCTCAACTTTGAGATTATTACTCAAAAGGTTTCTCTTAAAAGAGATGGTACTCAAAACTCCTCATGAACTCTTTTGGTAATCGGTATTTCCTTTCTTCTTAAATGTAAAAACATTTACTCTTGGGAATAGTTAGTTCCCATATATCATTTTAAAGAAAATGAACTCAACTTTACTCTTCCTCAACTCAAGTACTCAAGTCTTAAAACAAGTTTAAAAAGATTGTAAAAAACTTCTCAAAATGACTCGGAAGACTCTCTCAAACTTTGCTCTTAACTCTATCTCAAATTTGAATTATGAATTCAACAGTTATGATTTATGATATGAAGGATCTCATGATGATTAAATGAGTTTTAGATAGTTAAATAATAAGAAACGAGTGAAAAATACTGTCTGGGGAGTAAGGGCGCGATGCGGAGGTGAATTAAAATATTTGGTTGCAAAACAATTTTATGACACAGTGGAGTCCGCATTCTCTCCGCGACGCGGAGAGAAAGAAATTCTCTAGGGGAGCAAGTCCGTGATGCTGACTTGGGCAGCTATTTCTGCCCGATCTTTTATTCCTCTTCCAAACTCGATTCAACTCATACCCACTGAACTCCTATGGTAAAAACTCTCGAATTCTTATAACCCAGACCAATTCCTGCGAAACCCACTCAATCAATTTACTCAACTCCTTAACTAAATTCTCGCCTCAAGAATTCAACTAAACATCAAAATTCAAGAATTGAGAGCAACACTTCAAGAACACTCATCAAGAACTTAATTTCTCAAGCTTTATGGATGAAATTCAAATATGTAAATCATGATTGGCGTGTGGGTGAACGAACCCAACACTATGAATACTTACATACCTCGATTTGATGAAACAATTCCTCGATTTGATGAAACAATTCCTCGATTCGCAAGAAATCTTGATCGTTCTTCCTCTTCTCCTCTTTTCCTCTTCTTGAACTCTCTTCTAAAACCCTAAGCGTAATTTAGGATTTGTAAAATTGACCCTAATCAGATTTGACCCCAAAATATTACTAAATTCATTTTAATCTGATTGGGTAAGGAAAAGACCAAAATACCCCTCACTAATTCGGGTAACTTTCCTTAACTGGACAGGCTAACTTCAAACGAGCATATCCCTCTCATACGAGCTTGAAACTTTACAAACTTTGTGGTGTTGGAAAGAGAATTCCAAGACCTTTCATTTGATATCTTATGGGCCACCTAAATCATATTGTACTGAAAGTTATGGTCGTTTGAAGTTGATCCAAACTCACAACTTAAGCATAACTTGTAAAATTTCAGATTTGGCTCTTTCCAAATTAGTTCTTTCTAAATTTAGCTCTTTGTATGGTGGGATGTTACAAGTTTGATACCTAATATTCATGGAGGGAGATCATGTTTGGCTTCGAGCGTCACCCATGAAGGTTGTGATGATGTTCGGACAGAAGAGCAAGCTTAGCCCTAGATTCATTGGACCCTTCAAGATTTTGAGTCGTGTGGGAGAGGTGGCCAATAAGTTTCCTTTCCGCCTAGTTTGTCAGTTGTGCATCCCTTGTTTCATGTTTCCATGCATTGGAAGTACGTGTCGGATGAATCCTATGTACTTTCTCTTGATTCAGTTGAGTTAGGTCCAGACTTATTTTTTGAGGAAGAGCCTATAGCCATTTTGGATAGGCAGGTCTGGAAGCTTAGAACCAATAAGATCACTTCAGTAAAGGTGCAGTAGAAGCATCCTTCACTTGGTGAGACAACTTGGGTGACAGAGTCAGATATCTGTGCCAAATATCCTCAGCTTTTTAAAGCTCCATGTACTTTGTTTTGCTTTATATTTGAGGACAAACATGATTTTTAGTGGTGGATAATTTAATGACCCGGTCGAGCATTTTTTGTTTTTACATGGAAATTAACATTTTGCCCTTCCCAGTGTCGACCCTGAGTTGTTTTTGATTGAGTTTGAAAAGTTGGTTTTAAAATTTGAGTTAAAAGTTGTGATTTTTGGTAAGTTTTGAGTTTGAAAGGCTAAGTTGTTGAGAAAGTGGTTTTCGATGTCTTTTGGACTTTCGAGTGTCGGAATGGGATTCCGTCGATTCCATCAATCCCAAAATGTGAAACTTGATTTGTGAGAGTTGTAGGTTTCTGATATAGAGTATTTTTGAGGATTTGAGGTCCTAAGTTGTGAAATTATGAAATTTTAGCCTTTCGATTGACTTTGGTCAACATTCGGGGTTCGGATGCTCGGATAGGAATTCTGAGAGTTTCGTTGGATTCAAGGGATGATTTTAGGCCTAGTTGAAGCCTTGGTTGAATTTTGAGGGGTCCCGAGTTTGTTTTAGCCTTTTTAGGCATGAGTCAGTTTCTTGTGATTTTCACAATTTTCAGATCAAAGAGACCTCAAATTCGTGTTTTGACAGTTCTATTGAGTCCAATGTCGAGTATAATTAATTTGCATATGTGGTTTGTGCGTACGAGATTCCAAACGAATCCCGACGGTCCTTCCGATTATTTTGAGTTTGGTTGGTTTCTGGTTCTGGTGCATGGCTATGTTGGTTATCGCGGTCGCGAGGCTCCTTTATCACGATCGCGTAGCATCCTCTTGGAGTGTATCGCGTTCACGTGGGTCTTGCTGTGATCGCGATGGTCAACTTTAATGAGTTGACTATTTTTACTGATCGCAATCGCGTGACTCTAGGTCGCGATCGCGATGACCATTTGAGACCTGGGCAGAATATTTTTCTAAAATCGGGGTTTCAACCCTCATTTCTCCATTTTTGAGTTTTGGAAGCTTTAGAGAGGTGATTTGGATCAGGTTTTTGAATAAAATATTTTGGGTAATGCTTCCTAACTATAAATATTCGATTACCCATTATCATAACTATTGAATTTATGAGTTTAAATCATGATTTTGGGTTGATAAATTGGGAATTGTTCTTGAACTTGAATTTTGAAGTAAAAGTGAGTTATGAACTAATTTTCAAGCCCATTTTCGAAATGATTTTCCCTAATGAGTTTCTAAAGCTTTCGGTAATATTTTCAAGTATTAAATTTTGGATTCAAACCTTAATTTTAGAATTAGATTTTGTGTTGATTGACCCACCATTCAAGGGAATGGTTGTGAGTATTGTTGTTTTCGGAAAGTGACTGTAAATACTTACTTATTTATAGATTTTGTGGCTTCGGAAGTGATTCAGAACGGGGAGACTCAACTATTGGAGTGATTGTTGATTGATTTAAGGCAAGTGGCTTCCTAAACCTTGTATTCTAGTTTGAATTCGTAAGCTTACTTTGTTGATTGCGTGTTCGGAGTAATGAGAATGAGGTGAAGGGTTGAAATTGTCCACTTGCTATATCTAAATGAATAAAAAGGGGTTGAAATGAAAAAAAGCTATGTGTTGAACATGATGATGTGAATTACCTTAATGCAACTCTTATTGATTGATTGATGAAATGCTTGAAAGCATGAATGTGGACTTGAATTGTGCAAATTGTTGTCTCTTCTATGTGGTGTGATATTGCTTGTGTGCTTTGGTCGTTGAACACTGTGATGAGACATGTGATGAGTTATTATGCCAAGGTCTTTTCCGATGAGTATTGTGATGCCGAGGTCTTTACCGGTGAGTGTTATTATGCTGAGGTCTTTGTCGGCGAGTGTTATTACGCTCAGGTTTTTGCCGATGAGTGTTATTATGTCGAAGTCTTTGCTGACGAGTGTTAGTATGCCAAGGTCGTTGCCGGCGAGTGTTAACATGCTGAGGTCTTTGCCGACAAGTGTTATTATGCCGAGGTCTTTGCCGGTGAGTGTTATAGAGTCGATGAAAAATGGTTCCGGCTAGTGATGATCATGTGAGTTGATACACTTGATGCTTATGCATGACTTATTTGTGAATTGTAATTGATGTGCTTGTTATGTGTGATTGAACTACTTGTTATTGAGATTGACTTATTTTCTTTGTTTGATTATTGAGTTGTGAAGTTTAAACTGTGAGTCTTGGGCATGTGAGCCGTGTATTGTAGAATTACTAGGCTGGGCTGATTTCTGTGTAGGTTGTAGTTTGAAGAGGTTCGGTTGGAGTGTAAGGGGTATTTGATTTCTAGCTAGTTGCTTTTTTTAGTAGGTTGCTTGCTGGGTTACGTGTTGTTGGTAATCACCCTTGCTTGTACACTTGTGTAGGTTCTGAGCTCGGACCTGTATTTTTCCTTCTATTGACTTCGAGGATCGTCAAGGAATGGAAGAGGTAGCTGCTTGTCATTCAGCGGACCCTTTTCTTACACTTTGTTGTGTTTGAGAAACAAATATTGAGAATTGTATTTATTTCTGAATTCCGTATTTATGTATGTAGTGGCTTGTACCCGTGACAACCAATTTTTGGGGGTTTTAATAAAAGAATTATTTTTCTGCTTTATCTTGTTTTTATTTTACTATTTTCTGCTTTTCTTTCATTTTCATTGGGTTGAGGCGGATTTTTCTTGGTGGAAAAAGAAAAGTGTCATCACGTCTATTTTTGGGTCGTGACATTAATAAAATTTACTAAAAAACATCAATAATCTTACATAACACTCATAAAACCTTTTTGAGGTCCACATGATTTATTATATTACATTAGAAGATTGGGACTTCAGAATGTCATGTCTAACAACTCTACAAAGATATACATTTTTGGAATGATGAATAGACATGAAAAGTGATAATAGACACCATACAAAAAATAACGCTGAAGCTTAGACACACTGGCAGTCACTAGGAGATTATGATATTTGCAATCTATGTAAGATATTATGCTCTAGACATATTAGAATTGTGGGAGGATTTGGATCAAAATGCAGTAACAAATTAGACACTACGGAAAATAGGGTATTTCAATATAATTTTGAATAAAGCTAAAAAATTTGGAGATATCCTAGTCACACATGAGACAATATATTTTACAAAATTCGTCAATAGTTGTGTACTCATACAAGTCAAATTTACAAAAAGTAAATACACTTGATGAAATGAAAAATTGAGGAGGATGATATTTTTGAAAGACTAGATAGAGTCTTTGAAAATCAAGAATTCATGAATTATTTTTCATCTAGTAAGGCACATCGTTTGATTAGACAAGAATTTATCATGCCATGGTACATGTGGTATGATTGATCAAACCCTTCAAATTTCTTAATTTCTAGACAAAGAACCATGAATTTCTAAAGAAGTGGAGCAAAACTAAAAGATAATTTTTTTAAGATTTTCTATCATAGAGTTTTCGGCTAAGTCAAGAAAGTAAAGGGTGCTTTAGCTCAATGGAGTAAGGCTTTTTATCTTTCAGCTGATATCCACCTTAAAGTATGTCATAAATGTCAATGAGATCCAGTTTGAAATTTATCCTAGAGAGGCTAACAGGGATACCCTCAATAGAGTAAAGTTGATTTAAAGGGATATTTACATATTGAGATGGAATACTGGAAGTAGAAATCAGGAATGAGATAATTCTATAATGAGGACCACAACACCAAATTACTTTTATTCCTATGTCAAAAGAAACTTGAGCATTTCAATCCAAACAAGTTAAGATGACTTGATTCACACTACCCAAACATAGAGAAAGAGACAATGAACTTTTCGAAGGAGCAACTCTAAGAGACAGAACACATAATAAATTTTGGGATGCTACAACATCGTGGTATTCTTTCCACATACTTTACAGAGTCTTCATGCTCTTTGGATCATCTTTTATCAATTCTCCAAGTCTTTCCACTTTCTGTAGGTTCAGACTGCCTGTAGTTCGGAGAGGTTGGTGCAGATCTACTTTCAGGAGATTTTTCTCCTGTGAAGGGTGTCAATATCTATCATTTCAGATAGTGGTACTTAGTTTACTTTGCATTTTTTGAAGGTCTATTCAGAGAGATTTGTGTTAGGATTTTTTTTCTGATTTTCTTACCTTATTTGAAGTTTATTTTTTTCTAAAAGAAAAGTCAAAGTATTTTTTTCTAAAAGAAAAGTCAAAGTATTATCATAAATGCTTTAACTTTTCCTAAAAGGAAAATATAGTTCTCTTCCATATTTGGTTTATTCCTCCCTTAGAGGAGAAACTTGGAACTCTATATATTGAAGACCTCTCTTCTCATATCAAGAACAATATAATAGCATCCACAATGTAGACATTAAAGAGTCTTATTCATGGGGAGATTTTTCTCTCTACAATTTTTATGTTTAATATTAGTTTTCAATATGTAGGTCACTTGACCAAACCGTATTAAAAATATATTTTGAGTATTTTTGTATTTTTCATCTAATTTATCACCGTCTTAATTTACAATTGTAAGTTTCCGCATGACGCCCTGATTATTTTCGAACCCAACAGGTGGTCTCAGAACATATGGTTCAATGATCTAATAGAATGAAGTTGAAGACTTGTTCAAGACGTTTTAAGATAAATTTTCAATCAACGTGATGATAATGGAGATTTTTGTGATACTATATGTGGTGAAACTTTCAAATATATTTTCAACAATGTTGCTGCTCCTTCCTTAAAAATAAAATCAATTTTCAACTCATGCTTACTTTAACACATGGCTCCAACTTTTAACCCCTGCAAACTTTTAATGTTGGGGCTCCACTTTTAACTCATGCATCTTATTTTTAAAGACATGAGCTCCACTTTCAACTCATGCATATTACTTTTAACTCATGAGTTCCACTTTCAACTTATGTATATTGCTTTTAATACATGAGCTCTACTTTCAACCTGCTCATAACTTTTAACACAGAGCTCCAATTTTTAACCCATATCAAATTTTAAATCATGGTACGTAGCAGTGATACATGAAGATTGTGTGAAGAAAGAGGATCAAGATTATTTTGCCAGAAAATTCAAGCCAAAAGGGGAGATTTTTTAGGGTTTTGCCCTGATTTACTTACCTTATTTGAAGTTTATTTTTTCCTAAAAGAAAAGTCAAAGTATTACCGTAAATGCTTTAACTTTTCCTAAAAGGAAAATATAATTTCTTCCATATTTGGTTTATTCTTTCCTTAGAGGAGAAACTTGGAACTCTATATATTGAATAGCTCTCTTCTCATATCAAGAACAACACAATAGCATCCGAATGTAGACAATAAAAAGTGTTTTTTATGGAGAGATTTTTCTCTCTACAATTTTTATGCTTAAAATTAGTTTTATATATGTAGGTCACTTGACCAAACCCTATCAATAATATGTTTTTTTTAGTATTTTCTTATTTGTCATCTAATTTATCATTGTCTTGATTTACAATTATAAGTTTTTGCATGACATCCTGATTACTTTTGAATCCAACAAATTGGGAACCCGAGTTAAGCTCAATATGTTTTTTTCATCCCCAGACGGACGGTTAGTCCGAGAACACTATTCAAGTTTTGGAGGACATGTTATGGGTCTGTGTTATTGATTTTGGAGGTCAGTGGGACCAGTTTATGGCTTTCATAAAGTTTGCATATAATAATAGCTATAATTTGAGTATTCATATGGCTCCATTTGAGGCGTTGTATGGAAGGAAGTGTCGATCCCGGGTGTAGCTCCTTAATTATTTTTTTGTATTATCACTTTTTATGGTTTTGCAGATTAGGGGAAGTCTGAGTACCCAAGATTTGAAAAAAAGGAGCACATTTGAGCTTAAGTGTAGGGTGCGTACGACCTTTGATGAAAATTGAGAGAACATGCTACTAGCAAGGCCTAGAGCCTCCAAAAGTTTTCCTAACCCCTGTTTTAAATTTTAATTGATGCTCTGGGGACATAGCAAATTTTCAAGTGTAGGGTCGGGGGATTCTTCTGTATATATTATTTACGGTGAAATGTGCTTTAGAGTTGTTTAATATTGGTGTTTAGAAAAAAAATGATTTTTTTTGAATAGTAAAGTCTGTATCCAAGCCGTATCACGGACCTGGGTACAATTTTTTTTCGTAAAACCAAAAAATTTAAAAAATAATATTTTTTTACTTCTTATTCTTTAGTAGAAGCACACTTAGCCCACCCTTTGTTTTTTTTTGTCATGTCACAGGGATAGAAAGAAGTTCTTTCTTTCTGTCGCGCCCCGAGCCTACACCCTGGGCGGGACTGGCACTCGAGAACCATTGCTGGCCCTAAGAGAAACCTTGGTCTGGCTTAACTCTTAGAGGAAGACTTTACTCAACATAAATGTACTTTAAAGTAAACTGAAAGCTCAAAGATAATTGAGAATGTATTATAATTAAACATTCATTGGCCAAAGTGGAAACTCAAGTCTCAAGCATAACTGAAATGGAAAGACTCAAAAATTAACAACAACTAACTGTCTATAAAGCATCTAACAACTGAGACGGACATCGGGACAAGACCCACGATGTCCTAATGGACTAGAATGATAAAAAAACAATAAAATGGATCCTCCGAAATCAAGGAGGCTCACCAACAACTCTGAAGCTCAATTGGATCAACGGTGCGCTGGATGTTGATCCTAGTTACCTGTATCTGCATCATAAAAAGATGCAGGCCAAATGGCATCAGTACATTGAATGTACGAGCATGCGAGGGGAACTCTAAAACAAGACATAAGCTTGAAAGGAACTGAAGGAACATACCTGGTCTCAACTCAAGTCAACTCATTTCAATATAAAGCAATAATGTAAATGCAATATAAAGAAAGGCTTTGAAAACATGGATAACAACTCTGTGTATTGAAAAATACAATAGTAACTCAGTTTGTATGCAAGAATACAATATAAGCTCTGTTTGTATGTGAAAATGCAATAACTCTATGTATATAAGAATACAAAATATCTCTGTGGGAGTTTCTCTATCCGACAACCATCACTATGAGCTATGTGATGGTACAACATTTTGCCTCACGCTGCCAGGGCCGTCCTATACCTTGCCGGGGGTATAGAACCTAACTACTAAGTGGATCCACTAGTCTATGCTAAAAAGTACTAATGAATCATCTAAAACATATGAACCTTTTCTACCTATGCTGGCCACACGGTTTATGAAGACTTTGAATTATCTAAACTCAAGCTCATCCCCAAATCGATGCTCAATACTTCGCCCATAAAGTAACTAGCTCATATATTTGAAAACATAACTCTTTCTGTGGTTTGAGATAATACTCAAAAACTAGCTCAAAGACTCTCTTGGAAATCGGTATTTCCTCTCTTGTTTAAATGTGAAAATATTTTACTCTTGGAAATACTTAGTTCCCATATAATCTTTTGAAGAAAAGAACTTCACTCTTACTCCTGCTCAACTAAATGTTCAAGTCTTTAAAAAAAGTTTAAAACATTTGTAAAAGACTTTTGATAAGACTCTAAGAATTCTCTAGACTTGGCTCTTAACTCTACCTTGAATTTGAATTATGAATTCAAGGTCATGATTTGTGATAGGAAAGATATCATGATGATTAGGAGTGCTTTTAGATAGTTAAACATGAGAAATGATCAAGAAATCACTGTCTGGAACAACTTCACGACGCGGAGATGCATTTTATTATTTGGTCACGAAATAAATTTTGAGGCAGAAGGGTCCGCGACCTCTCCGCGACGCAGAGAGAAAAGTCCCATTTCTGAGGAACAGGTCCGCGTCGCGGACCTGGTACCCAGATTCTACCCGACTTTTTCCTTCTTTATTTTCTAACCCCAATTCACCTAAATTCGATTCTTTTTCTCAATTTCTCTTTAGATTCAGATACCCAATATATGTACACAAGAATCTAACTCAAAATAAATTTTAAAATCGATAAAACTATCTCAAGAAACTCATCAATCCCATCCAAGTTCAAGAATGAAAGCAATTCAAGAACACAACTCAAGAACATCAAATCCTCAATATTTTAGGATGAAAATTACAATGAAATAAACATGTTTGGCGCATGGGTGAACGAACCCAACTCTATGGGAACTCACATACCTCGTAGGATCGAATCCTTGGCTAAATCTGCAATCAATTTCTCAATAAATCGATGAATCTTGACCTTTCTCTTCTTTTCTCCTCTTGAGTTCTTTCTCTAAAAACCCTAGCATGAAATTTGAGTGCGTAAACTGAAATAATTCAGTCTAGACCCCAAATAAATTACTAAAAATGGATTTAATTAATTGGATAATTAAAAGACCAAAATACCCTTCTAAAATCCGGGTGACTTTCCTTATTCAGAAAGCCCGACTTCAAACGGGCATATCTCCCTCATACGAAATTGAAAACTAGCAAACTTGGTGGCATTAGAACGATAATTTAAAGACCTTTCATTTGATATCTTGTAGCCCACCTAACTCATCATGTACTAGGAGTTATGGTCGTTTGAAGTTGACCCAAACATCATACTTAACATAACTTGCCAAATTTCAAATTTTCATTCTTTCAAAAAATGGTTCTTTCAAATAGTGGGGTGTTACACTTTCACTCTTAGCTTATGTACTGAACTGTTGCACTGGGTTCTAAGAAAGAAGGGGGGGGGCACCCCCTCCCGCGTATGCGCCTTTATTTATATTCTTTCTATTTCTTAATTACCAATAATGAATCTTTCTAAAAAAGTCTCTCCGGCAAAACGCAATTCGTCGAGTTCAATTCAAGGTGCACCTTGCTCTTTTTTTTCAGGTAGCTTTTTCTTATGCCTATTTAGCTAGTGGGGCATTGGTCATAACCGAAATTCGTTGAAGGGATATAATCAAAATAAAGAAGAGAAAGAAAGGGAAGTTTTTTCTTTCTTTCAATCCAAATAAGAGAACAAAAAAAGCACTAAAAAATGAAAGTTAGGTAAAGAAGCATTAGTAAGAACTAACACTAGACTTCTTCCCCCCTTTCTTTTCGACCTTTTCTCTCTCCTTTTGTTTGTGGTTCGACCTGGGCTTTTCATTTTGTTTTACAGAGGCCCGAGGAAATTTTATATAATAAATATAGAAAGGTGGGGGTGAAATGATATGATATGTTTCCGAAGGATGAACCAGATATGGACAGTTCAAATAAGGTTTCGTTCTTGAACAAAAATCTATTTTTTTGATTTATTTCATATATTCCATGACCGGAATAGGGGAGGATACACGTTACACTATGATTTTACATCAGAAGAGAGATTTCAAGAAATGACAGATCTTTTACACTTGACAGTTTCCCTGACCACCCAGACGAACGGAGTAGAAGGGGATGCCCTTTAATTAAGTAAAGAACACACTGAAGCTAGAGAGATTGAAATAGCCCCTTTATGGAAGGACTTATGTAGAAGCTCATTCCGGGCAAAGGAAATCTCTGACACAGATTTAGGCTTCTCCAATTGAGAAAACCCGGCAATTACCTTTATAGTACCTGCGAGCCTAAGATCAAAGACAGTTTCAAAAAGGGATAATTTCATGTTTTAAGTGTGGGGTGGGGGAATGAATTCCATGTCCTTACTTTTTATTGTGTCTTTTCTTATTCTTAGGATGGGTTCCTAGGCTTTTGTTTCTGATTCTTTTTCTAAGGATAGTCCCTTTGAATAGATTATTTTTTTATTTTGGTAGGAAGTAAAAAAATTCTTTTTTTTTTCGAAGAGAAAAGAAAAGACCCTTTTGATTGGTTTGATACTTGTTATTTGAGCCTAATTTTGAATAGTACTTTCTTGTGAATGCTTTATTGCTAATGAAATTCCATACTCTTTGACACTTAGGCTCATGGTTGTGACTTTCTATATAGCTTATTTTATTTTGTAGTTTGTTATGATCCCGTCTCTCTTAGAAGTGGAATTGATCCATCTTGATTGATACTTGTGCCATGTGTGGTGAGAATTTGTATATTCCGTGTTTGCATCTTAGTCTAGAACTTGCCTTGCATGTTATTGAAGCGAAATAAAAAGGGTTGCTTTGTTTAGGAGATGATAATAGGGTTTCTTTGATTTGTCTTGTAAATTTTAGCCTTTCCAGGTATTATATCACTAGTAGCCCCTTTGAGCTTGTAGCATTTTGTTGGTAGCCATATTTTTACCTCAACTCTTTTGTTGAATCCCTAATTTTTGCACCTTGTTTCCTTGAGAACTATAGCATAGATTTATTATAATTGTTAAATCTGAAGAAAAAAAGGATGGTTTAGTGAAAAAAGTAATCAATGATAGCTACAATGTGATTTAAAATCTACTTTTGAAACAATGTGACATAAAAAAAGGAAGAGAAAAACAAAAATTTCTTTGAGAAAAAAATGATTGAAGCATTGTTGAGATGATGAGAATTACTTGTGAAATAATTAGAGAGGGATAAAAATAAAGAGAAAAAAATAATGGGTGATAAAGTCTAAAAGTGCAAAGTGCTTAGGGAAGTGTAAGTCTCTATTATATAGTTTTCGTACCGCCCGCTAGCCTATATTACAAGCTGTTAAAGTCCTATTGGATTCTATTCAAGCATTCTTAATTAGTGGAGAAGTACATAGTGGGACCGCCTATGGTTCTTTGTGTATATATGTGAATTTTATTTGTGAGTGTTAGAGTTGTTCTTGATTCTAAGCCCTTAATTTATATTCAATCTTTTGAATTAAGTGTGTGGAATATTTATTTTTGTGTGGGTACTTGTTTCATGATAGATAGGTGATGTTATTAACTTTCTTTGATGATAGTAGGTGAGTAAGCTTAAATTTGATGAAGTCAGAGTCCTTCCTTGAGGTTAGGAGGTTAGAGATTTGTTGTTTAATTGCATATCTTGCATAATGATTGAGAAGTGTATTTGATGTTGTAAAATTTGTGGATGACTTAATTGTTTGTATCAATCAAAGTTGTGGCATTCCTAATATAATATTTTTTGAGATGAGCTTTAATGCTTGCTGAGGACGAGCAAAAGTTTAAGTATGGGGTGTTGATGTGAGGCCAAATATAAATATATATTTTAATCATTATTTGTCTCACATTTAGTATTTTTATATGTCTTTTTTTAGCATCAATTTTATGGATTGTGCTTAATAGTATATTTAATTGTAGGATTAAATTGGTATGAAGATGAAGAAGTTTGGAGCTAAAACAAATTAAAAATGGAAGATTATAGAAGAAAATCAAGCAGATAGCTTAATGGATTAAATGCAATATAATCATATATAATATATAAGAAGTGCATATTACATGTTGCATATTGCATATTGCGAATTGCAAAGTGAGTTGTGCCACGTGTCAAATTATGAAGGCAACAATAACGATTGAAGTCTTGGTGACCCATTGTCACGTAGAATCCTTTTGGGGTTTGAGTTCTCAATTTGTTTTGGACTCAATTATTTTATTTAGAGTTTCCTACATCTATAAATAGTCCATACGAATAATAATAAGGGATCATACTTTATAGAAAAAAGTCATTATACTTTTTAGGGTTTTTTTATTCATTTTCTTAGACATTAGTAGCTAAAAACCCGTATTCTAGGGTTGCGGCTACGAATGATTGTTTAGTATTGAATTTTATGGACTGAAGTTGATTATAACATAAGTTTCTCTTTTTTTCTTGATTTAGTATTTCGTGATTGCCAACCATTGAAATAAACACATTGTCCGAATTAAACTCGAGAGAGGAATAAAAGGATAGAATGTGGGACAAAAGGAGCATGATCTTCTCTAGAAACTAGATTTGATTGTATCCAGGATAGGGATATACCTAGAGACCTTGCTTAGTTACTAAGCAAGATGAAAACTTAATGCTCCGCAATTGGTTCAGTCTATCCCCGCTCAACGATGTAGTTAGATTGCCAATTATGGTAGGCGATTAGAGCTCGGAAGACCATGATCATATATTTAAACCCTGTAAATCAGTAATTTGATAAACAATTGACGTTCATAGAAGAAGATATTATGCATGAATTTTGAGTAGGTTGCAGCCTTGAAATTTTTTCAGTCATTAGTATACATATTTTATTCTTGCATTCTAATAAGTCAAACTCTTTTTGTACTCTTGAATAAATTGTTAGGATTAGTGTAATTTTGTAAAATAGTTAATCGACGAGTCCTTTGAGTTCGATAATCCTACTCTTTTAGAGCCACTATATTACTTGCGCGACCATGTATAACTTGTGTGTGCATTTGAAAGCAACACCAAGTTAATACGACTATCTTGTGACACGTGTTTATCTGGTTGTTTGTGTGGAATGAATGCTTGGAGAGTGCCTTGACTATGTTTGTGTGAAATTATGTCCATGATATACGGCATTAGCATATTTTGCATTTGGTTTTCGAAATGAAGCAAATTTTAAAACATTTACTGGTTTTACTACGTTTTCTATTAATTTTTACTCCGAGGTAGTGAGATTATTGATTTTACTGATGAAAATTTGTTTTTTTTTTGTAATGAAATGCATTATTTTCTCCTTCCTATTCATATGTTGATAAGATATGGTCGTCAGCAAACTGAACTCCAGGTTTTACTTTTATTCCATCTGTAGTTGAGTTGAGGTGGATTCCGTAGCTATCTTTGGGGTCCACGAGACATCCAACGAGATAATTCTGGAACTTTTTACTTTAAACATGCATTGTCCACATGTGCATCACATCTCAGTGGGTGTTTGTTTGCCTGTGATAAATTGGCCTGTATAGTTAGAACTATTGTTGTCTTTTGTGTTTGCTTACTTTTAGCCTTATATCAAACTCCCTGTTAGTTCTATCATGCTTCTTAATTATATATATGATCTATGTTGACACCTAATTTTTACCGACCTTAATCCTTTCCGAATTGCTATTCGATTGAATATGTATTTTAAAACCTATTTATTTTATTACATGTTCAAATTTATATCTAATTTTATCTAAATAGTTATATACTCTAATATTCATAATTTACAAAATTTATTAAAGTTTTATATTATTATTATTAGTTGCTAAATTTGAATTAATTAATTTTCTTTAGATATTTAACGTATTAATATTTAAGTCATATGAAAATTATTATGCGTAGTATGTTACTAATTAAATAGCAATTCATTTAATCTTCCCTTAAATCATATCATAGCATATTCTATCCAATTCATTTCAATTTTAGCCTTTTCCATTCAATCTTATGTCGATTTTTACCACTCATTTATTTCAATTATAGCCTTTTAATCCAATTCAAGATTGCTAATTTCCTTTTGATCACAACCATCCATCATGTCACCCCGAGGATACCCCCTTGACGTAACACGGGACCTAGGATCATGAGTGACCCCAAGCTAACCCTGACACTGACATATATCAAGCATACTGAAAATAACTGAGTAAAACATGTACTATGCGGAAGCTAAAACAATGGATAAATGAAAGTGAGGAAAAACCCAACTAGTCTTAATATATAAAATATAATGAAAGTCTAGTGATGACTGAAACACCACTTAACAACTCAAACCGCATCTACTACTATGTCTGAAAAGCCTCTAACTGAGTTGAGTTGCTGGGACATGCCCCCAGCTAACTCTAACAAAACTGAAAATTGAATAAAAAGACTAAAATTAAAAGCATGTCTATTGTCCTCGAAGTATGAGGACTCACCACTGAAGCTCCTGAAGTCAGACCGAGAATCGATCTAAGCATGATCTGGATGCTGAGTACCTGAACCTACATCATGAAAGGATGTAGCGCAGAGTATGCACAAGTACTTGGAATGTACTGAGCATGAAGGATATAGATACTAAGCTGATCAAATATATATAAGCTGAACAAAGCATAACTGAGCAATGATATAAACTGAACAAGAATGTAAATACTGAAACATAACTGAAGAGCTAAGCTGAATGCAATGACCAAGTACTAATCATGAACATGATATGCTAAACTGAACACTGAAGTATATACTGAGAACCTGGTCAAATGCACTGAGAGTCTGACTGTGGGAGCTACTATTAACCGACATAAAACCACGTGAGCTAAACATGAAGTCTGATTTATACGCCCCATCGAGAGGACCCAATATACCTTGCCAGGGGTATAAAGGTATGACTGGCGTGATCACAAAATCTGATGCCCAATAGAGGGGACTTATACTCCTACGGGAGCACGTAGTTCTGGGACTATGAGGGTACGCTGAACCCTAGTCTAACTTGGTGCTAAGTCAACTCCCAACTAAATATGTATATAACACAAATGTCACTAGATACTGAATAGCTCAAAATACTAGCATGCAATATAAGAATGCAACATTTATATACTGATAATGTAACATTCGAAATGTGGAGCATGATTATCTGTTTAACTGACCTAGCAAGTGTAATTCATGAACTAAGAGAATCTACACAAACTAGGGTTTTGAGTTTTATACAAGGAATTATGCAAAGTTTCCAAGAAAACATGATATTTAGACTGTGGATTCTATTGCAATTGAAATCACAACAAATTTCCAAGATTTTACAAATCCTTGGTCTAAAAAAGCTATGTAGAATCAAGAAACTGACTGAATTCTAGGCACCTAGTGGATGAAAGGAATCCACTAGTGAAATCCCACATACCTAGTGATGAAATCTACGGAGAAATCCTTTGATTTCGGGGATGAAACTTGAAGAACACTGCTGCTTGTTCTTGAAGGAAACTGGCACCTCTTTATCTTCTTTTCGTTCTAATTTAGATGATTTTTGGAGAATGAGGGTTCTGGTTAATGTCTGACTAGGATATTAGGCTTAGTCTGAGTAAAATGACGTAGTTTAGGCATCAAACGGCGTAGTTTAAGTGCCCCAACGCATAGAGAAAAGACCAAAATGTCCGTGACTTAAAAGCTGACAAAGGCCATCCACGGAGGGGTCAACGGTCCGTCGTTTGGACTACCAACCATCGACTGTGGTCGTGGTTCGTGCTCTGCCCGACAGGGTTTCACTAAAACGAGCATAACTTTTTACTCCAAGCTTGGATTTTATTAAACTCGGTGGCGTTGGAAAGAGGATTCAATTATCTTTCATTTGATAGGTCATGGGTCACCTAATTCATTTTGTGCTAAAAGATATGACCGTTTGAAGTTGACCCAACAATCATTTTCCTCCAATGGGCTGCTGACACTCACCTAGGATCAGACCTACGGTCCGTAGGTCCAACCATGGATGTACTGGTTGACCGTGGCTGGGATCTGAGACCATAAAAATTTGGACCCCAACGACGGACCCCACTTTCGGTCCGTGGGTTATTTTCATTGGTTCTGACACAAGATTCTGGAAAGCTGCCTTTTTTTCTATTTTCTCGAATCCGAGGTGTTACAATATCTCCCCCTTGGGAACATTCATCCTCGAATGAAGTCTAAACAACCTGAGTATGAAGGGAATGAGCTGCAATCCCTACCACTAGGTACTAGAAACTGATCTCTAACTGAACTGAGTTCCAAGAACATTCAAATATGCTGAAATGCAAGAACAACTGAAGGAACAAGATACTGAGACTGAATTTACGCAAGAGTAAACTGAGAGACTTGAGAGGAGCCATTACCTCAAGCTGAAATGGAATCAGAAGGAAAGAGGTGAGGATACTTAGCCATCATGGCTGTTGCTGGTTCCCAAGTAGCCCCCTCTACGGACTGGCTCCTCCACAAAACCTTCCCTGATGCGACTTCTTTATTTCTCAACCTACGAACCCGACGGTCAAGAGTCTCAACTGGCACCTCTTCATAAGTGAGAGTATCCTTCACAGCCACACTCTCTAATGGCACTATCGATGTCGGATCACCCACACACTTCTTCAACAAGGAAATGTGAAAGACTGGATGAACCACTTCTAGTTCTGCTGGTAACTCTAACTCATAATCCACATTACCAACCCTTTTCAGGATTCAGTAAAGACCTGCATATCTAGGACTGAGCTTCCCTTTCTTGCCAAATCTCATCACCCCCTTCATAGGTGACACCTTCAGGAAAACCCAATCATCAATTTCAAACATTAAGTCCCTCCTCCTTACATCTTCATAGAACTTCTGACGACTCTAGGCTGTCTTTAGTCTTTCTCTGATGAGTTGAACTTTCTCCATAGCCTCATGAACTGAATTTTGCCCAATCAAGGCTGCTTCACCTACTTCGAACCAACCAACCAGAGATCTACATCTACACCCTTATAGTGCCTCATAAGGCGCCATCTGAATACCGGAATGATAGCTATTATTATAGGAGAACTCTATGAGAGGTAGGTGATCATCCCAACTACCCTTAAAATCGATCACGCAAGCTCTCAACATGTCCTCTAAGGTCTAAATGGTACACTCTGCCTGACCATCCTTCTGTGGATGAAACGCTGTACTGAGATTTACCTGAGTACCAAGACCTTTCTGGAATGATTTCCAAAAATGAGAGGAAAACTGAGGACCTCTATCTGAGATGATAGACAAGGGAACCCCATGCAACCTGACTATATGTAGTCTTGACAGCCAAGAAGTGAGTGGACTTAGTAACTCTATCCACTATCACCCAAATTGAGTCATGCTCTCTGCGAGTATGAGGTAAACCCGTAATGAAGTCCACGTTTATTACTTCCCACTTCCATGTAGCAATGTTAATATCTTGAGTCATACCTCCTAGTTTCTGATGTTCTACCTTAAGCTATTGACATTTAGGACACTTAGCCACAAAGTCTGCTATGTCCCTCTTCATGCCGTTCCAGAAAAAGACTTCTCGTAAATAATGGTACATCTTAGTGGAACCTGGATGAATGGAATACCTGGAGTTATGAGCTTCTTTAAGGATCTGCTGCCTCAACTCACTCACATTAGGAACACATAAGCGACCCTGGTAACGAAGAATACCATCTCCCCCTTGGGAGAAACCTCAACTTTATGTTGATGAACTGCACCTTTCAAATGAAGTAATAGAGGATCACTATCCTATTTTTCCTTAACCTCCGCTACCAATGGAGATTCTGATCCATTCTGAACTATCACAACACCATCTGATGTGTATGTAAGGAAAATTCCTAAGCAAGTAAGCCAGTGAACATCTTTGGCTAGCTCTTTCCTTTCTTCCTCAATATGTGCTACACTACCCATAGACAGCCTGCTGAGAGCATGAGCCACTAAATTGGCCTTACCCGGATGGTAAAGTATATTTATGTCATAGTCTTTGAGGAATTCAAGCCATCTCCTCTGACAGAGATTCAACTCTTTCTGGGTGAACACATACTGGAGGCTTATATGATCTGTGAACATATCAACATGAACACCATACAAGTAGTGTCTCCAAATCTTTAGGGAAAATACTACGCCTGCAAGGTTGAGGTCATGAGACGGGGTAATTCTTCTCATGGACCTTAAGTTGTCTAGAAGTATAAGCTATGACCTTACCTCGCTACATCAACACACAAACTAGGCCGACCCTGGATGCATCACAATAAATCACATACCCGTTTGAACCATCTGGTAGAGTCAAGACATGAGCTGTAGTCAACCTAGTCTTCATTTCTGAGAAGCTTTTCTCACACTTATCTGACCACTGAAATTTGACCTTCTTCTAAGTCAACTTGGTTAATGGGTAAGCTATGGATGAAAATCCTTCAACAAATATCTTGTAATACCCGGCCAAACCCAAGAAACTTCTTATATCTGTTGGAGATGTAGGTCTGGGCCAGTGCTGCACTACCTCAATTTTCTGAGAATCCACTCGGATCCCTTCGCTGGATACCACATGACCAAGGAAAGCGATAGACTATAACCAGAATTCATATTTCCTGAACTTAGCGAATCGCTGGTGATCTTTGAGAGTCTGCAGAACAACCCTCAGATGAGTCGCATGCTCTTCCTCACTCCGAGAATAAATGAGGATATCATCAATAAAGACGATGAAGAACAAGTCCAAATACTGTTTGAACACCCTGTTCATTAAATACATGAAAGCTGCAGGAGCATTTGTTATCCAAAAGACATCACTACAAATTCACAATGACCATACCAAGTTCTGAAAGCTGCCTTCGGAATGTCACTATCTCTGACTCTGAGCTGATGATAGCCAAATCTGAGGTCTATCCTAGAAAAGAAACTAGCACCCTGAAGTTGGTCGAATAAGTCATCAATCCTAGGAATATGATATTTGTTCTTGATTGTGACTTTGTTCAACTGCCGATAGTCAATGCACATTCTGAGAGAACCATCCTTCTTTTTCACGAACAACACTGGAGCACCCCATGGAGAGATACAAGGTCTAATGAAGCCCTTATCTAAAAGGTCTTTCAACTGCTCTTTCAATTCCTTATGCTGGGTATCTAGAAGGAGATCTATTTTGAAGTCGATTTCCCTTTCGGTAGGAACTTCAGAATATCTTCTGGAAACATCTCTAGAAACTCATTTACTACTGGGACTGACTCAAGAGTTGGAGTTTTGGAGTTTGAATCCTTAACCCGAACAAGATGATAGATATACCCTTTGGAGATCATCTTCCTGACCTTAAGGTAAGAGATGAATCGACCTATAGGAACTGAGCTACTACCCTTCCACTCTAAGACTGGCTCGTTTGGAAACTGAAACCGAACGATCCTAGTTCTACAATCGACTGAGGCATAACAGGAATGTAACAAATCCATGCCTAGAATTTCTGAGAAGGGTTCTGAGAGAGTTTCTGGACTGACACTGAAGTTTACTGCTATATAGGGAGTTACAAAAGACAGTGTAGCCCCTGGATCTAACAATGCATAAACATCTGAATGAAAGACTCGTAATGTACCAGTGACCACATCAGGAGAATCTTCCTGGTCCTGGAGAGCCTGGAGAGTATACAACCTGTTCTGGCACTGACCACCACCTGTACCAGACAAAGCACCCTACTGAGTTGGGCGACCTGCTGGTGATGCTGAAGCTGTAGACTGAGCCCTATTGTTGTTACCTCATTGCCCCTGCTTGGCAGAAGGGCAATCCTTCAACCTATGGCCAGACTAACCATACCCAAAACACCCTTCCTTTCCTGCAAGACACTCGCCCGGATGGTTCTTACCACACTTTAGACAAGTTGGGAAAGTCCTGTTACGTGAAGTACTCTCCTGAGACTTAGAGCCTGATGCCCTACCTTTTTGATCCTGTCGAAACCTGGGGGATGGAGCACTAGCTGATGAAGGCAATGGGGCTGTAGACCTCTGCTGAAACTGAGTGATTTCCACCACCCAACTTTTGTTGTGAGTACTCGTGATTTCCTATCCTCGCCTTTTTATTATCCTTAGCCAATTCCCTAAGCTTATCTCCCTCAACCTGTTAAGCATGAGTCATTAGTCTAGAGATATCCATACCCCCTAGAAGCATAGCATTCCTGCACTCAGTCTTCACCAGATCGGATACCCCAAACAAGAGCTTACTCATTTGTACCCTTGAATCAACAACCATGTGTGGAGCATACCTGGAGAGCTGGGTAAACTTCAACCCGTACTCTTGGACCGACATTGACCCCTGCTTCAAGTTCATAAACTCTTGTGCCTTAGCTTCTCTCAATTCCCTTGGGAAGAACCTGTCTAGGAAAGCTCCAATAAAACAATCCCAAGTCACAGGAGCTACATCTTCACCCCTGTTATCTTTCCACTGAGTGAACCAGATATGACCCACATCCTTAAGTTGGTAGGATGCCAACTCAACACTCTCAGTCCCTGTCACTTGCATTACTCCAAGAATTTTCTTAACCTCATCAATGAAGTTTTGTGTCACGACCCAGGGTACACCCTAGATGTAACATGGCGTACTAGACCCCAAAAGGGCCTAACACAAGCCACTTAGCATATCATAACATAAAGTAAATAGAAATGATACGGAAATTTTCAAACTTTTTTCATACAATCGAAGTCTTTATAAAAGCAAACGAAATTCTATAACACTTTGTCTCAAACCATCTAAATTCAACTTGAACAAACCTTTGGGACGCACCCCATACAATAGTCTAAAACATAAAAGAAAGACATAAAGGAAAGGTGAGAAAATCCTCGATGCTATGAGGACTCACCAAATCTTCAACTCCTTGCTCTACTAGGAACCTAGCCACGGGAATGGAACTCAATATCACCAAACCCTACATTTGATAAGAATGTAGGCAAGAGTATGCGTTAGTACAGAATGTACTAAATATGATGGCTAGCATAAATCATCAACATAAGCATATAAGAGGCATTAGTCAACATAAGACATCTACCATAATCATAAGAGACAATAACATAAGTCATAAGCATAAGATACATCATCATAAGACATAGGCTATAAGTAAGAGATAACCACATAATCATAAGCATAATCCCCAACATAGACATAATGTAAGCATTAGTCATCATAAGGCATGAACCTTGAACATAGGAGATACTTCATATTAATAGCATAGTCAATACTTAGTTCTTCATAACATAAGAGAAACACTCCATAAGTAGCTTCAAGTCATACTTGTGCAATGCATGAATAAGATCCCATAATCCCATCCATGCTAAGTACCACCTTAGGCCATCATACATACTCACCATATTTGATCTCATCCTTAGCTTATTCATCATAGACAAGGGAATCTATCACCTTTAGTCAATCATATCATAGAAGGCAACTATAGCAACAATCCATCAAGTCATACATCATAAGCATAAGTCATAAGCGTATTCATTTCATAGTTTATCATACATAGGAGGAACATATCATAACTACCCTCAAAGTATACTTGTGCAATGCATGAATAAGATTCCATAATCCCACCCATGGTAAGTAAAGCTTCTCGAGTAACCATAATTCATAATTCATAATCTTGTTCATACTATCATAGTGGAAATAAGCCTTAACCGACATAGACTATGTGAGCTTAACATGGAATCCGGTGTCTCCCACACCGAAAAGAGTTGGTCTACTTGCCTAAGATAGGACCGGTAACTTTAGCTTAGGTGTATCCATTAGCTAAATATCCTACGGGGGCACGTAGTTTATGGGATAAGGAGATTGCTACTAGAAACTCGGACTCAAGTATGGTAGAAGGTTTCCATTTCATGAGACATACTTTGGGAACCCAGACTCAACTAGATTATAAGGAACCCATTTAGAAAGCCGGACTCAACTAGTGTAGAAGCTTTCATTTGGAAGGCCGGACTCAACTAATGTAGAAGCCTTCATTGGAGAGCCAGACTCAACTAGCATATAAGCTCTCTTTGGAAGCCGGACTCAACTAGCTTAAAAGCTTCCGTCTCATATTCAATATCCACTCGGTGCTGAGCATAATTCCCATTGAGTTCATATTAAGTCTTGACTAAAGTTCATATTTATGGAAGAATGTCTTGACACTCAATCCAACATAAATCATACTATAGCTCATTAGATCATGCGTGAGAATAACCTTTCACCGTCCATGTCTATATATAGATTCAATAGGTGAGACTAGTCTTCCAACCTGAAAATCATTATATTGTGAGGAAACTACTCACATCATATCATATTCATACATAGGTGTGTATACGAGGATAACCTTCCAACACAATAACAACTAGATCATAATTATATTCACTTTACTCTTAAAGTGTTCTTAAAACATATACATAACCTTCATAAAACATGCATCACATCATAAATTACCCTTTCAAGGGTCAAAGCTCATATCATATCAACACATCTAGAATTCACCACATTAGATGTGGATATAATCATAATTCAAGTAGTTCAATTACTACATGCATAATCTCATATTCTCATAATATAGGTCATGTGGGTAAAGTACTTCCACAATCATACCATATACAAATCAACATACATAATAGCTTCACTCTCAAGCCTTAACATTCACAGTTCAACATATTAGCCTTACTCTCAAAGCCCTACTAGTCATACTCAACATATAAGCTTCATTCTAAAAGCCCTAACAATAATCATTCATCATCCATGCCTTAGTATCAAGACAATTCTAATCATCATAGCTTTCAAGTCATAATTCATCATACATACTTGATCTTAGCCAATTCATGTCTATAGGCTTTCACCTTAAGAAATCTATTCATACTTCATCATGTTATACCCAATCTCAAGCACTACTAATCATGATTTATCATATAAGCCCTAATCTAATCAATTCATGTGTTCAAGTTTTACCTTTAAGTAATTCATATCTGGGTTCTCTAATCTCAAGAAATTCATAAAGTAATTCATCAATCTTAGAAGATCACATCTAAGCCCTCAATCTCCTCTTTCATGGCACAAAACCAAACTATATCAATTTCACCCTAGGATCTTAGATTAATCAAGAATACATGTATATTCATACTAAAATCATGTAATTCCATCATAAACAATCATAAACGATCATAAACAATCATTATCAACTCAATTGGATCAACATATAACCATACCCATAATATAAGAAGGAACCCTAACTAGAATTGGGGACTCATCTTCACAATTGGGGGAAACATGAGGGCTTCATGGATGAAAGGGATCCATGAATGAATAAACCATCATATCTTGATTACAAAGCCTAGAAAGCTTGAAACAATGGAGTCTTGACCTTGCTTGAACCCTCTTCTTCTTCTTCTTCTTCTTCTTCTTCTTCACTTTCTAGAGAGAGAATTTCTTAGAGGGAATTGGGTTTCTTTAGTGAATTGAAATAATGATTTGGAATGACTAAATTAAGGGTCTAAAGTCTTTATATAGGTGGTCTAAACTAATGTAAAATGGCACCACTTAATCCCTAACTAATTATGGAAAGATTCCTTAGTCCCCAACTTAACCGCTTAAACTCACACACTGCCCCCACTCACGAGACCCCAACCACGGGGGGTGGCTTGACCCACGGCCCATACTGGTTGGGCATGGGTTGGGTTCTGAGGGTTGGCAAAGCAGGCTAGGGACCTACGACTCCTTTCACGAGGCGTGGACCCATCCACGAAGTGTGGGTCCTGCCCGTGGACACTTTCTAAGGAAAATTCTTGGAGGAGCTCACCCACGCTGCCCACCTAAGGGGCGTGGGTCCATCCACGGGGCGTGGATGACCTCGTGGGTGGCACTGCTTAGGGCAGTCCTAAGGTCCTCCTCAACGACCCATGGTTGGTCCTTGGGGAGTCGTACCTTGACGTTATAACCCGAAATCCTTCATTCTAAGTACGGGAAGTTATATCTACAATTCTAACCCTCACGCCAAGCTCTAGTTTAGCATACTAGTTTCTGTAGTGTTACATTTTGTGGGTCCTCACCAACCTTCGACCATAGAAACTCAGGTAGATTCATATGAACAAAGTCTCGAACCTCAGCTGCAGCTGATCCACCATTTGTGTTTGTAGGAATGAGGACCTGTTGATTGTTCTGATTGGCCACACTCTGAGCCAAGAGCTGGATCGCATTATGAAATTCTACATTTGTAATCTCATGGTTCGGGACTGAAGGAACTGTGTTAGCATTGCGTGCATTAGCATTCCATGCGTTAGCTCTATGAGGAGGCATGATCTGAAATGCATAACGATGAATTAGAAAGGAGAAGCTGGATCATACCCACGCACGATAAGAATAACAAAGAAAGTGAAGCTTTTTCTTAAAACACTTCGTAGCCTCCCCCTCATAGATGTGGCACGCTTCACACCCATGAAAGAGACTCTACTTAGTGCGACTTTCAGACATCCTAGGACTCTTGAACCTAATGCTCTGATACCAAGTTTGTCACGCCTCGAGGCTACCCCCCTTGACGTAATACGGGACCTAGGATTACGAGTGACCCCAAGCTAACCCTGAGTCTGGAAAATATCAAGCATACTGAAAAAAACTGAGTAAAACATGTACTATGCGGAAGCTATAACAATGGATAACTGAAAGTGGGGAAAACCCAACTAGTCTGAATATATAAAATATAATGAAAGTCTAGTGATGACTGAAACACCACTTAACAACTCAAGTTGCATCTACTACTATGTCTGAAAAGCCTCTAACTGAGTTGAGCTACTGAGACATGCCCTCCAGCTAACTTTAACAAAACTGAATAAAAAGACTAAAATGAAAAGCATGTCTATTGTCCTCAAAGTATGAGGACTCACCACTGAAGCTGCTGAAGTTGGACCTAGAATCGATCTAAGCGTGATCTGAATGCTGAGTACCTGAACCTACATCATGAAAGGATGTAGCGCAGAGTATGCGTCATTACTTGGAATGTATTGAACATGCACGATATAGATACTAAGCTGAACAAAGTAGAACTGAACAATAATATAAACTAAATAAGAATGTAAATACTGAAACATAATTGAAGAGCTAAGCTGAATGCAATGACCAAGTACTAATCATGAACATGTCATGCTAAACTAAACACTGAAGTATATACTGAGACCAGGTCTGATGTACTAAGAGTCTGACTGTGGGAGCTACTATTAACCGACATAAAACCACGTGACTTAAACGTAGAGTCCGCTGTATACGTCTCATCGAGAGGACCCAATATGTCTTGCCAGGGGTATAAAGGCATGACTGGCGTGATCACTAAATCTGATGCCCAACAGAGGGGACTTATACTCCTACGGGGGCACATAGTTCTGGGACTATGAGGGTAAACTGAACCCTAGTCCAACTCGGTGCTAAGTCTACTCCCAATTGAATATGTATATGAAACAAATGTAACTGAAATACTAAATAGCTCAAAATACTAGCATGCAATCCGAGAATGCAACATTTATATACTAATAATGTAACATTCGAAATCTAAAGCAGGATTATCTGTTTAACTGACCTAGCAAGTGTAATTCATGAACTAAGAGAATCTACACAAACTAGGGTTCTGAGTTTTATACAAGGAGTTATGCAAAGTTTCCAAGAAAATATGATATTTAGACTATGGATTCTATAGCAACTGAAATCATAACAAATTTCTAAGATTTACAAACCCTAGGTCTAAACAAGCTATGTAGAATCAAGGAACTGACTGAATTCTAGGGACCTAGTGGATGAAAGGAACCCACTAGTGAAATTCCACATACCTGGTGACGAAATCTACGGATAAATCCTTTAATTTTGGGGCTGAAACTTGAAGAACATTGTTTGTAACACCCCAGATTTGAAAGAGGGAAATATAGCAGTTTTTCATCACTTACAGGTGCCATCCACGAGGCCCAACCATGGGTCGTGGGTCAAACCATGAGTCGTAGATGAGGTCGTGGAGAAGGCCACCTAAAATGGTCTAGGCATGGACCACAGAGGGACCTACGGACCGTAGGTGGGTCCACGCCCCGTGGTCCAACAGCCGTAGGTCGTGGTCCGGAAATTCAAGTCCCAGACCACGAACCACAGTTGACCAGGACGGACCGTAGGTCCATTCACGGTCCATCAGTCGTTTGTCTCGTGGGTCAGGGGTCTGACGGTTATTTAGGGACTTAAGGGTCTTTTTCGATTTTAATTAAATTGAAATGGTGTCGTTTTGCCTAAGTCTAGAACACCTATATAAGTATTTTTAACCCCCAAAATCCCCCATTCAAGTCATTCTCTCAAATTTCAAAAGAAAACCCAAAACTCCTCTCAAATATTCTCTCTCTAGAAGGAAGAAGAAGAAGGAAGAGATTGAAGCTAGGTCAAGATCAAATCTCCTAATCTTCAAGATTTTGTGGGCATTGTGACTAAGGTATGATGGATTTTCATCCATGGGATCATTCCTCCCATGGAGTCCCCTAGAATTCCCTCAATTTGATGAAGAATTTTCCAATTCTAGTTAGGGTTTCTTCCAATGTTGTGGGTTATGATGAATGTTGATCCAATTGAGTGGATTATGGTTGTTTATAATTGAATTGATAGAATTTCATGTATTTAGGATGACATTACATGTACCCATGCCTATTCCATGATTCTAACCTAGAATTGATATAATTGGGTTGATGCCATGAAGGGAAACTTTGTGGGTTTAGGTTGTCCTTATAGGATTGATGAATTATGATTAGAATTGCTTTAGAATGAAGCTTAGATGTTGATAATGAGATGTAGTGCTTTGAGAGTAAATCTTATGATATGAATTGCTGGTAATTGATGTTAATGTTGAGGAAGGGATACTTCCCACAATGAAATGCTAAGAATGATTGTATGAATGTGAAAGGTTTTCTCACATGAATGATTCTAGATTGAAAGGATTGCTCACCTAAAATGAATCTAGACTAAAAGACTATATAATTGATGAGGCTAGAGGTTATTACCCTTGACCTCCCTATGAAAGGATATGAGGCGATTCTCGTATTCCTTAGAATTAAACAAGAGGTGAGTCCCCTTGTTCTTACTATGATGAATGGACATGGAGGCGAGTACCCATGATCCTTATAAAATGGTGTGGAGGCGAGTACCCACATCATGTGATGAGATTATGGAGGCGAGTACCCACAATCTAAAAGTAAGTAAAGAAAGAGGCGAATACCCATGAGCCTTCGTAGACTAGGCAAAGAGTCGAATCCCCTTGTCTTTAAAAATAGGTATGAATTATGAGAACTATGATGTAAAGAATGAATAGCTTGGATTGTTGCTTGATATGACTTCCATGAGATAAGTTGACTAGAGGTGGATGACCCAAGTCTTGACTAATGATGAGTAAGGTTACTTGAGAAGTGTTCCTTTCTTATACTGATATTCATTTATGTGCATTGATTATGCTTATGGTTTTTATTGACTAACCATGATATTTATGTTGTTTATGCTAGCTATCATATTTAGTATTTGATTGTACTAACACATACTCTTGCCTACATTCTTATCAAATGTAGGGTCCGGCGACATAGATTCTCTCACTCGTGGCTAGCTTCATTGTTGGTCAAGGAAGTGAAGATTTGTTGAGTCCTCATTGTGTTCGAGGATGTGATCACCCCTTTTCTTTTATGTCTTTCTTTTATGTCTTGGACTATTGTATGGGTTGTGTCCCAAGACCTTACTCATGTTTTTAGATGGTTTGAGACTATGGTTTAGACTTCCGCTCGTTTTATAAAAGACTTCGATTGTATTGAAAATTTTTAAATATTCTCGCACCTTTTTCTATTACTTTATATTATGATATGCTAAGTTGGCTTGTATGAGGCCTCTCGGGGTCTTATACGTCTTGTTACATCTAGGGGGTTCCCCTAGATCGTGACAAACTTTGTATCAGAGCACAAGGTTTAGAATGGTTCTAGGATGTCTCAAACCACGTTAAGTAGAGTCTTGTTCATAAGTGTGAAGCGCGGCACATTTATGAATGAGAGGCTACTAGATGTTAGGAAACTTCACTTCTTCATTTCTCTAAGTCGTGCCATGGAGCTTAACTCTATAAAGTCTTTATCCTAATCCTTACCCGATGGTTTTCAGGATATGACTACTAGAAGGGCTAATGCTATAAGGATTAAGGGAGACAATGTGGGACAAAAAGCTCCTTCCCAAGCTCCTCCTCAAACTCTGATTGATCCTTTGGCTGAGAATGTAACAAATGTAGAGTTTAGGTCAGCTTTCCAAGTATTGGCTCAAGCCGTGACGGCACAAGCCAATAGAGAGGTGGTAGCTCCCATGAATCCAAATGGGGGTACGGTGGTGGCAAGAGTGAGGGACTTTACAAGGATGAACCCTCCCAAATTTTATGGCTCCAAAGCCGAAGAAGATCCTCAAGAGTTTATCGATAAAGTCTATAAGATACTTGCTATTATGGGAGTGACTCTGGTAGATAAGGTGGAATTGGCCGCTTACAAAATCAAAGGGGTTGCTCAGATTTGGTTCAATTAATGAAAAGAGGCAAGACCGGAAGAAGCGGGTCCCATAGAATGGGAAAGGTTCAAAAGTTCTTTTCTTGATCGATTTTTACCTCTTGAGATGAGAGAGGACAAGGTGCTCGAGTTCATTAATCTTCGGCAAGGAAGTATAAGCGTGAGGGAGTATGCATTGAGGTTCACTCAGTTGTCCAAGTATGCCCCCTCTATTGTAGCGGATTGAAGGACTAAAAGGAGCAAGTTTGTGTTGAGAGTGTCCGACATGGTAGTCAAAGAATGCCACACCACTATGCTTGTCCATGACATGGACATTTCTCACCTTAAGGTGCATGCCCAAAAAATTGAGGAAGAAAAGCTCAAGGAAAGATCTAGAGAAGCAAAGAGAGTAAGAGTGGATGATGGTAACTATTCACATTCTAGGTCCGGTGGATGGGGTCGTTCAAGGTTTCGGCAAAAGTTCTACGGGAAAGGTTCTTCTAATGCTCCTCCAAGGTCTAACAATGAAAGGGTGTCTAACCCTAAACCTCGATGCCTACTTGTGCTAAGTGTGGAAGAAATCATGAGGGTAAGTGTCTAGCGGGTTCTAATGCTTGATTTGGGTACGGTAAGACAGATCACAAGATAAGGAATTGTCCTTCGGTTTCTAACAAGGATAGAGATAATTGCCATAGGGCTCAACCCTACCCTTCATCCGGTCCAAGTGGTTCGGGTGCAAGTTCTCCTAAGTAAAATCGCTTTTATGCTCTTCAGACTAGAGATGATCAAGAGAGTTCTCCAAATGTGGTGACCGGTATGTTAAAGGTTTTCCAAATAGATGTATATGCTTTACTTGATCCCGATGCTACTTTGTCTTTTCTGACACCTTATGTGGCCATGAGGTTTGATGTGCTCCCCGATGTGTTATTAGAACCTTTTTCTGTCTCTACTCCTGTTGGTGATTTTGTGTTGGCTGAAAGAGTGTATAGAAAGTGTCCCGTTTCCTTATCCCATAGAGTTACTCTTGTTGACTTGGTAGAGCTATATATTCTAGACTTTGATGTCATACTTGGGATGGATTGGTTGCATTTATGTTATGCTTCTATAGATTGTAGGACTCGGGTAGTCAAATTTCAGTTTCCAAATGAGCTTATCCTAGAGTGGAAGGGGCGTAATTTTATGCCTAAGGGTCAGTTTGTCTCTTGTCTAAAATCCAGAAAGATGATTTCTAAGGGTTGTATTTACCATCTCGTAAGTGTGAGGGATGTAGATTTCAAAACCCCTTCTCTTGAGTCGGTCCCCATTGTAAATGAGTTTCCGAAAGTGCTTCCAGATGACTTACCCGATATTCCTCCCGAGCGAGAAATAGACTTCAGAATTGACCTTCTCTCAAATACGCAACCTATCTCTATTCCTCCAGACTGTATGGCTCCGATGGAACTTAAGGAGTTGAAAGAACTGTTGAAGGATCTGTTAGACAAGGGTTTCATTAGACCGAGTATCTCGCCATGGGGTGCTCCAGTTTTGTTCGTTCGAAAGAAGGATGGTTCTCTTCGCATGTGCATTGACTATTGTCAGTTGAACAAAGTGACTATTAAGAACAAGTATCCTCTCCCAAGGATAGATGACTTATTTGATCAACTTCAAGGGGAAAGTTATTTCTCTAAGAGGATCTTCGATCGGGTTATCACCAATTGAAGGTGAGAGAAAATGATATTCCAAAGACGGACTTTAGAACCCGATATGGTCATTATGAGTTCTTGGTGATGTCATTTGGTTTGACTAATGCTCCGGCGCCGTTTATGGACTTGATGAATAGAGTGTTTAGGCAATACCTAAACATGTTTGTGATTGTGTTTATCGATGATATTTTGATCTATTCAAGAAGTGAGAATGAGCATATTGATCATTTGAGGATCGTATTGTAAATCCTCAAGGACCAACAACTTTTTGCAAAGTTTAGAAAATGTGAATTTTGGTTAAGGTCCGTAGCTTTCCTTGGTCATATTGTGTCAAGCAAGGGTATTAAGGTGGATCCTAAGAAAACGGCGTGGTCAAGAGTTGGCCTAGACCTCTAACTCCTTCAGATATTAGAAGCTTTTTGGGCTTGGCCGGTTATTATAGAAGATTTGTTGAGGGGTTTTCCTCCATTGCTTCTCCTTTGAAGGCTTTGACTCAAAAGAAGCTAAGTTCATATGGTCGGAAGCGTGCGAGAAAAGTTTCCAAGATTTGAAAGATAGACTTACTTCCGCTCTGGTGTTGACCTTACCGGAAGGGACGGATAGTTTTGTGGTTTATTGTGATGCCTCAAGAATTGGGCTAGGGCGTGTTCTAATTCAAAATGGGAAAGTTATTGCCTATGCCTCAAGGCAACTTAAAGTCCATGAGAATAATTATCCTACTCACGACCTTGAGTTAGCGGCGGTCGTATTTTCTCTAAAGATTTGGAGACACTATTTGTACGGAGTTCATGTTGATGTGTTTACCGACCACAAAAGTTTGCAATATGTGTTTAATCAAAAAGATTTGAATCTTCGCCAAAGAAGGTGGCTTGAGTTATTGAAAGATTATGATATGAGTGTTCTTTATCACCCCGGCAAAGCTAATATGGTGGCGGATGCCCTTAGTCGGTTATTGATACGCTCAAATTACATCTCCCTAAAGAAGTATAAGCGATCGTTATCAAGTAAAGAACTCAACTTGTAGGTTCGGGTCGATCCCACGAGGAATATGGTTTAGACTTAACTTTAACTCATTATTATTTCTGTTTAGTCAAATTACTTCCGAGGAAAGTAAACAGGGGGGATTTTGTAAGTAAGTAACAGTTTAGATTGCTTAAGTAACAATTAGACAAGATTCAACCTTTGAATTATCAATATGAGAAAGAAACTAGGGCATATGTGTTCCCACAAGCTCTTAACGAGGTAATCCTAATAATAGTAATCCTTTCCTAGTGTTTTACATGCAAAGTTGGTAAGTTAGGTATCCCTAAGTGATTGGTCCTCCAAGTAGGGAATTTCACGGCACCTTGGTCCGGCTTCGGGTGTATGCTTTACTAAACCTTACCTTTTACCTAAGATTATTCATCACATTAATGTATGGCTTAGTTTTCACTCTCATTCCAATTGATATTAGACTATTATATAGCATCCACTAAATATCTATTGTTAATTCTTTTCTGATTCACTACCTCCTTGGTCCGACAAGTAGAAACGAGGCGAGTTCTAACATTGCGCACCGTTAAAAAGACTTCTAAGCGAAATAATTAACAATACATGCATAAACACTATTCAAGAATTACTTAATTATTATTCATACTTTGTTAATTGCTCATGGTTCCCACAACTCTAGTTGTGGATTTAGCTACTCATGCTTTAAAGAACACAATTCACAATTGGGTAAAAAGAATTCATGAACTTACAAGAAGAATTGATGAAACCCGGAATCCTCAATTGAATTTCAAAGAGAAAATTGTATAAAACAAAAATTGGAAAGTTAATTGCTAAGAGTTTGCAAATTAATTCCCAAAGAACAAAACTTTAAGGTTTAGAATAATGTCTAACCCCCAAAAATGAGGATTACAACTCCTATTTATAGAAAACAAATCTTAAATAAAACAGGAAACAAAATAAGGAAAGAAACTGCTGGAACGCGGCTTCTGTTGACGGCACGACCTACAGACCGTAGGTCGATCTACGGTATGTAGGTCACCCTTCGTGGTTCGATACTTAGAAAACTTCATCAGGTACTAGAACCTCAACTCCAAGTTCATCATCGACGGATGTGCAGGACGGACCGTGGGTCGACCTACGGTCCGTCGTCTGCTCCGTGGTTCCACACTTGGTCAGACTTTCCTGATGTTCCACCTATGATGCCTCACCCACGGTCCGTGGACTGGTCTACTGTCCGTCCTGGCACTCCGTGGACTGAGTACTGAAACTCAACTCCCAGACCAGGACCTACGACTGACCACCCACGGCCCGTCGTTGGACCTACGGTCTGTGGGTCACTCCGTTGGTGGCTACTTCTGCATTTTTTCAGCTCTCATCTCCATCAACCGCCTCCAAGCGTATTTCCTGCAATCATAATACACAAAACATTATTTCTAATACAAAATAGCCCTAGACACACACAAACTCTAAGTGAAATGCATCAAATATACCGTAAATTCACGGTATATCAATACCCTCAACTTGAACTTGTTGTTTTTCTTCAAGCGACACACTAGAACTCTAAACGACACTTATGTAGAGGCAGACATACAAACTCAAGCAATCACATGGCTTTCTCAATTAATTCCATCACATTAGTGCAAATCTTTTCATCTAGACTCAACAAGCTAACTCATGCGGATCAAAACATGACATAGATTGACCAATAGACACCACAACATACACTTTTCACAATCACCAAGGTACCAATTCTCCAACAATGTAACTAGTGCCCTCACTTCAAAAGAAATCCTTTTTTCACACAATATATATATAGTTCAAATTTAAGGATTCATTCAACACTCACGCTCAGAAGTGACTTCAAGTACAGTTAGTGCTCAATACCATAGGCTTGCCCTTATTTTCACTGCATAAACTCTCCAAACTAGTCACTAGGATCACTATAGGACTTTCTTAGCTTGTAATGTAGGCTCAGGGTCAGGTATGGTATATTTGGGTACTTTTTAGTGACTATTCTACCCTCCTTGATATTACATTGGATTTTTACCTCTTTCCTCAACCAATTCTTGACATATTTTCGTTTTCTTTTCTTTCCCTTGACTCTCTTCAACACAGATGTGACTTTTAACTTTATAGCTCATATTTTTCACTTTTGTTCTTTTTCTTTTACTTCATTTTTCTTTGTTTCTTTCAGCACTTTTTTCATTCATATTTTTACTTATTTTGAATAAAGTCACATCTTTTTCTATCTTTTCTTTTCTTTTTCTCTCTTCAACACAAAACTCTTTTCATACCCTTTTTCTTTCGGTTTCCTTTTTCATAGCCACCCTCAACTTATGGATTTTGCATGAGTTGAGGTGCACAATATCCGATGTCGGACCGGGGCCAAGATCAATGTAACTTTTTAAATTAGCCACCCTCAACTTAGGCTTTTGGCCTAAGTCAAGGTGCACATGTCCAAGGAGGGACCAGGGCCAAAACAATTATTTTAGGGAAGGTGAGTTAGGTGTATTGAAAGAAGTGGTCTACATTAGGCTCAAACATTTAGATCAAAGGGAACATTTATTTCATTTGGTTGGATCATTTTAGGCTTTAGTGGACTTATTTGAACAAGGGCCTATGATCATTTCTCAGCTTCTAGCCTAGATTATCTTAGCAGGACCAACGGGGCAAGTTCTAGATTGGCACATACTGTATGAACAATCAAACTTTTCTCACAAACACTTGTCACATTGTTTCATTATCAGATTATTAGATTACCCAGTTCAAGTTTTAGCTTAAGTCATGAAGTCAAACCGGTTCCTTATCATGTCATATTGAGATCCAACAGATTCAACTCATCAAGCCTAAAGATCTAGAACATTTCAAAACTTTTGGATGGGTATCAATTTCATGCTCTTTATGCCATCATGCTTTCATTCTTCTACTTACTCCTACACATACATTCCTAAACGTGCCGGTTTAAAATGAAAGTAAACAGTCCTTTGGGGGAAAAGAACACAGGCAAGAAAACCCCAAATGAGGATGATGAGTAGGGTTACTCAGACTTCACCCTATCAATCACAATCCATTTACCCCGGAAAATACCTTGCTGTGAACACTTTGTGCATTTTATCCCAAGTGTAGATCGAATTGTATGGTAGCTCAGAAAACCACAATGCAGCATCACCGGTCAATGATAGTGGAATGACCCTCAGACCTATAACATCAATATCTAACTCTGGTCGCCCAATACAACTTTTGCACACACTGGAAAGTTTAGTCATATGAGTATAGGGATCCTCCGAAGCCAACCCAGCAAACAACCCTTTCGCTGTAAGCATTTGTATCAAACTGCTGGTTACCACAAATGTGTGACCTGGAGGTAGGAGCAGAAGAATAATAGGACCATCTGAGGTGGTCCCATCATAATCATCTCTATAATGCTCACGAAACCTCGGTGCTGGCAAATTTTGGACCCTTTCTACATTACCAATTAGATTACCACCATGAACCTGAGTGAGCACATTAATGACTCTAGGCGGTTGCAACCTAGCTTTATCTCATTGACCCTCTCCATCAGGATTATTGTGAACCCCTTGATTATTCATTTTTCTCAAAGTTTTACTCAACTCTGGATCGTAGGGGGTCAATGGTTCGCCTCGACTCCGTGTATTTGACATACACTAGAGTAGAAACCTATAGAAAATAAAAACAAAACAAAAACATAAAATTAGGAAATATTTGAATAAAGTTCAATAATGTAGTTAAACTTAATCTGAAAGCCAAATTCCCCAGCAGCGGCGCCAAAATTTGATACGCTCAAATTACACCTCCCTAAAGAAGTATAAGCGATCGTTATCAAATAAAGAACCCAACTTGTAGGTTGGGGTCGATCCCATAAGGAATATGGTTTAGACTTAACTTTAACTCACTATTATTTCCGTTTAATCAAATTACTTCCGAGGAAAGTAAACAGGGGAGATTTTGTAAGTAAGTAACAGTTTAGATTGCTTAAGTAAAAATTAGGCAAGATTCAACCTTTGAATTATCAATATGATAAAGAAACTAGGGCATATGTGTTCCCCACAAGCTCTTAACACGATAATCCTAATAATAGTAATTATTTCCTAGTATTTTACATGCAAAGTTGGTAAGTTAGGTATCCCTAAGTGATTGGTCCTCCAAGTAGGGAATTTCACCACGCACGTTGGTCCAGCTATGGGTGTATGCTTTACTAAACCTTACCTTTTACCTCAGATTAGTCATCACATCAATGTATGGGTTAGTTTTCACCCTCACTCCAATTGATATTAGACTATTAGATAGCATCCACTAAATCTATGTTGTTAATTCTTTTCTCATTCACTACCTCCTTGGTCCGGCAAGTAGAAACGAGGCGAGTTCTAACGTTGCGCACCGTTAAAAAGACTTCTACGCAAAAGAATTAACAATACATGCATAAACACTATTCAAGAATTACTTAATTATGAGTCATACTTTGTTAATTGATCATGGTCCCCACAACCCTACTTGTGAATTTAGCTACTCATGCTTGAAAGAACACAATTCATAATTGGGTAAAAAGAATTCATGAACTTACAAGAAGAATTGATGAAACCCGGAATCCTCAATTGAATTTCAAAGAGAAAATTGTATAAAACAAAAATTGGAAAGTTAAATGCTTAGAGTTTGAAAATTAATTCCCAAAGAACAAAACTTTAAAGTTTACAATAATGTATAACCCCCAAAAACGAGGATTACAACTCCTATTTATAGAAAAAAAATCCTAAATAAAACAGGAAACAAAATAAGGAAATAAACTGCTGGAACACGACTTTTGTTGACGGTATGACCTACGGACCGTAGGTCACCCTCTGTGGTTTGATACTTAGAAAACTTCATCAGGTACAGGAACTTCAACTCCTAGATCATCATCGATAAATGTGCAGGACGAACCGTGGGTTGACTTACGGTCCGTCGTCTGCTCCGTGGTTCCAAACCTTGTCAGACTTCCCTGATGTTCCACCTACGATGCCTCACCCACGGTCCGTGGACTGGTCTACGGTCTGTCCTGGCACTCCGTGGACTGAGTACTGAAACTCAACTCCCAGACCAGGACCTACGACTGACCACCCACGGCCCGTCGTTGGACCTACGGTCTGTGGGTCACTCCGTTGGTGGCTACTTCTGAATTTTTTCAGCTCTCATCTCCATCAACCCCCTCCAAGCCTATTTCCTACAATCATAATACACAAAACATTATTTCTAATACAAAATAGCCCTAGACACACACAAACTCTAAGTGAAATGCATCAAAAATATCATAAACTCACGGTATATCAGTTATCTATGCATAGTGTGGCTCATATTGATGAAGAAAATAAAGAATTGGTTTGAGATTTACATAGATTGGCTCGATTAGGTGTTCGACTAGAGGTCTCCACTAAGGGTGGTGTTATGTTTCACAATGGTTACGAATCATCTCTTGTAGCCGATGTGAAAGTTAAACAAGGTGTTGATCCAATTTTGGTAGAATTGAAAGAGGCGTTACTTAAGAAATCCGTTGAGGCTTTCTCCCAAGGGAAGGATGGGGTACTTAGATACCAAGGCCGTTTTTGTGTCCCAAACATAGATGATTTAAGGGAATAAATCTTGGCTGAAGCCCATAGTTCGCGGTATTCAATTCACTCGGGAGCCACCAAGATGTATCATGATTTACGGGAAGTCTATTGGTGGAATGGGATAAAGAAAGGTATTGCGGAATTTGTGGCTAAGTGTCCAAATTGCCAACAAGTTAAGGTTGAGCATCAGAAACCGGGAGGTTTGTCTCAAGATATTGGCATTCCTACTTGGAAGTGGGAAGACTTGAATATTGAATTTATTGTTGGTTTGTCTCGCACCCGGCAACAACATGACTCTATTTGGGTAATAGTGGATCGGATGACAAAATCGATTCATTTCCTTCCCGTCAACATTTTCTATTCGGCGAAGGACTATGTCGAGCTATATTTGAGGTAAATGGTAAGGTTGCATGGTGTGCCATTGTCTATTATCTCCGATAGAGGTACTCAGTTTACTTCATAGTTTTGGAAGTCATTCCAAAAGGGTCTTGGCACGAAGGTGAAGCTTAGCACGACTTTTCACCCACAAACCGATGGACAAGCGGAACGAACAATCCAAACTTTAAAAGATATGTTGAGGGCATGTGTCATCTATTTCAAGGGAAATTGGGATGATCACTTGCCATTGATAGAGTTCACCTATAACAATAGTTACCATTCTAGTATTGGCATGGTGCCCTTTGAAGCGCTTTATGGTAGGAGATGTAAATCTCCTATAGGGTGGTTTGAAGTGGGTGAAGTTCCCTTGATTGGACCCGAGCTAGTTCATGAGGCTATTGAGAAAGTTTGACTCATTAGAGAGAGGTTGAGAACCACCCAAAGTCGACAAAAGTCTTATGCCGATGTTAGAAGAATGGACATTGAATTTGAAGTGCATGATTAGGTCTACTTGAAAATCTCACCCATGAAGGGTGTAATGAGGTTTGGCAAGAAAGGGAAGCTTAGTCCCCATTTTGTAGGCCCATATAAGATTTTGAAGTGTGTTCGTAAGGTTGCTTATGAGTTAGATTTTCCAAATGAGTTGGCAACCGTGCATCCCGTTTTCCATGTCTCTATGCTTAAGAAATGTGTTGGAGATCCGACATTCATAGTTTCCCTAGAAGGATTCGGAGTTGATGAGAGCCTTTCTTATGAGGAAGTTCCGGTTGAGATTTCTGACCGGAAAATTAAGAAATTAAGGAACAAAGAGGTTGCTTCCGTGAAGGTGTTATGGAGAAACCATCTAATTGAGGGTGCTACTTGGGAGGCCGAGGCCGATATGAAGTCCCGATATCCTGAATCTTTTTCCTTCTACTCCTATTCTAGCTAGAGGTAATGAAGTTCCTCTTGATTTGATCCATGCTTAGGAGTCATGTGTGCTTTATGTGTTTCCATGATTTCCTTATGATTATGCATGTTCATGAATTGCTTAAGTTTTGAAAGAAATGACTTATGTGACTTATTTTCCTCATGTTGTTGTGCATTGAGTATGAGTTGTCTATAGAGTTCATGGGATGAATTGTTGAACATGCCTTGACTCAGAGTAGAGATTTCCCCCTTGAGTATGTGCTTTGAGTATAGATTGCATTTAGGCTCCATGAGATTGTGTTGAGCATGCTTTTAAGTTTTGGAGATGATAGTTCCTCCTTCAATGTAAGAGATCTGAAAATTTCATGCATATTGGGTTGTTAGATGTAGTTCCTACTTCCTTATGGTGCATTGAGTATGTTTATTTAGGAGTTGATGTTTCCTCCTTAGTTGTGTGTATTTTGAGGAGTTGCATGCATGATAGGCTGCTAGTCTAGAGTCTTTTCATTTAGAAACGTTCTTAGAATCTCATTCGAGGACGAATGATCCCAAGGGGGAGATAATGTAACACCCCGGATTTGAAAGAGCGAAATATAGCAGTTTTCAAGACTTATAGGTGCCATCCACAAGGCCCAACCACGGGTCGTGAGTCGAACCACGAGCCGTAGAGGAGGCCGTGGAGAAGGCCACCTAAAATGGTCCAGGCATGGACCATGGAGGGACCTATGGACCGTAGGTGGGTCCACGCCCCGTGGTCCAGCAGCAGTAGGTCGAGGTCCAAAAATTCAAGTCCCAGACCACGAACCACGATTGACCAGGACGGACCATAGGTCCATCCACGGTTCGTCAGTCGTGGTCTCGTGGGTCCGGGGTTGGATGGTTATTTAGGGACTTAAGGGTCTTTTCCAGTTTTAATTAAATTGAAATGGTGTCGTTTTGCCTAAGTCTAGAACACCTATATAAGTATTTTTAACCCCCAAAATCCCCCATTCAAGTCATTCTCTCAAATCCCAAAAGAAAACCCAAAACTCCTCTCAAATATTCTCTCTCTAGAAGGAAGAAGAAGAAGGAAGAGATTGAAGCTAGGTCAAGATCAAGTCTCCTAATCTTCAAGATTTTGTGGGCACTGTGACTAAGGTATGATGGCTTTTCATCCATGGGATCCTTCCTCCCATGGAGTCCCGTAGAATTTCCTCAATTTGATGAATAATTTTCTAATTCTAGTTAGGGTTTCTTCCAATGCTGTGGGTTATGATGAATGTTGATCCAATTGAGTGGATTATGGTTGTTTATGATGGAATTGATAGAATTTCATGTATTTAGGATGAAATTACATGTACCCATGCCTATTCCATGATTCTAACCTAGAATTGATATAATTGGGTTGATGCCATGAAGGGAAACTTTGTGGGTTTATGCTTGTCCTTATAGGATTGATGAATTATGATTAGAATTGCTTTAGAATGAAGCTTATATGTTGATCATGAGATGTAGTTCTTTGAGAGTAAATCTTATGATATGAATTGCTGGTAATTGATGTTAATGTTGAGGAAGGGATACTTCCCATAATGAAATGCTAAGAATGATTGTATGAATGTGAAAGGTTTTCTCACATGAATGATTCTAGGTTGAAAGGATTGCTCACCTAAAATGAATCTAGACTAAAAGACTATGTAATTAATGAGGCTAGAGGTGATTACCCTTGACCTCCCTATGAAAGGATATGAGGTGATTCCCCTATTCCTTAGAATTAAACAAAAGGTTAGTCCCCACGTTCTTACTATGATGAATGGACATGGAGGCGAGTACCCATGATCTTTATGAAATGGTGTGGAGGCGAGTACCCGCATCATGTGATGAGATTGTGGAGGCGAGTACCCGCAATCTAAAAGAAAGTAAGGCAAGAGGCGAATACCATTGAGCCTTCGTAGACTAGGCAAAGAGGCAAATCCCCTTGTCTTTAAAATTAGGTATGAATTATGAGAACTATGATGTAAAGAATGAATAGCTTGGATTGTTGCTTGATATGCCTTCCATGAGGTAAGTTGACTAGAGGTGGATGACCCAAGTCTTGACTAATGATGAGTAAGGTTACTTGAGAAGTGTTCCTTTCTTATTATGATATTTATTTATGTGCATTGATTATGCTTATGGTTTGTATTGACTAACCATGATGTTTATGTTGTTTATGCTAGCTATCATATTTAGTACTTGATTGTACTAACACATACTCTTGCCTACATTCTTATCAAATGTAGGGTCCGGCGACATTGATTCTCACACTCGTGGCTAGCTTCATTGTTGATCAAGAAAGTGAAGATTTGGTGAGTCCTCATTGTGTTCAAGGATGTGATCACCCCTTTTCTTTTATGTCTTTCTTTTATATCTAGGACTATTGTATGGGTTGTGTCCCAAGACTTTACTCATGTTGTTTAGATGTTTTGAGACTATGGTTTAGACTTTTGCTCGTTTTATAAAAGACTTCGATTGTATTGAAATGTTTTAAATTTTCCCACACCTTTTTCTATTACTTTATGTTATGATATGATAAGTTGGCTTGTATGAGGCCTCTCGGGGTCTTATACGCCTTGTTACATCTAGGGGTACCCCTGGGTCGTGACATTGTTGCTTGTTCTTGAAGGAAACTGGCGCCTCTTTCTCTTCTTTTCGTTCTAATTTGGATGATTTTTAGAGAATGAGGGTTCTGGGTAATGTCTGACTAGGATATTAGGCTTAGTCTGAGTAAAATGACGTAGTTTAGGCATCAAGCGACGTAGTTTAAGTGCCCCAATGCAATGGGAAAAGACCAAAATGACCCTGACTTAAACGCTGATGAAGGCCATCCACGGAGGGGTCGACGGTCCGTCGTTTGGACCACCAACCGTCGACTGTGGTCGTGGTTCGTGTTCTGCCCGATAGGGCTTCACTAAAACGAGCATAACTTTTTACTCCGAGCTTAGATTTTAGCAAACTCGGTGGCGTTGGAAAGATGATTCAATTATCTTTCATTTGATAGGTAATGGGCCACCTAATTCATTTTGTGCTAAAAGATATGACCGTTTGAAGTTAACCCAACATTCAATTTCCTCTAATGGGCTGCTGACCATCACCTACGGTCATACCTACGTCAGACCTACGGTCATTAGGTCCAACCACAGACCGTACTGGTTGACCGTGGGTGTGATCAGAGACCATAAAAATTTGGACCCCAACGACGGACCCCACCTACGGTCCGTGGGTCTATCGACGGACCATGGACCACGACCATAGGTCTCATCTTAGATTCTGAAATTCCCCTATGTCCGAGACTGAACCACGGGACCCTACCTACGGTCTGTGGTTCTGCTTACGGTCCGTGGATGGTTTCCGTATGTTCTAACACCAGATTCTGAAAAGCTGTATTTTTTTCTATTTTCTCGAATCCGAGGTGTTACACATCATTTGAATCAAGTTTGTCATGTTTTTAAATCCCATGATCCATATTAAGTATCCCTTTTCTTTCCTTTTTTAACCAACCAAAGACCCCACATCCTAAAGAATTTTTCATTCTCCTTCTGATCTCAAAAGAGCAGCGCCGCACACCCCTGAGTTCTCCTCTCGGTGCCACCTTACCAGTGTTGCACCTCCCCTCTCCCCCACCACAGTCCACCATCTCCAACAAGACAACCATCCAATCCCCAACCATCCTCTTCCTCAGCTCGACAACCACCAAACGCGGCCCTCTCCGGCGAAAACTAGAGGAGTCTTTCTTCTCTGACGTTCCTTCCTCTTCTCAAATCCTAGTTGACCCCTCGACATCATGTAACAAGACAGAACCAGTTGCCTCCCTTCCCTATAGAATCTCTCTCCACGGCCTTGAAGCTAAAGCTCCAACCAGTGAGCTCTAACAAAAGCAGGCGAGATACGGAGACGACGAACACCAAGGACAAAACCAATCGATCGAAAAATATGGAGGCTCTATTTTAAAAGGAAAAGAATCACCTCTGGAAATATTCTTCTATATTTAGGAATGTTGCGTTTTTCGTTTTAACTCTTCTGTCTCCCTCGACATTTTATTTAGGCTCGAAGGTTGTTGTTGAGTTATGTTTTTTAAAATTAAAGCAACAACTATGTTTAATATGTTTACTCTCTTGGTCGTTCCAAAACCTCTATCTTGCTGGTTCTTGAATTCTCAATCCAAACATGATTTTAGTGATATTCTTTTAGATTAACTTTTCGTTAATAATTCTCTTCTTGTTTGAAATGTTGATTATAATAATGCCTCCTCATTTTGTTGTTATGCTCCTAATTTGTTTAAAAGTGTTAAATAGTGTGTTGTGTTTAATTCATATTCTTATTTTGTGAGATTGAACTAATACAACTTTATATGCTCAACTTTGTTAATTCAAATTTCTATGTTGATTCATAAATCACACAAAAGAAGGGTCGTACTTTGTTATTTCACCTAATTTTGATTATGTCTTAATTTTTTATATATAATCTCATGATTCTTGCATATTTTACTACCTTAACTGATTCTGATGATGGTTGTGCTTAACTTAATTATAATACTTGATTTGTTAATTGAAAAGATTGATCCTGGGAAATATTTATAGTAACTAGTATATTGTTGTTGTGGACATTATGATTTACAATCATATTTAACAATTTTGGTTCTAAATTATTGATAGTAACTGGTAAGGTGTTGTTATGTCTCAGTTGAGATTTATATGTCTTGGCTTATTATTTTTTCTTTCTTAGTCCAAACAACCTTCCTTAACTAAAATAGGGCAAAATTACTATAACGCGTAAATTTTGAGACTTGACCTATGCATAATTATTTCTTTACTTTAACATAATTATTCTCTCCTTATCTGATTTAACATAGTATTATTTAATTGATTTTAGTTAATTGATTTTTCTTTGCCTTAATTAAAACTGGACAGATGCTCATATGTTTATTTTTGGAATAATGTCATTCGATTTTTGTAAAAAGAATTTTACTGATTTTACTTTTTATTTGTTTAAGGAAATAATATAGTAGAATCAGTTCCTAATTATTTTTTTTCCTTAATGTTGTGCCCTCTCATATACTTTATAAACAAGGCTCCCCATTCATTTTAACTCGCGCTTTCATTAGCTAAAACACTCTCATACTCTCAAAAAGTAATTATTCTCTTGGCATACTATTTTCAAAATTTCTTGTTTTGGGCTACTGCATTAAATCGAATTTGAAACTCAAGTGTTGTAGGAAATAAACCAAGATTAGGATTCCTAAGTAGTTTAGGATTACATAATAAATTATGATTTTTTATTTATGGTCTTTCCTTATTTATGTTTAATTAGGTTTTGTTAGTTTTTAGGTTCCGAGTCCTAGTTTACTTTGGTTGTTAGTATCATAAATAGGGGTGCCTTATTACATATTTTCAATGTATTGAGAAATATATTGAATGTAGTGAGAGATACATTCACTGTATAGAGCGATACATTGAATGTAGAGAGATATACTCAATGTATAAATACAAGAGTTATTGAGTTATTTAATAAAGCCTCCTATCTACTATTTATAGATTAATTAATTTCTTCTATATAACCATTATTGGGTCTTTCACTTGTGCATATATTATACCTTTGGTAATTTTATTTTCTTCAAATTGGTATCAGAGCTTGTATGAGATCTTTATAAAAAAAGAGTTTGTGTGAGATCTTTAGAAAAACATTGTGTGAGATCCTTATTAAAGCCTTGTGTGAAATCCTTATAAAAATCTTGTGTGAGATCCTTAAAGAAAGTGTGATCCTTATAAAAGTCTTGTGTGAGATCCTATTAAAGCCTCGTGTGAGATACAACATATAAAAAAAGAATATGAGTATTCCATATTTACCCGAATGTCCCGTTTTTGTGTTTGAGGGCAAACACAATTTTGAGAGTTGGTATCAACAGATGAATAATTTTTTCAAAACTGTTGGACTATGATCCATTATTGATATTGGATTTGTAGATGCCCTAGAGGGCACAACATTGATTGGTGAAGCTGCAAAACAAGTGGAGAAAAATAGAAAATTGGATGATAAGGCATGGTTTTACCTTGATAGAACAGTCAGATTGCATGTATATAATAAAATTTTACATGCTAAGTCATCAAAGGAGACTTGGACAATTTTAACAGAAACATATCGACGTGTTTCAGACGTGAAGAGAGAAAAACTTCAAGAGCTTTGGAGACAATTTGAGTTGGCTCAGATGAAACCAACATAATCAATTAAAGATTTCTTTACGAGAATTAAAGAAATTGTTGATGGCTTAAGGATCAATGGAGAAGTATTAGAAGAAGTTAAAGTTATTAAAAAAATATTAAATTCTCTCAGTTTAGAGTGTCAAACCAAGAAGAATGATATTAAGTCTACTCAAAATCTGAATACCTTGAAGCTTGATGATCTAGAAGGTGAATTGGTGACATAATGAGATACCCCTGAATCAATAGATAACAGAAACATTTGATGAAGCGTTGCAAGCAAAGATGAGTCAACTTAATCCAAGAGAAGAGATATCAAACTGAGTTAAGACAAATCAAACATGTCAAAATTTCAGAGGTAGAGAACGAGAAAATAGAGACGTGATAGTGGAGGAGGAACACCGAAGAAAGGATGATAAAGAAGAGACATCGAGTTTGATAGAAATAAATGAAGAAGACCAAAGAAAGGATGATCAATTAAAAGAAAAAGAAGAATCATCAAACTAGACAAAAATATATGAAGAAGATCAGAAATTTAAAATTATGGAGAAAGAAAGGGAAGGTAGAGATAACTTTCATTGTTGTACATGTGTCTTTGATTGCAAAGAGGATTTCAATAATCGTCAATCTAATAAGTCAATAACTATTGGGATGACTAAAAATGACAATTTGGTTGAAACTGATGTTGCTTCGTTAGGGGCTAGTAATTTAAGCCATGAGACATGTAATAGACGTGATTGGTCTATACAAAGTGAAGCTATTGAAAAAGAAAAAGAAATATTTACTATTGTCTCACAAGAAAAAATAGTTGAAACTTTTGAAGAAGAAGTTAGAAATAAAAGAAGCAAAAATGTTCATCAAGAGCAAGTTTTTGATGATCTACCCAAAATTGAAGCAAAAAATAATTGAAGTTTTAGATCCACAATTGAAGTGCATGACTATGAATAGTGAAAGTACAATCAACTCTCAATCATTATTCAAACTTATAGGTTTTGAAGAGCATGAAAAATTATTTGTTGATGATCCTACTCTACCACATACACAATCAACTGAAGTTGAATGGACATGCAAGATCAAGTACAAATCAATTGGAGAAGCAGACAATTTTAAGGCAAGAATAGTTATTCAAGAAAAGAAAAAAACATGATGAAGATATTTTTAAAATGTTAAATAAGAAGAAAGTCAAATTGATCTTGAATTTTGCTGAAGAGAGATTGAAGTTGACCAAAGATGGCACACACGATTTTGTTGATGCTACATATTTAAGAAAATTGAAGAAGATGTTAGGCATGGTAAGCAAAGATGGCACACACGATTTTGTTGATGCTACATATTTCAGAAAGTTGAAGAAGATGCTAGGCATGGTCACATTTGAAGATCTTAATTTAAGGGAGGCTATGTAGGAAATAAATCAAGATTAGGATTTCTAAATAGTTTAGGATTCCTTAATAGTTTAGGATTTGTTATTTATGATATTTCCTTATTTATGTTTAATTAGGATTTGTTAGTTTTATAGGTTCCTAGTCCTAGTTTACTTTGATTGTTAGTATTATAAATAGGGGTGCCTTATTACATATTTTCAATGTAGTGAGAAATTTATTGAATGTAGTGAGAGATACATTCATTGTATAGAGAGATACATTGAATGTAGAAAGATACACTCAATGTACAAAAATACAAGAGTTATTGTGTTATTTAATAAAGTCGCCTTCTACTATTTGTAAATTAATAAGTTTCTTCTACAAAATCATTGTTGGGTCTTTTACTTGTGCATATATTATTACCTTGGGTAATTTTATTTCCTTCAAGTGTTGATTTAAAAATAATTATCTACTTAACCGGTTAGTAACATTTACCAGCATCACTTTATTCTTGCATTTGTAATTTATTTAGTTTAAAGTTAATGTTGTCGAAAAGGAAGTGTCCGAATTAGTCTCTATTCCTCACTATGTGTTGTTTACTTCATTATTTTCTTCAAATAAATGCATGCTACCATATTCACTGTTTGTTCATAGATGTGTGTTACTTTAGTGTATTATTTAATTTTCACTTAGTTTATTATAGCAGTAAAAGAAATTTTTCGGGTTAGTTTTCATCATCTCTCTGTGTGTAATATTATTTATTATCTTCGTAGCTTGCTTCATAGATGTTTTCTTCTAAATAGTTTTGTATTTGTGTGATAATATTGTTATCTTTTAAAATTAGTTTCCTTTAAATTATTAGTGTGTGTTATGCATTGTGCTCGTATGTCTTTTGATGTTAAACAGGTTTTGAACGTTATAGTTCAAAAGGTTGAAGAGTTCGCCTGGGAAAAGATGCCAAATGATATTTAGTTCTGTTTAATTATTTTTTTTGGTATTTCGAATATGTATTATTTTATTTACTTGTTCCCTTTTTCGTTGGGGTAATAATTTGTATACTCTAACTATATATATATATATATGAAATAATTTGGGGGGAATTGTCTAAAGGGGGAGGGGAACTAAAGTTCTATTTATCTTTATTTTATTTTAATTATGTGTGTATGCTATAGACAAACATTCCTACCTTAATTAACTATTTGAATGTAATCATTAAAATCATGCTACAATCGTCACATTTATAAATGATTTTAATTAGTAATTTAAAATTAATTTTTCATACTTTGAAGTTAAAAATTCTGCTTATCATGAGTATTGACAGATTATCTATATGTTGCTTTAAAACATGTCGAAATGACTTTAGTATGTATCTAGTAATCTGCCTAAAATCAATTATTTTATGTTTATGCCTTTGTTTCATTTTTAATTATATCACCAGCCAACATGTGATTAAAAAATAATGTAATCAGTTTCCAAGCTCTTAAAAAACATGGTTATAAGGTTTACTAATTTTAGCATGTTTTATTAAGTAGAAATCATGTCAATAGGTATATAATATATTTTCAGCAATCTATCATGTCTAGGACTTAATAAATAAATTTTCAGCATGCTATACGAGTTAGACATCATATTTATGACTTGATCATTAATTGCAGCATGTTAATTAACTAGATATCATGTTTCTATGTCTTTATTTAAATAATCTTCAACATATGGATGCATGTCTAAATCAGGCTTATAGGTTTAATAAATTGCTAGCATGTTATTTATTTTGAAAATCATGCATATAGGAGTTCAGTTAATTTTCGATATGTTCACAATTAATTTTCAACTTGTTTAAATTTCGTCAACATGCTAATACAAATTAATTTGAAATCTGATTTTTTCTTAATTAACTGGTGCCCAGGAGACCAGTTCTCCACCTTAATTATACTTTTATCCTTTAAAAAATAATTAATATATTGTTATAATGTTCGTTTATATGTTTGTTTATGCACACACTTTAATGTTATTTTGATCCTTTTCAACCTATTTGTGTTTTCAAGCTGCTGATAATAAATTAAAGGCCAACATGAGATGTTAACTTACTAATTGCTTGTCCTATTTGTTGTGTTTGACGTTTAGTGTCTAATTAGGCAACTTGAGATTTTTTAAGTCTAGAACCTATCCTTTAGTAAGTTCAATGCATCTAGGACATTAAGTTGGGCTGTTAGGAACATTTTAGGACGTTAGATTTAATTTTTTAATTCATTTTTAGGATCTTAATAATAAATAAACTTAGGAGGAGTAGGGGTAAATAAGCCCTTTCAGAAATGATGTAACTTGACTCGAGCATAAAAAATGACAGACTCTAATTTGTCTTTCGATTAATAAGTCAGGCGTTAACCCTAGAAGGATAATTTAGTTTAAGTTTAATTCGTTTCTTTTTCTTTTCTTATATATATATATATATATATATATATATATATATATATATATATTGTATGTATTATCGGGGTAGTTAATTAATCTAAATATGTCATTTCGTTTATATTTATTTGTGTGTATTATGTCTCCTCGCTTATCTGATTTTATTTATGTCTTATGTTAGTTAATCTTTATTTATTTCGTATTAAATGTCTTTAACATGTATTTGTCGTATCACTTAGTTTGTCTTTAATTAATCTTAAATAAAGTGACTTTATTTTTCACATTTAAACCCCCCACATAATTATATGAGATACGGTCGGGATCCACTTTTGTGGACTTTAAAAGATGCTTAACACCTTCCATTTGAAGTAATTTGAACCCTTACCCGATCTCTGGTTCGTTGATCTTTTAATATTAATTAATTAGCTTAGAAGGGTGTCCTAACACACCTTTAATTCGTTAGGTAACGACTCTTCTCTTTTAAATAATCCTAAACGAGTTGTCACATCGTTGCATAACATGTTTTGTGAAAAATGGGGCGCGACAATCTTTCTGAGTTCGATCGCCCTCTGATGCCTACTGAGTATCCCCTATTTTGGACTTATACTATATTTCTGCATCTTTTCCTGATGCAGCTCCCAGTATGAGTCACCCTTACTGATTGTCGGATTCTCCCATGGCTGTCACAGATATGGATCGTGGTGAGCTCCAGGCGTCTAGAGACAAGTTGCTTTTCCTTCCTTTTTACTGACTTATTATATTTTGTAATTTTATTAGTCAGTTCTCTTGTATACATAGCCTTCATGTATTTAGTAGCTCCTGTAAAATTGACACCAGGTCTGGGGTTTAGTCATTTTGTGTAGTTTTTCATTCCTGGTCACTTTCGAGCCCGTTTTGTATATTTTGTATCGTATTTACATATCTATGCTATGAGCCCCATTCCACATCTTTATTATTTCAGTTTCCTCCTGTCCTCTCTTTTAAATGTTTATCTTCCGCTTTATTTTGTTTGGGTCTTCGGCTTGTCTACTAGGAGGTTATAGTAGGCACCATCATTGCTCGATTTTGGATCGTGACGGATATGCAACCTTAATTAATTTTAAAGTTCAAATAAATATTAGGATTTTATACATAGTTCAAATAAAGAAAGATTTGTTAAACAAAAAATTTTGTCAAATTTTTATTCTAAATATTAGAAAAATAATATGAAAGGAATTACAATTTTATTTCACAATCCAAATAATGAAGTATTTGTATTAAGTAAAATTTTAATGGGTCTTATGTCCTAAATATAATGAATCTATACTAAGTAAAAATATGAAAAGACTTAATAAGATATATTTATTTGATTTTAAGATCTTTAATATTATGAAAATAATTAAATAATTATTTTGTCTAGTGTGAATTCTATTTTAAAGAGTAATAATATGAATAACATTTTGTTAAAATTCATCGTGCTTTTTAATATACTAGTTTCTGGGTACGCACGTGAATGAGTAAAGATTTTAAAAGTTACATAAATACTACTCAAATACTACATAAAAAAAATGTGTATCAAATTTTAACAATCTAGGAACGGATGGTTGTGCTAGAAACAGTTAATGGTGGTAAATTCACCCGACACTATGTGAAAAATAAAGCAATAAATAATTTATAGAGTCAAATTATCATTTACCTTTTACAAGTAACAATCCATATTATGTAACTAATTATAGACCGATCACTAATCTCGAATTTCTCTATTAATATAAGTTTGTGCTGAGTTTACACTTCTTTTATACATTGCCTTCACCCCTCTAGAAAATTTCAAACCAAATACATATTCTAGCATTACTTAAATAATTTGTTCCTATAATCAATATCCATCACATTTATCAATTGGCCATTTGTTATTACTTGCATTGCATACAATTTTGAAAGAAAGATGAAGAGATTTATACCTTGTTAGGTTTCATTCAAATAAATTATAAGTGATTGTGTGTCGATACACTCGAGTCTTGAGTCCATGTGCTAAATCTCTTTTCAGTTGCAAGTCAAAAGTTAACTTGACCTTATAAGTGTTTTCAGTCATATCCTCTTGCCCTCAATATATATATATATATATATATATATATATATTTATTGTACATGACCTTTATCCTATAGGTTCTCCTCAATTAAATATTGATATTGTATGAATCTCTTCATATGCTCTAACCTCTTGTCTCTTTATATGCTTTAATGCTTAAGTTTTTTTAATTTAAAATGGTAACTATTTTAAGTGCTCAAAATTCAGTGATTAACAAGAAAAAATGTTACCGCAGCTCAATAATAATGGGAAAAGGAATACTCATAAATGAACTTCAAATTTATTAATGTAACATTTTAGTGGTATGTGAAAAGTTTTCTATTATGGAACTTAAATTTAATAATAATAATAATAATAATAATAATAATAATAATAATAATAATAATAATAATAATAATATAATGGTATTATTGTAGTAACTCAACTATATAGGGTTATTTTGGTATTTCAATTTTCAACTTTTTTTGTTCCCACTTTTAGTAATATATAATATAATATAATATAATATAATGATATATGATAGATAAGTTATATATATGTTCATCATTCTATTTATCACAATTATTTAACTTAGTGTAATATATTTACCATATCATCCAAAAAAATAAATTTCAACAATTTTAGTAATAATTTCATTCTTATCTACTGAACTAATAACAATAATGTTTTTTATATGTATTACTAAGATGCACAAGAAAGTTAAAAAAAGTAAAGAAAATATGATCAGCAACAAAATAGAAATAATATTGAAAGAAGAAAATCGAGCCCAAATGCACGGTGTGTACCTAAGGAAATTATTCTCCTCTAATATCCGAGGTCAATGGAATATATCCTCCTAGGATAGAATGATCTTACTTAACGGTGTGTTGGTATCTAAAACTATAGAGTCAGCAAACCACTCAAAGGTAGTAAAGTACACTAGAATTTATTTGTGCAGAATAAGAAGTTCAGAAAATTTGTTCTTAAAAATTAAGAGGAATCCCCTCTATTTATAGATAACAAACGGTAGTGTGAACATGTGCTTATTGTGCCTTATCAGAAATGTCAAAATCCTTTAAAAAAAGTCGCAACCCTTCATAATAGTTACAACCTTTCCAAAAAGTCACAACCCTTCGAAAAGGTCACAACCTTTCAAAAAAGGTCACAACTCTTCGAATAAATCACAACTTTTTAGAAAATTCACAACTCTTCATAAAAGTCATAACTCTTCATTTAAAACCTAAAAATCCCCCGTATGAATGGGGAATGACTCTAAAACAACGAAATAGACAAGTGTGTATTTTACAAGCAAGAATTAATTGCATTTAGATAAGTAGGTTTTGTTTTAAGCCTTTTGTAGTGAACAAATGTGGGATATACTCGGTCAAATAGTAGATTTGATATATTTAAATCATCGAGTTTTGGTGTAAACCTAAACAATGACATATCACATAATCAATTATTTACCGCCTATAGTTATCACGGTTGTATTTGTTTCAGCCATGAACACCTCCTGGTTTTATAAGTGTATAGAGAATGAGCTTTTATATTCATCCGCATAGATACACTATTTGGTCAAATCTCCAAACTTAGAAACCATTAAAAAATCTTTAAGCCCTATTAACTCGTTAAAAGGGCTTAATATTTTATTCTTGCTCATGAACATTATCTTCATCACGAGAATGAATTGAGTTATTTGATAATATGAACCGTCATTCACAAATTTGTTTGATCTCCTTGAACCTAGCTCTTGGGATCTCCAGTCTACTAGGTAGAGTTACTGCAATGATGACTTGTCCTAAGCCTTAAACCCATTCTCTTTGATGATCTCTCAACTCCCTCTCTAGTTAGGCTTTTTGTAAGTGGATTCGACACATTATGCTTTGACTTCATATAGAAAATTGTGATAATTCTACTAGAGAGTAGTTTTCTAATGATAAGTCTACGTCTTATATGATAAGATTTTTCGTTATACATCATGCTCCCTGCCCTATCTATTGCAGTTTGACTATCACAATGTATGAATACTAGTGCCAAAGGTTTGAGCCAAAAAGAAATATCTTTCAAGAAATTTCGAAGCCATTCAGCTTCTTCATCAGATTATCCAAAGCGATAAAACTCATATTCAATTGTAGAGAGAGCGATACATGTTTGTTTGGAAGATTTTCAGGAGACTACTTCTCTACCAAGAATAAATACATACCCATTCATGAATTTTACTTCATTTTTGACCCAATGATTCGATTTGCATCATTATATCATTCCAATAGATCTGAATATTTGTTTTAATGCAAAGAATAGTTTTGAGTATGTTTTAAATATCCCAAAAATCTTATTATTTTCATCCAATGAATTTAGTTGAGATTACTCGTGAACCGACTTAGTTTACTAATAGCATATACTATATCTAGTCACGTAAAATTCATAATATACATCATACTTCTCAATACTCTTGAATAATCCAATTGTGAATCACTTTCACTTTCATTCTTTTGAAGTGCAAAGCTCGCATCTATTGGAGTTTGCCAATATTGAAATTCAAACACTTGAACTTGTCATGTACCTTTTCAATGTAATGAAACTTGAAAATGCTAAACTTGTGGAGTTCTAAGGATTTTTATACCTAAGATTATATCAGCAACTCCAAAGTCTTTCATATCAAAATTGTTTTCTAGCATACACTTAGTAGCATTTATGTCAGGAATGTCTCTACTAATGATCAACATGTCATCAACATACAAACACATAATAATATTGTGATTTGGAGTTTCATTAATGTAAACATATTTATCACATTCATTAATCTTAAATTCATTTGCCAACATGGTTTGGTCAAACTTCGCATGGAATTGTTTGGGTACTTGTTTTAGTCCATAAAGTTATTTAACAAGTTTGCATACTTTATTTTCTTTACCAGGAACCACAAAGCCCTCGAGTTGTTCCAAGTAAATTTCTTCTTTCAACTCTCCATTTAAGAAAGTTGTTTTCACATCCATTTGAAGGCCATATACCACAACTAGTTCAATTAACATTGAAATGGACGTAATCCTACTTACGAGTGAGTATGTGTCAAAATAATCAAGATATTCTCTTTGTCTAAAGCCTTTGACGACAAGTCTTTATTTGTATTTTTTAAATGTTTCATTAGCTTTTATTTTCCTTTTGAAGATCCACTTTGAAACCAAATGCTTATTTCTTGGAGAAAGATTAACCAACTCTCAAGTATGGTTTCTCAAGTTTGAATCAATCTCACTATTGATAGCCTCTTTCTGTCTGCAGAAGATATATCTTCTTTGAATGTATGAGGCTCATTTTTAAGAAGAAATGTTACAAAATTAGATCTGAAGGAAGTGGATATCCTTTGACATTTACTACACCTTGGAATCTATTTATAAAGTATATTCTCCTTTGGTTCTTTACAAGGTTGTTTAGACCCTACACTAGATAATTAAAGTCTAATTTTATACGGATACATGTGTTCAAAGAACTCAATGTTATCTGATTCAATTATCATATTGTCATGCATATCCGAATATACAGACTTATGAATAAAAAATTGACATACTTTACTATTTGTAGCATATCTAATGAAAATATGGTCCACAATCTCAGGTCCTATTTAGATCATTTTTGGGGATAAAAAATTGGACTTTGTCTAGACACCCTCACACTTTCAAATTGGATTTCTTTCTTTTTATTTCTCATGTGGAATATAGTGTGCCTTGCTATGAGACACTTTATTGAGTATTCAATTTGCTGTAAGGATAACTTCATCCCACAAGTTTTGTGGTAAATCTGAACGTCTAAGTAAGACATTCATCATTTTCTTCAAAGTTTGATTTTTTCTTTATGCAATTCCATTAGATTAAGATGAGTAGAGGGCATTAGTTTGATCGTTGATTCCATTTTCCAAATATATTTTTGCAATAGGAGATTCATAATCTCCATCGCTATCACTTCTTATCATTTTTATCTTTTACCCAACTAATTTTCAACTTAAAATTTATATTGTTTAAATGTTTTTATTACTTCATCCTTACCATTCAGCAAATAGACATAAAAATATCTAGTTCAATCATCAATAAAAATTATTAAATACTTTTTCCTATCACGAAATAGTGTTGACTTTATATAAAAAATATCAGTGCGAATCAACTCTAAAGGATTGGAATTTCTTTCAACAAATTTATTAGTGTCACGACCCAGACGGTCGTGATTGACACCCACACTAACCCTCCGGTGGGAGAACCATTATTACAACCCGACTAAGAAACTTAACCAAAAACTAAGAATTTAAAAATACGGAAGCAGGTTTAAATGACTAGGAAATACGGAATTCCCATAAACTCCGGAAGTTCAACATAAACAACTAACAAACTATTGCGGAAGTTAACCCCTAGAACTGAAAGTCATTGTACCAAAACTACTAACCAACAAGTCTAAGAGAATGGATCCAAACCCAAAACTAAACATACGAGTAATTCTAATTAGAAAATATGAGTCCGAAAAGAATGTACTAAACAATAGAGGACTCATGGCAGCCGGAAAGAACTGGCTCACCCTTGAATCCGGTCTCGGTCAGTGATCTCCTAACTGAGGTCTGTCAGTAGCCGCCTGAAGATACCCTGTACTCAATAAAGAACGAGCAAGTGCAGTCTTAGTACACAAAAGACAGTGTACTGGTAGGATCACGCGGCTATTCCAGTAAGTGAAACATAGGCAATTACAACACAGTAAACACACACATACAAAATACATAATTCAGTTATCATTTCAGAAGCAACATACAAATTCCTCATATCGATGACAGGTAAACAAGAACATAATATTCACAAGTGGTTCTCTCATGGAACCCACACCCAAACTGTTAGTGTGTCGGAATGTGATACCCGATTCAATGTATGTGTCAGAACATGACACCCGATCCATTATATGTGTCGGAACGTGACACCCGACCCATTATATGTGTTGGAACGTTACACCTGATCTAATATGTGTGTCGGAACATGACACCCGATCCAGTCAGCACAACCACAATCACAATCACACCCATAATGAACATTACTCATAGTCATACAATCAAGTATTAGGTTCATGGCATGCAATCGTTCACACATACTCATTTCGTTAGATTCAGTTCATATTTTCCTATTCACATACATGCATGCATAAAATGAAGCAATTAACCGGCATATATCACACAAACAAGAAATTAAACCATCACCTACCTCGAAACCAAGCTTGAATCCTCCTAAGACACTTGAGCCTTCCCTTTTCGGATTCTTTCCGCTTATTTTTGGTCTAAAAACAATCAATTAACGCAATGATCAATAAACAAGGCCTAATTTACCCAGATAATAATCCATCTATCTGTCCATTGTCACACCCTTTTTTGCGCACAGAGGCAGATAAGGTTTTTCCAATTTAAGTGACGGTATTGATTAAGGGATTATTTTAATTTGTTTCAGAGTCTCCACTTGGAATTGAGTTATGGTGTTCCAAGTCACCTTTTTGTTTAATCTCTAATCCAAAGGAAATGACTCTTTGTATGGTCTGCAAACTAGAAATTCGGGTAAGGAATTCTGTTGACCGAGGTGAAGGTATTAGGCATCCCCCGAGTTCTGTGATTCTAGCACGGTCGCTTTTATTGACTTATACTTATTTTAACTATTTTTTGAATATATTTTATATGCTACAATTTCACTCATATATTTATTGTTGAACTTTTATTTGGTCTCGACCTAGATACGTAACCGGATTCTTGGTCTTGACGTTTAGAGATATAACTGTCTTCTTTACATCATATTTATTAACTTTATCTAAAAGTATTATTTTAAGTTAATGAAATATAATTATATTTTTGGACAAGGTGCATCACCTCATCCTTGAGTTGATTTTAATGTCTCAAGAAAAAGATGTGTAACCACATTCTTAATCGAAACATATATTTTTAACGGGTCATATATCCATCCTAATGCTTACCTATTGCTAGAAAGCTTAAGCGTATTATTAGTGACTAAATTATTTTATACTATTTATATTCATGAATACTATTTAAATAATAAAAGTCTAAAATATTAAACAAATTAAAAAAAAGTTATTTTCATATTCAAATTTGATATAGATGCATTTGCGTATTAAGTATACTTGCAAGTTATAACAAAAGACATTAAAATAAAATAAAAAATTGTAATTCTTCATCTCTTAATTTTTCTAAAATAAACACTTTTAATATTAGATAAAGTTGACTAAACAAACTATCAGGGTAATTATTTTATACATTTAGTTGATTTTGATTCGACACAAAATGTACTTAATTGATAACAACATGTGGTACAAAAATGAAAAATAATGTACAATAGAATAAATAGGAAATATTTCAATATTATTGTGTCAAAATTAAACACACCTAAATTTCGAGCAAACTTCATAACATTGGAATCAAGTATTATATATTTATATAAAAATTAAAATATACAATAAAATTAAACGGTACTTCTTGCGAAAATTCAATTCACGAAAAGAAAACAATCCTAATAATAAACCACTAACTCGAAACCACGAAAGTGAACCTCGAACTCACTTTTATTTGTGAGTGAAAGAAATACAAAGTGGGGGGTGTTTTTGGTTGCTGATTTTTCTTCTTTTTCTTTTTTGCTATGTGTCGTTTTTTCTCTGATTTTTCTTACGTTTGATGTTTTTTTGGTAGTGTCTTTTGGGGTTATGAAATTTTTGAGTGAAGGTAATGGGTTGTGTGGTATTGCTGATAGTTTTTTCCTCTTTTTTTTTTCGTGTCATGTGTGTGTTGTTAATATAGTATATGTGTGTTCTGTGTTATAGAAAAATGGGGAGGGAAGTGGGGTTAAGGTGAGTGGAGTGGGGGTAATAGGGTGAAGTGGGGGTGAGGGTAATGGAGGTGGATTGGGGTAGTGGGAAGATGTGAGGGAGTGTTAAGCTATTATTATTATTATTATTTTAATAATTAATATAATATAATATAATTTTTTTAAACTTAAAAAAAATTGAGTAGCTAATAATAAATTATAAATAATACTAGCTTATTTATTAAACTAAAAATAAAAATAAAACATATTTTTTTGTTATTTTCAAATCTTTTAAAATAAACCTACTAAAATAAGATAAAAGAAAAATATCTAATTTATATATAAAAGCAATATTTATGTACTAAAAATGGTGTAATACCTTAAGTTCGGTATAAAATTATGTGTCTACATCCATGGCCAAACCCAAGATCCTAATGTTCAATTAGGGGTTTTTCCACCATTAACTTCAGGTCAAAACCCTCCCCCAATGATAATTACCCAAGAATCTAAGTTCTACGGATCGAAAAATGGATTAGGGGAGTAATAATCTTACCTTTAGCGCTAGAAGTGGTGGAAAACTGTCAAGAACTTGCCCTGGGTCGTCTCTTAGCTCTCAAGAACGAAGGTTTGCTGAAAATAACATTTTTGGGGTTTTTACCCGATTTAAGTCGCGACTGTCCCGCCATAGCGGGACCCAACCTGCCACAGCGGCCCCACCCTGGCGGGATTAATCCGGCCCCGGCGGCATTTACGGAGACAGAAAGTCAGAATTTGAGTTCCAAACTCCTATTTCACAACACACCTTCAACCCTTGACGTTCAAAAACTATCCGTTCACGCTAAGATCAGTTTCGAGAGTTCTACTCACCCCGAATTTGATTCCGTAAAGGAGTACAGGCTCCCTAACGTCTTGGCTATCCACTCATATGTTCAAATTCGTAATTAACTCTCTCATTCATTACAAGATTTCCCTAGACCTCACCTGACTCAGATTTCGTCCAAATCTGGACTAGGCTAGGAATTCTCAAGTCACTACTCAAAAGTTTTCTGGCCCAAATTCTTTCCCCATTGGCTTTTCTATAACGATGGGAACAGGTCGTTACAATAGATACCAATTTACCCATCAATCATCCCTGAGTGATAAACTAGAAAAAACTGGCTAAAGTAAGGGTAGAGTAGTACCTGAATCGTTGAACAACTGGGATACTTGTCTCGCATGTCCTTCTCGGTTTCCCAAGTAGCTTTCTCAACCGGACGATGCTTCCGTTGAACCTTCACAGACTTTATTTCCTTGGTCCTCATCTTCCGGACGTCGCGATCAAGAATTGCAACCGGTTCCTCCTCATACTAAAGGTCTTTATCTAACAAAATTGAGTCCCATTTTATGATGTAATCTCCGCCCCCATGATACTTCTTCAACATGGACACATGGAACACTGGATGAACTGCAAATAAGCTAGGAGGTAAGGCTAACCTATAAGACACTGGCCCTACACAGTCAAGCACCTCAAATAGTCCAATGTATCGAGGACTAAGCTTTCCCTTCTTGACGAATCTCATCACCCCTTTTATGGGTGACACTTTAAGGAGAACTTGTTCACCGGCCTGAAATGCCATGTCTCTTACCTTATGGTATGCATACTTCTTCTGTCGACTCTGGGCTGCTAGAAGCTTAGCTTGGATGCTTCTCACCTTATCTTGAGCATCCTTCACCAAATCAACCGCCAAAGGTTTCACATCTCCAGCCTCAAACCATCCTATGAGTGATCTACATCCCCTCCCATAAAGTGCCTCGAATGGTGCCATGTCAATGCTGGAGTGGTAACTGTTATTATAGGAGAACTCACACAAAGGTAAGAACTTGTCCCAATGTCCTCCAAGGTCAATCACACATACCCTCAACATGTCCTCTAACACATGAATAGTCCTCTATGACTACCCGTCCGTTTGTGGATGGAAGGTTGTGCTAAAAGTGAGTTGAGTGCCCAACTCCTCATGCAATTTTCCCCAAAACTTGGATGTGAACTGTGTACCACGGTCCGAAATGATAGAAAGGGGCACTCCGTGCAGCCTCACTATTTCCTTCACATACACCTTAGCCAACTGCTGCGCATTATAGTCTACTCTGACTGGAATGAAGTGGGCTGACTTAGTCAGTCTGTCAACCACTACCCAAATTGAGTCAAACTTTTCCAAGGTCTTGGGGAGACCAACCACGAAATCCATAGCTATCCTTTTCCACTTTCATTTCGGAATTGGAATTCGCTGAAGCAAACCTGCCGGCCTTTGGTGCTCATACTTTACTTGTTGGCAGTTTTGGCACTTCGCCACAAATGTAGCTATGTCTTTTTTCATGCCAAGCCACCAATAAAGTCATTTCAAATCTCGGTACATCTTGATCACACCCGGATGAATGGAATACCGTGAACCATGAGATTCTATCAACATTTTCTGAATCAAGTTATCCACTCGGGGAACACAAATTCTTTCTTTATAACTGAGCACACCCCCCGCATCAAGAGTCGCATCTTGTGCCTTACCAGACACTGTCTTCTTTCTGAGCTCATTCAAACTATAATCGTCAAACTGTTTGGCCTTGATCTCCTCAATGAATGTGGGCCTAACCTCAATGCTAGCTAACACCCCACCTTTTTCTGAGATGCTCAACCGCATGAACTTAAACTCCAAGGTTTGAATTTCCTTGGCCAAAGATTGCTTGGATACACCCAAGCAAGCTAGACTACCCATACTCACCGCCTTCCGGCTTAATGCGTTTACCACCACGTTAGCCTTATCCGAATGATACTGGATGGTAACATCATAGTCCTTGAGTAACTCCATCCACTTTCGTTGTCTCAGATTTAGGTCCTTTTGAGTGAATACATGTTGTAGGCTACGGTGGTCAGTAAATACCTCACACTTGATACCATAAATGTAATGCCGCCAGATCTTGAGAGCAAACACTACCGCTGCTAACTCCAAATCATGTGTCAGGTAATTTCCCTCATGCACCTTCAAATGCCGCGATCCATAAGATATGACATTCTTATCCTGCATCAACACAGCACCCAAGCCCGAATGTGAAGCATCACAATAAACAATGAAATCTTTACCTTCCACCGGTAGTGCCAAAATAGGTGCTGTGGTTAGAAGAGTCTTGAGCTTTTGAAAGCTCTCTTCACATTTGTCAGTCCACTCGAAAGGTACCTCCTTTTTGGTCAGCCTCGTCAAATGCGTGGTGATAGAAGAAAAATTCTTCACAAACCAATGATAGTAGCTGTCGAGCCCCACAAAACTCCTAATTTCAGTTACAGAGCTAGGCCGAACCTAATTCTTGACTGCTTCAATCTTTTGGGGATCTATCATTACCCTTTCCCTTGAAACCACATGTCCCAAAAAGGCCATTGAAGTCAACCAAAACTCACACTTGTAAAATTTAGCATACAACTTTTGTCTCCCGAGGACACCCAAAACAATACGAAGATGGTCGGCATGCTCTTCCTTACTCTTTGAATAAACCAAAATGTCATCAATAAAAACAACAACAAACGAATCCAGAAATGATTTGAACACACCGTTCATCAAACTTATGAAAGCTGGAGGTGCATTTGTCAACCCAAACGACAGCACTATAAACTCATAGTGTCCATAGCGGGTCCTGAATACCATTTTTGGTACATCCTCAGGCCTAATCTTTAACTGACGGTAACCAGACCTTAGATAAATCTTAGAGAAAACTGATGCACCTTGCAACTGGTCAAAAAAATCATCTATCCGAGGCAATGGATACTTATTTCGAATGGTGACCCTATTCAACGGTTGATAGTCTATGCACATCCTCATACTACCATCCTTTTTCTTAACAAATAAGACAGGAGCACCCTACGGGGAAGCACTAGGACGGATGGAACCTTTATCAAGAAGCTCCTGAATTTAAGCTTTAAGCACTCTCAACTCTGCCGGATCCATGCGATAAGGAGGAATGGAGATGGGGCGAGTACCAGGTTCCAAGTCAATACAGAAATCTATATCTCTATCCGGAGGCATAACAGGTAAATCGGTAGGAAACACTTCTCTAAATTCAGACACTACATGAATAGACTCAATAGGGGGAGACTCGGCCTCAACATCCCGAATATGAGCTAAATATGTCAAACACCCATGCCCCACCAGTTTCTTAGCCTGAATGTAAGATATGACCTTAGTTGGCTTAGGCTTGTACACCCCTTCCCACTCTAACTTTTCCCTACCTGGGATCTCTAGAGTCACAGACTTAGTATTACAATTAAGCACAACATAATAGGGGGACAACCAAGTCATGCCTAAGATTATATCAAAGTCAGTCATATCCAAAATAACCAAATCAGCCCAAGTTTGGAAACCCATAAACATAACAGGACAAACACGATATACATGGGTAACTATGACTGACTCTCCAACTGGGGTAGAAACATGGATGGGGGCATCAAGCACATCACAAATCGTATCAAATCCCAAGGCAAACTGAACTGACACATATGAATAAGTAGAACTCGGATCAAACAAAACATTAGTCATCCTGTCACATACAAGGATAGTACCTATGATTACTGCATCAGATGCTTCAACCTTGGTCTTTGCCCGGAAAGGCATAAAACTGAGCCCTGTCATCTTGACGGGCAACCTCCTTGCCTGGCTACACTGCTCCTCTACCTGCATTACCATTTCCCCGGCCTTCACGGCCTCGTTGATTCCTTCCTCGCCCACCTTGTGGACTTCCTCTGCCATTATTACCGCTGCCCGCGGGTACCACTGCTCTGGTCTGCTATGGCACGGGGTCAGACATGCGCGGATGGGGACAATCTCTCCTCATATTTCCAGGTTCTCCATAATTGTAACACACTTAATAATTTAACCAAGTAAGCATCGCTGCTATTGGAGTAGTCGTATCATGACCCTCTTTGATATACACTCAATCTAGGAAATCGTAGTAGAGATTCTATCCTCAATTGTTGCAACATAATTTCATCATTTACTAAGCAACCCATACATGTTATGACAACAATACTGAATGCATTTTCTAAAGTAATGGTGTTCATTATCTAGCCACCCCTTACAAAACTTCTTGAATGTTGTCACCTTGACAAAGTCTTCTCACTTCACCCCTTTGTACCTCCGTCACAAAATCAACCACTTCTTGAGAAAATTTTGCTAAAGCAGCCCATATAAGCTTAAATCTGCAAATCTGACCTTAATCCCTTCACAAAGCGATGAATTTGCTTTTTTTGACTGACGCAAAGTGGAGTACCATATTTGGATGAAACACTAAATTTGGCCTTATAGGCTGCAACAAATATATTATGTTGCTCTATATTCAGGAACTCATCTCTCCTCCTATCCCTCAAGGTTCAGGGTATATACTTTTCCATAAAGAAAGCTATAAAATATTTCCTAAGTCATGAGTAGTAAATTTACTAGTCGGCACTCAACATGAGACCACCACCACATTTTGGCGTCTCCCTTGAACTGGTATATCATAAACTCAACGCCAAATCACTCTACCTTATCAATCTTATGAAGCAGCTCATGACAATCAACAAGAAAATCATAAGAATCTTCAGATTCAGAACCCATGAAGAATGAAGGTTTCAACCTTAAGAACATAATAAAAACCTCATGTTTGTCACTAGTCATTACATGCCTATATTGAATCGGGGAAACATGTTTATTGGGAAGGACGCATCCTCTCTTGCTAGTGTTGGTGTTACCACTTCTGTTGCTCTAGTTCTGACCATAGAGTGAAGGATGAAAGATACAAATTTGTATCACCTAGATACCAATTGGATTCAAGTAATAGCACGAAAGAAAGAAAGAAATGAGAGATTTCCTAAAGTCCTGTAGCCTCCCGAAGAAAAGTACAGTCATCTTCGTACTATTCTGCAAGACTCTACTAGACTTGTTTCCGTACAACGAGATCAACGAACCTAGGGCTCTGATACCAACTTTGTCACGACCCAGACCATCGTGATTGACAACCACACTGACCCTCTAGTGGGAGAACCATTACTACAACCAGACTAAGCAACTTAACCAAAAATAAGCATTTAAAGATACGGAAGCAGGTCTAAATGACTAAGAAATATGGAGTTCCCATAAACTTTGAAAGTTCAACAAAAACAACTAACAAACTATTGCGGAAGTTAACCCCTAGAACTGAAAGTCATTGTACCAAAACTACTAACCAACAAGTCTAGTAAAATGGGTCCAAACCTAAAACTAAACATACGAGTAATTCTAATTAGAAAGTCTGAGTCCGAAAAGAATGGACTAAACAATAGAGGACCCATGGCAGCCGAAAAGAACTGGCTCACCATTGAATCCGGTCTCGATCAGTGATCTCCTAACTGAGGTCTGTCAGTAGCTGCCTGAAGATGCCCTGTACTCAATAAAAAACGAGCAAGTTCAATCTCAGTACACAAAACACAGTGTACTGGTAGGATCACACTGCTATTTCAGTAAGCGAAACATAGGTAATTACAACACGGTAAACACACACATACAAAATACATAATTTAGTTATCATTTCAGAAGCAACATACAACTTCCTCATATCGATGACAGGTAAACAAGAACATAATATTCACAAGTGGTTCTCTCATGGAACCCACACCCAAACTGTTAGTGTGTCGGAACGTGCCACCTGATCCAATGTATGTGTCGGAACGTGACACTTGATCCATTATATGTGTCGGAACGTGACACCCGACCCATTATATGTGTCAGAACGTGACACCCGATCCAATATGTGTGTCAGAACGTGACACCCGATCCAGTCAGCACAACCACAATCACAATCACACCTATAATGAATATTACTCATAGTCATACAATCAAGTATTAGGTTTATGGTATGCAATCGTTCACATATACTCATTTCTTTAGATTCAGTTCACATTTCCCTATTCACATACATGCATGCATACAATGAAGCAATTAACCGGCATATATCATACAAACAGGAAATCAAACCATCACCTACCTTGAATCCTCCTAAGACACTTGAGCCTTCCCTTTTCAGATTCTTCCCGCTTGTTCTTGGTCTAAAAACAATCAATTAACGCAAGGATCAATAAACAAGACCTAATTTACCCGGATAATAATAATCAATCTATCTATCCATGGCCAAACCCAAGATCCTAATGTTCAATTAGGGTTTTTCCCACCATTAACTTCAAGTCAAACCCCCCCCAAATGATAATTACCCAAGAATATAAGTTCTACGGATCAAAAAATAGATTAGGGGAGTAATAATCTTACCTTTAGCGCTAGAAGTGGTGGAAACTGTCAAGAACTTTCCCTGAGCCGTCTCTTAGCTCTCAAGAACGAAGGTTTGCAGAAAATAACATTTTTGAGGTGTTTACCCGATTTAAGTCGCGACTGTCCCGCCACAGCGACACTGCCCTGGCGGGATTAATCCCACCCCGGCGGCTTGCATGGAGACAGAAAGTCAGAATTTGAGTTCCAAACTCTCATTTCACAACACACCTTCAACCCTTGACGTTCAAAAATTACCCTTTCACGTTAAGATCAATTTCGGGAGTTCTACTTGCCCGAATTCGATTCCGTAAAGTCGTACGGGCTCCCTAACGTCTTGGTTATCCACTCATGTGACCAAATTTGTAATTAACTCTCTCATTCATTACCAAATTTCCCTAGACCTCACCTGACTCAGATTTTGTATAAATTTGGACTAGGCTAGGAATTCCCAAGTCACTACTCAAAAGTTTTCTGGCCCAAATTCTTTCCCCATTGGCTTTTCCATAACGACGGAAACAAATCGTTACAATTAGAATGCTTAGCTTTGAACTCAATGTTAGGTAACACTTCTAAGTTGATCAATTTTTATAAGATTTTGTAATTGACATGTCTCAAGTGTTCATGTTATAAACTATTTGACTCAAGCAAATAAGAAAAAGTAGGAATATTGATTTTGAAAAGATCCTCCGTGAGGTAACCTTTTCCTATAAATATTTTATTCTAACTTATTACAACTTTATAAGATACAAACATTGTTTAAAGTGAACAACTTGCCAGATGTCTATTTCAGAAGGATCTTTTCATAACCTTCAATTTTGGGTATTGCAAAATTATCAATGAACATAGTCTCATCGGGTCCCATTAGAGCATATGAACCAAACACTTCTTTTACAACACAAACATGACAAATGAATTTTCACCAATATTCATGTCTATACAAAAAGTTATATTTTAATAAACACATCTTTTCATGAAAAATCACAATATTTTAAGTGATACTCTTTCATAAAAGAATACAACTCTTTTGAACAAGTATTTTTGTGGGTCTAACATAATCAAGTATTTGAAAATAATTTTTAACATATTTTATTTTTCTGCTTTCAAATTCTGAGATTTACTAGACGATGAGGTTCGAATATAGAAGATTTGATGTACTCAGTAAAATTATGTAAATTTTAATCTCCAAAATGAGAGTAGAAATCACAAAAATTTTCTTCTTCCATACATAAATCTCTTTATGTATGAGATATATATATATTGCATCTCCTGTACCCAATAGCAACAGGATACCAATTAAAGGACGTCTACCTTTGTACAATTCTTTTGATTGTAAACAAGATTCAAAAACCCATTTCTGCCCCCATTTTCTCATGATATAAACTATTGGAATTAAAAGAAAATCATGAAATTTAGACAACAAATGATCCATTTTGAAGAAAAGTGTCTTGCCATGTACGTCGTTGAATTAAGATTATTGAAAGATGCCTTCGGTATTGGATGTAATACACAAAATTATTTCTCTACCCAACTTTATCACAACAGATAATAAACATTTGAAAATAGTTTGTTAAAACTATTAAGCCAATAACATATTATTTTACTTAATCATCTTTAATTTCACCAAGGTAATGGTCAGGAAAAAGAAAATATTACGGTGTATTATCAGGTCTAACATTCCTTTATAATGTACTTACTTGGACATAACAGAATCATTTAATAAATACCATGACAATGACTTTTAAAATCCATCGTGCCTCAATCCAAAAATCTTTCCAAACAAATTATAAGACGAATATTGACAGAATAACAACAACAAATTTATTATAATAATTTCTTTAAAATTGTTGTTTATCTATATCACTAAGATACTTAGAACAATAACTTTGCAGAACTTCGTAAGAAACAATAAAGTTTAAAGTAAATTTTCAAAGCCAAAATGTTAAAACCAATAAAGAAAATATGATCTGCAACAAAACAGAAATAATATTGAAAAGAAGAAAATCAAGATATAACAATCTTACTCACCGATGTATTGGTACCTAAAACCACGATGTGAGTGAACCATTCAAAGACCAGTAAAATACATTAGAATTTGTATGTGCAGAATAATAAGAAGTTCAAAAAATTCGATCTTGAAAAATAAGACGAAACCCCTCTTATTATAGACAACAAAGGTAGTGTGAAAATGTGTTTATTGTGCCTTATCGGAAATGTCACAATTCTTTGAAAAAGTCACAATCTTTTGGAATAGTCATAACATTTTCGAAAAGTTGCAACTCTTTGTAAAAGTCATAACCTTTCGGAATAGTCGCAACTCTTCAGAATAGTCACAACTTTTTTGAAAATTCACAACTCTTCATAAAAAACACAACTCTTTATTTTCCACTCACACCTTTTAAAACTCAACAAATAATTCGGCCATATTACATGAATTTATGGACAACTCTCCCTATATATACAGTAGAAAATTTAATGTCTTCCATGTCATATTCATTTTTCTTTTCTTGAATATTTCTGCAAGAAAAATCTAGTAAAACAAAAGAAGAAGCTAAGTTGCATAGAATATTTGTTACATCCTTTCTAGCACTTCCTCAAATTTTCGTTTATTCCTTCTGTGAATTTCAATCATTGTGTGTATACTTGTTAAACATGTATCTACCATCTTTACCTCTTGATATCATTATCTCAATTCTTTTGATTCTCCCTCCTAGAGACCTAATAAAGTTCCTTGTTACTTGTAAATCTTTGTATGCCTTGATAAAAAGTAAAAAATTCATCAAGGAGCATCTTGAGACATCGATTATAACAGGAAAAAATTATATATCGAAAACAATTATGAAAAAACTTTCATGTTGCTTAATCAAAAAACTTTTCACTATGAGTCTGAATTAAGAGTCTCTTTGGACTCACCAGACATGTTGAATTGTATTGTGGGTTCAGTTAATGGTCTAATTTGTTTCGAAAATATTAATCCTGAGGGCCATACTATATATTTGACAAATCCATCTATAAACAAGTACTTGATCCTTCCCCCTTCAAGTATTTATAGTGATGATTCTGAGCTTCAATTTAGAAAAATGTGTATAGGATTTGGTTATCATGAAAGGATTAATGATTTTAAGGTTGTTCGTATTGGATTTATTGATCATGTTTGGTTAAATGAAGAATATTATTATGAAGAGTCAATTACACCTCCTCCTGGTGAATATGATTTTGAGTGTAGGGCTGAGATATTTTCACTAAATACCAAGGTTTGGAAAACACTTGATTTGAGTCATGATTTTTGCTACAACAGACTTGATTTATTTTCAGGAGTTGTTGTTAATGAATATTTGCATTGGAAGGCTATTAAGAGCAACACTACTTATGAGGAGGATAAAATGGTTATTTTGACATTTCATATGGGGGATGAAACATTTCAAGATATTGAATGTCCAATATTTTACGATGGAGAGGAGATTAATCAATCTATATATCTTGGTGAATTTAGAGGTAAACTTGGATTTCTTAGATCTTATCCAGTCAAGTGTTGGTATGGGCCAGGGGAACAACCTTGTTACATTTGGACCATGGAGGAGTATGGTGAAATGAATTCTTGGGCTTGTCAAACTATTATTGTATTAGGCATGCCAATTCAATATCCCTTGGCTTTTACAAAAAATGGAGAAATTATAATCAGAGATAAATATGGCAACATATTTAGCTATGATTACAACACTAATCAACTCCTTGATTTGAACTTACAAGATGAGGAGTATGATATGAATTTTATCGACAATACTGAAAGCTTAGTTTTGGTTGATCTTAATGATGATCCAATGGAGGATGGTGTTGCTGAATTTGATGAGGACATGAATATGGATCATGTAAGTATTTTTAGCTTCTTATCTAATTGGTTATAATACATAAATATGTTATTTATTTCGGTTTCAATCGGCATCTATGTTCTTCAATTTTGAGTGTGCATAAGTAGGCTATTAAACTTGTGTAAAACTAAATAAATAGACACAATCGTCCTACGTGACGTCCTACATGACAATTGTGTGTCCTGCGGAGTACTACGTGGCGTAGTACATGACAATTTTATGTTTACTTATTCGGTTTTATACAAGTTCAAGTGTACACCTTAAGTTGGAGGACTTATGTCAGTTTAAACCAAATCAAATGACATATTTATGTATTATGCCTCTAATTTTTTATTTCGCTGCTTCGACTAATTTGATTTTTTTACAATTTTACTTATTATTGATGGTTTAAGATTGCAGGTGATCAACATGATCGATGATGATGATCCTCAAGGTGATACATCTATGGATGATGAAAATTAGCTAAAGGATTTAATGCAAATCAGAAATTTAGTTTCTTTAGTTAAAATATGTGTTACATTTAGCAATATTGAATTTAAGGGTCAAGAGTTTGGCTCATTATAACCCTTTAAATCAAGAATATTTATGGTTTTTAGTATGTATATCTCGCTCTATTTTTATTTTTTCGGTTATTGAATATTTTCTCTTTAATTAAATGATATGGCTTATATGTTTCTCTAAAATAGTTAAAAATTAAATAATTTAATGAAAGTCGGGAAATTAATGGTAAGATGTTAATTATCGACATTTTTTTTTAAATAGAATTTTTACTTGTTGAAGATCTTATATATCAATTGCAATAAGGTTTAGGCCTTAACTTGGAGAAGGGTCTGTAGATTTATAGTATATACTAATTTTCTTGTACACGTGTTGTGCGTGAACCTTATATCAATGAGTATAATCTTCTTCTTGTGTTTTTTTTTGAGAAAATTTATATAAATATTATTAAATAACAATGTATTTGACCTATAAATTAAAAATTTAAAATTTAAAATTTAAAATTAAAGAAATCTATGTAAGTTTCTAAAGTAATTATGATTGACGTTTCCATTAATTAGTTAGAGCAGTAAAAAGTTAATTATACCTCAAAATAATCCTCAAATTGGGATTTTTGAGGACTTGGGTGAGAATATCTTATAAAAATGTTTGAATTGTTTGAGTTTATTGTCTTTTTTTTATGGTGTGAAATTGCTTATTTGCATTTATTTTTTGTGCACCATGATGAGACATGTGATACGATATTGTGCCGAAGGAAAATGGTTCCGGCAACTGATACTAGATAAAGCCAATGGGAAATGGTTTCATCTAGAGGTATTGTGCTGAAGGGTAATGATTCCGACAAGTGATATTACTTAAAGCCGATGAGAAATAGTTCCATCTAGTGATATTGTGCAGAAGGGAAATGGTTCCGGCAAGTGATACTATATAAAACTGATGGGAAATAGTTTAAGCTAGTGATATTGTGTCGAAGGAAAATAATTCCGGCAAGTGATAGTATATAAAACCGATGGAAAATGGTTCTGGCTAGTGATATTGTGCCGAAGGAAAATGGTTCCATCAAGTATTTGACTATTGTGATCTGATGAACTTGATATTGTGATTGATCTGTTTGATACTTGTGATTGATCTACTTGATACTTGTTATTGAACTATTTGATAGTTGTGATTGATCTCCTTGATACACATGATCGACATACTTGATACTTTATGATTATTGGACAGTGATTGTTGGACTATGATTGCAAAGCCTTGTGAGTTGTTCATTATAAATTGTTAGGTTGGGCTGATTTCTATGCAGGTTGTAGTTGAGGCAGTTCGATTGGGATGAAAGGAGTACTTGTATTCTAGCTTAGTTTTACCATGTTTAGTAGGCTGCTTGCTGAGTACCGTGTTGTTTGGTACTCACTCCTTGCTTCTACACTTGTGTAGGTTCTGAGCTTGGACCTATGTGATCATTCTTCTTCATTTTTCTCCGAGGCTTTTAAAGGACTTTGAGAGGTAGCTGCTTGTTATCTCAGCGGACCTTCTTGTTTCCTACTTTATGTTTTGTTCTATTAGAAAAACATAAACATTAAGACTTGTAATTGTCTTTCAATTTCGTATTTTATACATTAGATGCTTGTACACATGACAACTATATTTGGGGGTTTTTATAGAATGACTAAGTTTTTCACTCTTATGTTATTGTTGATTTACTTTCTGCATATTCTTTCGTATTATTGAATTGAGGCTGACTTGTCTTGGTGGGATTAGACGAGTGTCATCACGTCCATTTTTGGACCGTGACAGTAATAATGAAATTTTATTATTCTAAGAAGGACTAAGAAAAGAGGAAAATGTGTGAATTTAGGAGAAACTAAATGTGAAATATTATGTTTGTTGTTCATGTTGATTTTGTGATGTTTTTACATAGATCTAATTCAGGTGGTCGGTCTATAATGTCTACTCAGTAGGTGTGGTATATTGATACTACTCCTGCTATATCTCCTGTTGGTGTAGATTGTTTGAACCGTGGGAATTGACGGTTACTTATCATCAACATTCATCTACTTCATTCTCAATTAAAAGTTGTGTCGGTTATTTGTGTCATTTATTTTATTATTTTATTCGTACTCTGTTAGAAGATCTTGTACCATATCTAAACTAGGTTCTTGTGGGGGTGTTTGTTATTTGTAAAGTTTTCGAAAGAAGTTTCTTTATTTTATTTACTCTAATTCAATGAAGATGTTTTATTTAATTACTTTCTATTCATAGGGATAAGTGGTAAACATTCACCTATCTAGTTAGATTAGAGTAAATGCCCACACGACCTCGTACTTTAGATCGTGACATTATTAATACGAATCAAGCGTTAAGATACTTTCATTTCTATTTTTAATCTCTATTTTTGAACAGGTGGACATTGAAGTTACGTCATCGTTTAAAAGTAATTTATGACTTAGATGTAGTTACAATTATTATATTTTTACATAAAAACATTTTTTGACATAATTTCTATTTGAAGTCTTTCATGATAATGAACTTAATTAGTTTGAACCTAAATATTTTGAACCTTCCCATACTGATAAAGCAAAATAATGAGTTCCATAATTTTGATAATCGCTTGAATATATTAACAATAAGTAAAATATTAATGAAATGCTTATTAAAAGATTATGCTAACTAATACAACATGAAATGAAATAAAATTGATTCTTGTATAGAAATAAATATATGGTCTAGCTTAATTAAAATATAGCTTACAGTCATTATGAATTCCTTATGATGTCTTTTGGCTTGATCAATGCTCCTGCAACGTTCATGGATCTTATGAACAAAGTGTTTAAGCCATATCTTGACATGTTTGTTATTATTTTTATTGATGACATATTGATTTATTCGAGGAATGAGGAGGATCATGCTAGTCATCTCAGAATAGTCGTCCAAACTCTCAAGGATCGAGAGTTATATGCCAAAATTTTCTAAGCGTGAGTTCTGGCTTGAGTCTGTGGCGTTTTTAGGCCACATTGTATCTGGTGAAGGGATTCGAGTTGACACTATTGAAGTGGTGCAGAACTAGCCTAGACCCAGCTCTCCAACTGATATAAGAAGTTTCTTGGGGTTGGTTGGTTACTACAGAAGGTTCGTCGAGGGATTTTCATCTATTTCATCCCCGTTGACTAAGTTGACTAAAAAAACAGCTAAGTTTCAATGGTCTGAAGCTTGTGAGAAAAGCTTTCAGGAATTGAAAACTACATTGACTACTGCTCAAGTGTTGACCCTATCAGAGGGTACAAAAGGCTTTGTTGTTTATTGTGATGCGTCCAGAGTTGGACTTGGTTGTGTATTGATGCAGAATAGTAAGGTTATAGCCTATGCCTCCAGACAACTTAAGATTCACAAGAAGAATTACCCGACTCATGATCTCGAGTTGGTAGCAATAGTATTTTCTCTCAAAATATGGCGTCACTATCTATATGGTGTTCATGTGGATGTGTTCACCGACGACAAGAGTCTACAATGTGTTTTAAGTTAGAAGGAGCTTAATCTCAGACAAAGGAGGTAGTTGGAGTTTCTCAAGGATTATGACATGTGTATCCTATATCACTCAGGTAAGGCTAATGTTGTTGTTGATGCTTTGAGTAGGTTGTCCATGGGGAGTACTGCTCATGTTAAGGAAGGCAAGAAAGAGTTAGCCAAGGAAGTTCACAGACTTGCACGTTTGGGAGTTTGTTTGTTAGATTCCAGTAAAGGTGGGGTCGTGGTGATGAATGGGGTTGAATCATCATTAGTGTCTGAAGTAAAGGAGAAAAAAGGCAAAGACCCTCTCTTACTTGAACTAAAGGAAAATGTTCATAAGCAAAAGGTATTGGCTTTTTAACAAGGGGGAGATGGTGTGTTGAGATATTAAGGTAGATTGTGTGTACCAAAGGTGGATGAGCTCCAAGAGAGGATCATGTCAGAAGCTCATAGTTCCAGATATTTGATCCATCCCGGTTCAACAAAGATGTACCATGACTTGAGAGAAGTCTATATGTGGAATAGTATGAAGAGGTGTATTGCAGATTTCATTGCTAAATTCCCAAATTGCCAACAAGTCAAGGTAGAACACCAATGGCCAGGTGGTGTGGCTCAGAACATAGCCCTTCCAGATTGGAAGTAGGAGATGATTAATATGGATTTCATTACTAGCTTGTCGCGATCTCGCAGGCAGCATGATTCGATTTGGGTGATTGTAGATCGGATGACTAAATCAGCCCATTTCTTGTCGGTAAAGACTACAAATTCAGCAGAAGATTATGCTAGGTTATACAATGAAGAGATAAAACGACTTCATGGAGTTCTTGTGTCTATCATTTCAGATAGGGGTGCACAATTCACCGCTCATTTTTGGAAGTCTTTCCTGAATGGTTTGGGTTCGAAGGTAAATCTGAGTACTACTTTTCATCCTCAGTTGGATGGCCAAGCAGAGCGCACAATTTAGACATTAGAAGATATGTTGAGGGCATGCATCATAGATTTCAAAGGTAATTGGGATTATCATTTGCCTCTCATAGAATTTGCTTACAACAACAGTTATCACTCCGGTATTCAAATGGATCCTTATGAGGCTCTGTATGGGCGAAGATGTAGATATCCTATTGGTTGGTTTGAGGTTGGTGAAGCTAAATTGATAGGGCCAGACTTGGTTCATCAAGTCATGGAGAAAGTGAATATTATTCGGGAAAGGCTGAAAATAGTGCAAAGTCATCAGAAATCCTATACAACGTTAGAAGGAGAGACTTAGAATTTGAGGTTGATATTGGGTCTACTTGAAGGTTTCACCTATGAAGGGTGTTATGAGATTTGGTAAGAAGGAAAAACTCAGTCATCGGTACATTGGTCCTTACATAATATCCAAGAGAGTGGGCAACGTATCTTATGAGTTAGAGCTACCATCAGAATTAGCAGTAGTGCACCCGGTATTTCACATATCTATGCTAAAGAAGAGTTCGGGCGATCCTTCACTTATTGTACCTACCGAGAATATTGGTATCAAGGAAAGGAGACGCCCGTTTAGATTTCTGATCGTCAGGTTCGCAAGTTGAGAACCAAAGAAGTTGCATCAGTCAAGGTCCTATGGAATAATCAATTTGTTGAGGAAGCTACCTGGGAGACTTAGGAGGATATGAAGAAGAGGTACCCTCACCTCTTTCCTTCTGAATTAATTCCAGACCAAGGTACTAACTCTTTATAAAGTACTCTTAAGTTGATATGTTGAGATTATGTTACTTGAATGTTGTGTGCTTGAGTTGGGTTGTTAGATGCTTCCCACCCCTGGTTTGCTTAGTAGATCATTCGAGGATGAATTCCCAAGGGGGAGATATTGTAACACCTCAGATTTCAAAAAAAGACTAAAGAGGAATTCGTACAAGTCACCATAAGTTTTTAGTTTTTAAGTCAACTTCAAATGACTATATCTTTTATCACATAAAGATTTAGGTGACCATGACCTATCAAATTGAAGATCTTTGAGTTCTCATTCCAACGCCGCCGAGTTTGCTTAATTTCGAGCTCGGAGTAAAAAGTTATGCCCGTTTGAGTAAAGCTTCTCTATTTGAGGCATCTCATTCGTTTTAGGAAATGGTATTTTGGTGTTTTCCTTTTCCCACTAGGCCTAACACATTTTTCCTCACCCAACTAAGGCTCTAATCAGATGCTAAGTTTTTTTTCACGTTCCTAAACACTTAGAGAAATTAGAAAGAGATTTCAAGAAGAGAAAAGCTAGGTTTTCAAGCGTTCTTCTAGAATTGTTGATTTTCGCCAAGAACATTATTTTTCCCAGGTATGTAAGGCTTCTCACAATGTTGGATTTGTTCGTCCTCACACCCTACATCTCAATTTAGTCAATAAATTGTTACATCTAAGGATCCATTCATGATTCTTGATATTGAATTTCGTTCTTTAACAATTGAAGTTTGATTTCTTTGTTTTCTTTAGAATCTTGTAATGTTGTTCATGCTTGAATCACATGAAACCTATGGATTTGTAAAGTTATCTTTTGAAAGGAATCATATGAAAGTTATCATGTATTGACTTTGGGTTTGAGAAACAAGAAGAGTTTAGGAGAAAATTTTCAATTCTAAACTAGTTTGAAGCGTTAATTATACCCAAAAAATTAATCAAAGTCGCTGGGGAAGGGCTGGGGCGGCGCTCCAGCAGTGCGCCCAAACCCAGTTCCTGTACTTTGGGGCCTGGGGCAGCGCACCAGTAGTTTGCCCAAACCCAGCCCCAATACTTTGGCCTGGTGCGGCGCGCCAACAGTACGCCAGGAGTCGCTGGATCGATTTTTTCTTGTTTCATCTGGCGCGTGTTCCTTTAAGTTGTGGTTATGTTTTCGCTATTTTTATTAACTCCTATAAACTCCATTTACCTCTTAGAATCCCTACATATCCTAATCACGTCTCTAAGTGTGCATTCAAAACTAAAGTGAGTTTACATGAAAAATTTAAAGGTTCTATTTTCAGAAAAATATAAGAGTTTTCAGTTGCTATGCATATTGATCTTAGGCTTGATAGATAAGTCCATAAGAATACGTCTAAAGGTAAGCATGAGTTATGTTTTTGAAAATTTCTTTAGTAAAGTAAAAGTACCTTTCTTTTCAATAGGGTGAATTAAGCATAATTGATATTATTTATTAATTTGGGAGTAATATTGAGCACCGAATTGAGTTAGAGTCTTTTATAACTCAAAAGTCCCATAAAACTAAATAGCCAGCGTAGGATAGGATGACATTGACTCGTCATGCGACTCCTCACTGCCTCTGAGAAGGCCTATTAGATCGATCCATAGTTATTGTACCATATCATCGTATACCCCGCAAAGTATAGGATGGCCCTTGCAATGTGGGCGAAACGTTGTATCAGTGCTAGGCTAAGGGTAATGGTTTTCGATTAGAGAAACTCCCCACAAGTAAAGTATGTTATTTTCATATTGCTTTTTATTGCATATCTTATTGTAAAGTTCAAATAGTTTATGCTTCATGTTCATGTATTGATTCACTTGAGTTGCTTTTAGATATTCAGTTCAGTTTCTGTTTTACTCAGCTATATTACATACTCGTACATTCAATGTACAAACGTCATTCGACATGCATATTTTATGATGCAGATACAGGAGTTCAGGATCATCAATAGACGTTTCGTTGAGATCACCTTGCACTCGTAGTTAGTATTTGGTGAGTCCTCCTTGCGTTCAGGAGACTCCATTTTCATTTCCGTTTTAGTAGTATTTGAGGTGTCATGGGTCTTGTCCCGATACCTATGTTGAACTGTTAGAGACTTCATAGACAGATAGAATTAGATGTTTCCATTATTTTCTCAGGATGTTTGTCTAACTTATGACTTATGTTAAGAATTTCAAGACAGTGATTTAAGACTTTTCTAAATGCTCATCTATTTAAGCTTCCGCTTATTATGTAGAGTCATGTGAGTCATAGTAAGCCAGACCAAGGGTTCGCTTGGGGATCAGAAATGGTTCTCGGGTGGTGACATAATTACAAGTCTCAAATGTCCTTGCTTCTCAAATAGAACAAAGCATAAATAACGGAAAAGAGGGCATGTCGAGATGACAAACACTACCTCTCAAGTCCTTTAATGAGCCTCGCAGTTAGGAGAAGAAGAAGATCACACGGTTCTGGACTCGAAACCTACACAAGTGTAGAAGCACGGAGTGAGTACCCCAAACATGGTACCCAACAAGCAACCTATTATTAGGCAACCTATCTAAATCAAATAATCCTTTCACTCCATTCAAAACCTCAACAAACTACAACCTGCACAAAAATCAGCTCAACCTAACAGTTCTACAATAAATAGTTCACAAGGCTCAAAGATCATAGACCAAAAGTAACATTTCAACAATCAACAAGTATCAAATCATTTACTCTCAAGTACAAAGAATTTCAATCACAAATATCAATATGTTTAACTCACATATCAAATAAACCTATCCAACACCTAAATTGGCTAAATCACATGCATCAAATAAGTCAAATATATGCATCAAGTAGATTGATCACAAAGGTCAACATTTACCGAAAACATTTCCCTTCGGTACAATGTCACTATTCGGAACCATTTCCCTTTGACATCTATATCACTAGCCGTAACCATTTCCCTTCGGCTTTATCACAAAACATCACTTGCCAGAACCATTTCCCTTCGGCATTTATATCACTAGCCGAAACTATTTTCCTTCGGCTTTCATATCAATTGTCTGATCACGGTGTTCAACTATCAATGCACACAAACAATATTACACTACAAAGATAGACAAAGATTCAAATCATTCAAGTCCACTTTCATGCATTCAAGCAAATCACCAATCAATCAAATGGGGGAAACAACAAGGCAGTTCACAAATTTTCATTATCATCAAGAAGCCTTTTCATTTTCCCCCTTTTTGTTGGTCAACATTAAGCAAGTGGAACAAATAAACCTTCATCTCATTCCCGATTACTCCCCAACACATAAAAATTAACAGAAGTAAGCAATTCAATAAAATTACAAAGTTTAAGTGATCACGTGCCTTTAAGCAATCTATCAATCAATCCGAAGCTTGAGTTTTCCCTTTTCGACTCACTTCTAAAGCCACACAATCTATAACAATCAAGTATTCTCAATAACTCATCGGAAATTAAAATTCTATAAGTCACATTACGGGTCGTTGACTTGATTTTGGAAGCATTCGAGATGCCTTCCTGGGAACCCTTCCTTGCATTCTTTGATTGTATTTGCTTCAATCGCTCCTGAATCGGGGGGTGGGGGGGTGGGATCAAAGATCGGATTCTTATATCAATTTTTTAGAGAAATGGGTCCATCAACTCAAAATTCAATTTCAAAATAGAGGTTTGAATCCGAAAAACAATAGTTGAAAAAATGATGTTTAAGGCTTTAGGAACTCATTAGCGAAAACTATTTCAAAAAAGCGATCAAAATCACTTCAAAATCACCATTTTAGATCAAAACTCTAGTTCTTGCAAAACCTTGCCATTTTCGAAGTCAAATCTCAAATCATGATTTTAGAATCAATAAATAATCAAAGGGAGATAAAATTTTATAGTCACAAAAGCTTACCCAAATGATTTTGCACAAGAAAACCTTTCACAAATCACCTCCAAGGGTTTCCCAAACTCAAAAATGGAAAATGGGGCTTAAATCCAAAAATTGCAGGTCAAAAACCCTCTTTGATGTCGCAAAAGCGGCCAAGGGTGTTCGCAAAAGCGAACCCCACAAAATTTTTAGGCATCACAAAAGTGAATGAGCCTTCGCTTCTGCGAAGCTCGCAATCGCGAACAAGTCCTTCGTGATTGCAAAGATCAAGGGAAGTTGACCCTTTGTGAAAGCAAACCACACCTCACAAACAGGAGCCTCTTGAAAGCGAGCTCATCCTCACGATCACGAGAGACACCACAATTAGGCACCAGAAAAATCATCCAACTCCCAAAATATCAAAATGATCCTCGGGATATGTTCGAAACCCCGTACACACAAACCAGATATGCAAATTGATGATACTCGATGTCCTGGACTGAATGGAACCGTCAAAATAGGAATCTGAGGTATTGTCAACTCGGCGTTAGTGGAACCACAAGAAACTAACTCAATGCCTAAAAAGCTAAAACAAGATTAGAACCTCTCAAAAATCAACCAAGACCACTCCTAGGCCTAAAATCATTCTCTGAATCCAATAGAACTCTTAGAATACCGATCCAAGCATTTGAATTCTGAATATTGACCAAAGTCAACCCAAAGGCTAAAATTTTATAAATTCACAACTAAGCACCTAAAATTCTCAAAAAGAAACCGAATCTGAAACCGACAACTTTCACAGATCAGATTTCACCTTCTAGGATCGATGGAATCTACATAATTCCATTCTAACACTCGAAACCCCAAAAGATACTAAAAACCACTTTTAAGCAACTTAAGCCTTTCAGACTCAAAACATACTAGATTCTCAACTTTTTACTCAAAGTTGAAACCAACTTCTAAAACTCAAACAAGACACAACTCGGGGTCAATATCGAAAGGAGAAAAATGGTAAATTTCATGGAAAAACAAAAAATGACCAATCGTGTCATTACATTATCTACCACTAAAAACCATGTTCATCCTCGAACATAAAACAAAAGAAAGTACCTGAAGCCTCAAAAAGATGAGAATATTTGGCACACATATCTCTCTATCTCCCATGTTGCCTCACCAACAGAACGGTGCTATCACTGCACCTTTACTAAAGCGATCTCCTCAGTCATAAGCTTCCGAACCTGCCTATCCGAAATGGCTATAGACTCCTCCTCAAAAGATAAATCTGGACCCAACTCAACTGAATCACGAGAAAGTACATGGGACTCATCCGAGACGTACTTCTGAAGCATGGAGACATGAAACATGGGATGAACATTTGACAAGCTAGGTGGTAAGGCCAATATATATGCCACCCCTACCACTCGACTCTAAATCTTGAAAGGTCCAATAAATCTAGGGATAAACTTGCCCTTCCTTTCGAATATCATCACACCCTTCATGGGTAACACCCAGAGCCAAACATGATCCCCTTCCATGAAGAGCTCGAACTCTCCGATCTACATAACTCTTCTGTCGACTCTAGGATATCAACAGTCTACCCTGGATCATAAAAACCTACTCCATAGCGTATAAGCAAGTCTATATGTAGTGAATCCATCTCAGCAGAATCAAACCATCCGATCGGATATCTACACCGTTTGCCGTACTATGCCTCAAAAAGAGCCATCAAAATACTAAAATGGTAACTGTTGTTGTAGGTAAACTCTACTAAGGGCAAATATTGATCCCATCTAGCACTAAAATTGATCACACAAACTTGGAGCATGTTCTCCAACACCTGAATCGTCTACTTACACTGATCGTCTATCTAAGGATGGAAGGTTTTACTCATGTCTAACCGAGTATCCAAACTATGTTGCAATGCCTTCCAGAAATGGAAAGTGAACAACGAACCTCGATCAGAGGCAATAGCAATTGGGACTCTATATAGTCACACAATCTGAGTAATATAAAGCTTGGTTAACTTCTCTGCCATATACTTCACCCGAACTAGAATGAATGGGGCTGACTTGGTCAACCTGTCAACAACCGCCCAAATGGAGTCATAACCACCCACGATGGTAGGCAAACCCACCACAAAATCTATAGTGATTTGTTTCCACTTCCAAGTAGGAATAGGCATTCTAAAATATACCTTCGGGCTGCTGGTGCTCACACTTGACCTGTTGACAAGTAAAATACCTCGAAACAAAATATGTAATATCCCTCTTCATACCACACCACAAATAATGATGGCTCAAATCATGATACATCTTCGCTGCACCGGGATGGATAGACTATCGAAAACAAAAGGCCTCCTCAAGAATCAATCTAATCAACTTGCCCAACTTGGGCCCACCGATCCTGCCCCAAATACTCAAGAGACCCTCAGAATCAAGGATAACCTCCTTGGCTCTCCTTCTCATCACTTTGTCTCGAATGAGACAAGACTTCTCATCATCAAACTGCCGCTCACATATTTGCTCAACTAAGAAAGAACAATCCTCAATAAAAGCAATCAAACCACCCATCTCCTCAGAAACCTGTAATTGGATGGGACTGTTGGCTACCCTCTGAATATCTCTAGGCAGTGTCCTCTCCTCAACACTGATAGCTGCAAGACTTCTCATGCTAGAAGTCTTCCTATTCAAAGCATCGGCCACCATATTAGCCTTCCCTAGATGACACAAGATGTTGATGTCATAGTCCTTTAGAAGCTCAAGCCATCTGCACTACCTTAAGTTGAAATCCCTCTGACTAAAGATATACTAAATACTCTGATGATCCGTGATGACCTCACAATGAACCCCATACAGATAATTGCATCATAACTTAAGAATAAACACCAGAACTGCCAACTCTAGATCATGGGTAGGGTAGTTCCTCTCATGGGTCTTCAACTGTCTAGAGGCAAAGGCGATCACCTTGCCTTTCTGTCCACATCCTCCTCGGGTAAATTCAAAATAGGAGCCAAAGTCAACAAGGTCTTGAGCATGAAAGATCTCCTCACACTCATCTGACTACTAGAATCTCACACGCTGCCGAGTCAATCTGGTGAAAGGAGATGCAATAGTGGAGAAGCTCTGAACTAATTCCCTGTACTAGCTTGCAAGTCCCACAAAACTACGGATCTCAATGACTAAAGTGGGTCTTGTCCAACCTCTAATTGCCTCAATCTTTGCTGGAACTACCTGAATACCCTCCTTGGATACCACCTGTGCCAAAAATGCCACAGAATCAAGTTGAAACTCACACTTTGAGAATTTGGCGTAAAGATTCTCTTCCCTCAATCTCTAGAGTACAATACTCAAATGCCGGTGATGATCCTCCTCAGTCTTGGAGTAAACCAAGATGTCACTAATGAACATTATCACAAATAAATCCAGATAAGGTCGGAACACACTGTTCATTAACTCCATGAACACTGCAGGGGCTTTAGTCAAACCGAAAGACATCACAAGAAATTCATAGTGGCCATAACGGGTCCTGAAAGTTGTCTTAGAGATGTTCAAAGCCATAATCTTCAGGTAATGGTAACCAAACATCAAGTAAATATGAGAAAAAAGAGATGCACCTTGAATCTGATCAAACAATTAATCAATACGAGGAAAATGATACTTTTTCTTCATTGTCACTTTGTTCAACTGTCGATAATAATACAAATCCTTATAGATCCATCCTTGTTCCTTATGGAGAAATACTAGGGAAAATAAATTCCTTACTCAACAAATCCTGCAACTGATCCTTCAATTCCTTCAACTCAGCTAGAGCCATATGGTAAGGAGGAATAGAGATGGGCTTAGTGCCTAGCTCCAAGTCAATGGAAAAATTAATATCCCTATCCCGAGGAACACCTGGAAGGTTCATAGGAAACACATCTGTAAACTCTCGAACCATGGGCATATAGTACATGGGAGGTGGCTCAACACTAGTATCTTGAATGAAAGCTAGGTAGGACAAACACCCTCTATCAACCAATCTCTGAGCTTGAATGAAGGAGATAACTTTGCTAGGGTAGATACCACTAGCACCCATCCACTTTGCTATCAGGACACATGACATCGCTAAGGTCACTGTCTTAGTATAACAATCAAGAATAACATGATGCAAAGAAAGCCAATCCATACCCAAAATAACATCAAAGTCTACCATCCCCAAAATGATCAAGTCTATGCAAGCATCATACCCAACCAAAGAAACGAGATAGGATCGATACACTCTATCCACCACTAAGGATTCACCCACTGGTGTATAAACATGAATAGGCTCATGCATGAAATCGGACATCATATCAAACCTAACAGCAAAATAGGTGGAAACATATGAGAAAGTAGAACCCAGATCAAATAATACAAATGCAGGTCGATGGCAAACTGGGACGATACCTGTGATCACATAATTAGAAGTCTGAGCCTTAGGTCTCCCTGGAAATGCATAACACTTTCCCTATCGGCCGCCTTCAGTTTGAGTAGAACCTCTATATCCACCCTCTAGAGCTGGAGTACCCCTACCGTGAGTCCTGCCGCCTCTACCGGTCTCACCTCTACTTTGAGCCCGGTTCAGAGGCGCTGAATCTCTAGCTGGAGCATCTGAATAATTAAGCTGGGGTCCTGAGTAGGTCTTTAGAGGACAATGTCGAATCATATGACCTGGATCCCCACAATCATAATAAGACCGCAGCACGGATAACTACTGCTGCGAACCAGATGAACTACTAAGGCCACCTCAGCCAGAACCATAAGATCCTTGGGCTGATTGACCACTCTCAGCTACTGGCATATATGCATGAACCAACCCACAATGCTGAAAGGAGCCACTACCTCGGTGTGAACCACTGCCTCCAGATGAGCCACCAGAAAACTAACCAGTATATTAGCCCTCTTGGGCTCTCCAAACTCCTCAAAAAGCATCAACTCCGCCTCCTTGGCGGTGCTCACAATGGACTGGAAGGTATCCCCCTCTCTGACTGCTCAAAACACATACGGCCTAGTAGAGAAAGTCAACCCTTTCACAAACATGGGAACTCTCTCTGCCTCATCAGGAACAATAGTCATGGCATGCTTAGAAAGCTCACAGAAATGGGCCTCATACTCAGTCACAGACATACTGTCCTGGGTCAAGCTATAAAACCTAAATCGATTGTCCTCTATCATGCTCCAAGGGGTGAAGCGGTCTTAGAAATCACTAGAGAACACATCCCACTCAGTCGGAGGGGATCCAACTGGTCTAGACCTCCCAAAAGTCCTCCACCACTCTCTGGAACGTCAACGCAACTGAAGTGCAACTAAACAAACACCACGAGCATCCACCTTACCCACTTCTTCAAGCATCTCATATGGCACAAGGTCAAGAACTCATGAGCATCCTCACTCTTACCACCTTGAAACAGGGGTGGTTTCATCTTCTGAAACCTCTCATAACACTACTGCTCAACTGTCATAAGATTAACCTTAGGAGAAATTAGAACACCCACAACCGATGTCATAACCACTGGTGGCTGACCCACCTGATCCTAAATACCTATATTCTGCTGCTGACCTGGAGTCTGCGCTTTTAATCCAGTCTGAGAACAATGTGGTTTACTTGTCACACCACCTTGAGAGAAGTTCTCTATAACACCAAGCATCCTCAACAAAGTCTCCTAAAACATGAAAGCTCCAAACATGGAAGGAACCTTGTCCTCAAAAACCTCAACTTGTGGCTCAGGTGAAGCCTCTCTACCTCTGCCTCTGGTTGGTGCCGCTCCACGGCACGACCTCTAGCCGATGCTACTCCACTAGCAGAACCTCTTATTGTGGACCTACCTCTACCCCTAGTTGTGGTCTCAACAACAACCTAAGGGACTGCCTCCCTTCTACCACTGGAAATCAAAGCTCTAGTCCTCAACATCTGCCAAAACAACACGCGACAACTCAACACTAGCAAACGCAAAAAGAAGTTTTCTAACAGCCTTCATAGCCACTCAAAGATAAGTACAGACATCTCTGTACCAATCTTCAAGACTACTTAGACTTGGCTTGTACACACGTGAGACCTATGAACCTAGAGCTCTGATCCATATGTCACGACCTAAAAATGTACGTGATGGCACTTGTTTATTCCCACCAAGACAAGTCAACCTCAACTCAACGAAAATGAAATAAATGTGGAAAATATAAAACAGAACAATAAAAATGCAGAAAACTTATTCATTCTAAACAATACTTCAAAATCTGGTTGTCACGTGTACAAGCAACTAATGTAAACAGACAATTCGAAATATAAATACAAGTCTCAAATGTCTTTGCTTCTCAAATAGACAAAAGCAAAAAAAAAAGAAAAGAGGGCCCGCCAAGATGACAAGCAGCTACCTCTCAAGTCATTCAACGAGCCTTGAAGTCAGGAGAAGAAAAAGATCACATGGGTTTGGACTCAGAACCTACACAAGTGTATAATCAAGGAGTGAGTACCCCTAACATGGTAAAAAACAAGCAACATAATAAACTAGGCAACCTAGTTAAATAGAATACTCCTTTATCCCAACCGAAGCTCCAAAAACTACAACCTACAGAGAAATCAGCCCAACCTAACAATTCTACAATAAACAGTTCACAACGCTAAAAGGTCATAGACCAAAAGTGTCACGACCCAAGGTAGACCCTAGGCGTAACATGGCGTATAAGACCCCGAAGGCCCCATAAAATCCATTTAGCTTTCGTCATACAATAAATATAATAAAAAAGTTAAAGAAGAACATTTCAAGTCCAAACCATTTTATAAAAGTAAAGCGAAAGTCTAAAACATTAGTCTCAAGCCATCTATTACATAAGAATGAATCTGGGCGAGGCCTGTACATCATGTTCAAAAACTGAAAGTAAGGAAAGAATGAAAACAATAAATGTCCATCCTCGAAGCATGAGGACTCACCAAAGCTCGAAATCTCCTCAACGAGCTCTAGCCACGAAACTGGAAACCTTGACTGTCGGACCCTACATTTGGAAAAATATAGGCAAGAGTATGCGTTAGTACAAAATATATATCAAGTATGATAGCCATGCATAAAACATTTGAAAACATACTTAAAAGAGATACCTTCATGAAATGCAATGACCAAGCTAAAACATGAGATAAGAGGGTCAGAAAACATAAGTTATAAAATATGGTCAATGCAAATAATCATCATCCTAAACATGCATGAGATACTTCCTTGAAGTAACACTTCTTCATCATAACTTGCTTGTGGGAAAGAGTTTTAACCGACATATAATACCATTAGAGCTATCATCATGGAATTCAGTGTCTCCCATACTGAAAATAGTTGTCCTACTTGCCACGGTAAGGACCATGAACTTCTAGCTTATGTGGATACTAGCTAATGTCTATCTAGACAATCCTATGTTGGCACATAGTTTATGGGACACGGGTAATCACCACTTGTCCACTCAGTACCAAGCTTTACTTCCACGGAATAGTTCTTTTTCATATTCATCTTAGCTCTTAAAGGAACACGGGTAATCACCTATTGTCCTTACATCTTATTACATGGGCAATAACCTCTTCTCTTTACATCATATGTAATGGGTAATCACCTCTTGTCTTTCCATTAGAGAGCATGGGTAATCGCCTCTTGCCTCATCATTAGAATAGCTTCTTAGCATTGGTTCATTTTAGGTAAGAAATTGTTTCAATCCTAAGATCCCTTATCATGTGAGAAAACCTTTCACACTTCATGCTTACATGTATATATGAGAAATCCTTTCAACAACATAACAATAACATCATTGATACTTCACTCTCAAAGAATCCCAAAATATTTACATAATTCCATAAGAACATGCATAATTCCATAATTCACCTTTCATAGTTCAAAACCCACTTTCATTCATCAAGATCATGAAACCATGGGTTAGACATGAGTTCATAGAAATTCATCATAAAATCATGTAATTCTATCAATTCGTGCTTGATTTCATAAACTCTTCTTTCATAATACAACACCCACATTATTTGATCATAACTTGGAAAACATGGGTTCATGGGGGATCATCATAAAAACATGAGATTAACTCAACTCATACATAAAATATCATAAATCCATCAATTAAACCAATAATCAACAGAACCCACAATATAGAAGAAAAACCCTAATTCAATTGGGCATTTCTATCTTTGAAAATTGAAGAATTCGGGAACTCCATGAATGGAAGGAATCCATGGATGAAAACTATCATACCTCAATACCAATTTCTTAACTTCAATGGAGAAATTTGAGACTTGACTTGGAACCCTAGGTTGGACCCTTCTTTTTCAAGTTTTTCTAGAGAGAGAAATATTTTGAGAGGAAGACTTGCTCTTCTTTTGTAAATTTGAGAGAATGACTTGAATGGGTTGATTTTGGGGTTAAAATCACTTATATAAGGGTCCTAGGTAAGGGAAAAATGACGTAGTATCAAGATAAAATAATTAGGAAAAAATCCAACTGACCCTGACTTACACCTGAAGCGATCCCCCAGATGGAGGGCTTCACGAGCCGTCCGGGAAGTCATGGTCCCTAGACCAGTGGCTAGGTAAGTCCTGCCCCTCCATACGTCCACCTTCACAGGCCATCTAGCCCTTCATGAGCTGTCTAGGGGCTCGTGTGAGGAGGCTAGCCTAGAGGTGGGTTCTGCCTCCCTTTCACGGCCACCACTACAGTTGGTGAGGCTCACCACGAGCTGTATAAGGGCTCTTGGGAGGGGATCCCCTCTTGGCCACTCAATCAAAGGTAGCCACGAGCACCACCACGAGCAGTGGTGCCCTTCACGGCCCGTGAAGGGCTCCATGAGGGGTGTCATGGCTCAGTTATGGGCTGGTGACCTTCCACTTGGCTTCTTTTCTAAATTTCTAATTTCCGAGGTGTAACATTATCTCCCTCTTGGGAACATTCATCCTTGAATGAGATTCTAGACATCACATGAAAGAAAAGAACTCAAACCTAGCAGCCCAATAAGCATGCAATTACGTAAATGCACATATCCGAGGAGGAAACATCAACTCCAAGCTAAAGCATGTTCAAAACATCATATCATGAAGTCTATATGCAACTCATACTCAAATGCACATAAACATGTAAAAATCAATCAAATTGACTCATTTTTTTCAAAACTTAAGCTTTTTCATAAACATGAATAAATGAGGAAATCATGGGAATATTTAAGACACATGACACCAACGAGTAAACCATGAGGAACTCAATACCTCAAGCTAGAGTAAGGGTAGAAGGAAAAAGATGAGGATATCAGGACATCATATCGGCCTCCGCCCCCCAAGTAGCACCCTCAACTAATTGATTCCTCCACAACACTTTCACGGAAGCAACTTCTTTATTTCTCAACTTCTTGACTTGCCGGTCTGAAATCTCAACCAGAACTTCGTCATAAGAAAGATTCCCATCAACTCCCAAGCCTTCTAAGGGAACTATAGATGTCGGATCACCAACACATTTCTTCAACATGGAGACATGGAAAACTGGATGCACCGATGCCAACTCATTAGGCAATTCTAGTTCATAAGCAACCTTACTAATACGCCTCAAAATCAGATATGGGCCTACATATTGGGGACTAATCTTCCCTTTCTTACCAAACCTCATTATACCGTTCATGGGTGAAATTTTCAAATAGACCCAATCATTAACATCAACCTCAAGATCTCTTCTTCTAACATCGGCATACAATTTTATTTGACTCTGAGCCATTTTCAACCTCTCTCTAATAAGTCAAACTATTTCCATAGCCTCATGTACCAACTCGGGACTTATTAGCGCAAATTCACCCACCTCAAACCAACCTATAGGAGATCTACACCTCCTACAATACAATGCCTCAAATGGAGCCATACCAATACTTGAGTGACAACTATTGGTATATTCAAACTCAATCAAAGGCAAGTGATCATCCCAATTACCCTTGAAATCCATCACACAAGATCTCAACATATCTTCCAAATTTTGGATAGTATGCTCCGCTTAACCATCGGTTTATGGATGAAAGGCCGTACTAATATTGACACGAGTACCAAGACCCTTTTGGAAAGACTTCCATAACTGAGAATTGAATTGGGTACCTCGATCGGAGATAATGGATAAAGGCACTCCATGCAACTTTACCATTTCTCTCAAATACAACTTAGCATAATCCTCCACCGAATAAGAAACCTTGACAGGAATGAAATGAGCCGATTTCATCATTCGATCAACAATAACCCAAATTCAGTCATGTTGTCACCGGGTGCGAGGCAAACAAACAACAAAGTCCATATTCAAATCTTCCCACTTCCAAGTAGAAATGCTAATGTCTTGGGATAAACATCCTGGTTTCTGATGCTAAACCTTCACTTATTGACAATTAGGACACTTAGCCACAAATTTCGCAATATACTTCTTCATCCCATTCCACCAATAGATCTCCCGCAAATCACGGTACATCTTGGTGGCTCCAGGGTGAATGGAATATCGAGAACTATGGGCTTATGACAAGACCTTCTCTCTTAAGCCATCAACATTAGGAACACACAGGCGACCTTGATATCTTACTACCCCATCTCCCCCTTATGAGAAAGCCTCTACGGACTTTTTAAGCACCGCTTCCTTCAATTCAACCAGAGTTGGATCAAGATCTTGCTTGGCTTTCATATCCGCCACAAAAGACGATTCTGACCCATTGTGAACCATAACCCCACCTTTAGAAGAGTCTACTAACTGAACACCCAACCGGACCAATCTATGAACGCCTCGAACTAACTCTTTCTTATCATCCTCAATGTGAGCAACACTACCCATAGATAACCGACTAAGAGCATCCACCACCATGTTCGCCTTCCGGGGTGATAGAGAACACTCATATCATAATCCTTCAATAACTCAATCCACCTTCTTTGGAGGAGATTTAGATCCTTCTGATTAAACATATATTGTAAACTCTTGTGGTCGGTAAAAACATCTACATGAACACCATACAAATATTGCCTCCAAATCTTTAAGGCAAAAACAACCGCCGCTAGTTCAAGGTCATGGGTGGGATCATTCTTCTCATGAGTCTTAAGTTGCCTTGAAGCATAGGAAATCACCTTCCCATTTTGCATAAGCACACATCCTAGCCCAATTCTTGAGGCATCAAAATAAACAACAAAACCATCAGTCCCTTCCGGTAAGGTTAACACCGGAGCGGAAGTAAGTCTATCTTTCAATTCCTAAAAACTCTTTCCACATGCTTCGGACCATATGAACTTATCCTTGTTTTGAGTCAATGCTGTCAATGGAGAAGCAATCAACGAAAACCCCTTAACAAACCTTCTGTAGTAACTAGCGAAACCCAAGAAGCTTCTAATATCAAAAGGGAATAGAGGTCTAGGCCAACTCTAAACCACATCCGTCTTCTTAGGATCTACCTCAATACCCTTACATGAAACAATAAGGCCAAGAAAAACTACGGACCTTAGCCAAAAATCACATTTTCTAAACTTCGCAAAGAGTTGTTGGTCCTTGAGAATTCGCAACACAATCCTCAAATGGTTGGTGTGATCACCCTCACTCCTTGAATAAATTAATATATCATCAATGAAGACAATTACAAACATGTCAAGGTACTGTCTAAACACTCTATTCATCAAATCCATAAATGATGCCAGAGCATTTTTCAAACCAAACGACATTACCAAAATTTCATAATAACCATACCGAGTCCGAAAAGCTATCTTCAGAATGTCATCTTCTTTCACCCCCCAATTAGTGATAACCCGACCGAAGGTCAATCTTAGAAAATTAACTTGCTCCTTGAAGTTGGTCAAACAAATCATCTATCCTTGGGAGAGGATACTTATTCTTAATGGTAAATTTGTTCAACTGCCGATATTCTATACACATACGGAGAGAACCATCCTTCTTTCTAACAGACAAGACTGGAGCAACCCATAGAGAGATACTCGATCGGATGAAACCCTTATCCAACAAATCTTTCAATTGATCTTTCAATTTCTTAAGTTCTGCCCGAGCCATTTGTTAAGAAGGGATAGAGATAAGTTGCGTATCTGAGAGGAGGTCAATACTGAAGTCTATTTCTCTTTCGGGAGGAATACCAGGTAAATCATCTGGGAACACTTCTAGAAACTCATTAACCACGGGGACCGACTGAAGAGTAGGGGTTTCAGAATCTACATCCGTCATCCTAACTAGGTGGTATATGCAACCCTTAGCAATCATCTTCCTAGCTTTAAGACAAGAGACAAACTGACCCTTGGGCATAGAACTTCCCTCTTTCTATTCTAGGACATGCTCATTTTAAAACTGAAACTTGACTACACGAGTTCTACAATCAATAGAAGCATAACATGAGTGCAGCCAATCCATACCAATGATGAAATCGAAATCTAACATATCAAGCTCTATCATATCAACAAGGGTAACTCTATGGGACAAGGAAACAAGACACTTTCTATAGACCCTCTTAGCCACAATAGAATCACCAACAAGAGTAGAGACATAAATAGGATCTAACAATACATCCGGAAGAATATCAAACCTCATAGCCACATATGGCATCACAAAAGACAAGGTAGCACCGGGGTCAAGTAAAGCATAAACATCAAGTTGAAATACTTTCAACATACTGGTAACCACATTGGGATAACCCTCTTGCTCATGACGAGTCTGAAGTGCATAAAATCTATTTTTCATGGGAGCATTTGCACCCGAACCACTTGGACCGGATGAAGGATTAGGTTGAGCCCTTCAGTGATTATCTTCTTCACTCTTAGCAGCTGAAGGACAATCTCTTATCTTGTGGTCCATCTTACCACAGCCAAAACAAGCATTGGAACCCGCTAGGCACTTACCCTCGTGCTTCTTTCCACACTTAGCACACGTAGGTAATAAAGACCCACTGCCATTTCCTCCTTGAGGTTTAGGGTTAGACACCCAATCTTTGTTGAACCTAGAAGGAGCATTGGAGGAACCTTGACCAGAATTTTTTTTTCAAAACTTAGAACGACCATGTCCATCAGACCTTACATGTGAGAAATTACCATTAGCGATTTTAGCTCTCTTTGTCTCCCTAGACTTTTCCTTAAGTTTCTCCTATTCAATTTGTTGAGCATGAACCATGAGACGAGAGATATCCATATTATTAACAAGCATGGCGATACGACATTCCTTAACCACAATTTCAGACACACCCGAAACAAACTTGCTCATCCTTTCCCTAGGGCCGGCAATTATAGTAGGAGAATATCTAGACAATTGTGTGTACTTCAAAGAAGAGCATCTCTAAACTCTGCATTAGTCACTTGCTCGGCCAAAGGGTCGACCGAAACTTGAAGAGCTTGAGGAGGAGCTTCTTGTTCCGCATTCCCCCTCACATTTCTTCTAGCATAAGCTCTTCGAGTAGCCATCTCCTGTAGAGCATCAAATAAGGATTAGGAAAGAGAATTTATAGAGTTATACTCTATCGCACGACTTTAGAGTAAAGAAAGAAGTTGAGTTTCCTAAACATCTTGTAGCCTCTCATTCATAAATGTGGCTCGCTTCACACACATGAACAAGACTCTACTCGACGTGGCTAATGAGACTTCCTAGGGCCTTTCTAAACCTTGTGCTCTGATACCAAGATTGTCACGACCCAAGGTAGCCCCTAGGCGTAGCATGGCGTATAAGACCCCGAAAGGCCCCATACAAGCCACTTAACTTTCGTCATACAAGAAATATAATAAACGAGTTAAAGAGGAACATTTTAAGTCCAAACCATTTTATAAAAGTAATGCGGAAGTCTAAAACATAAGTCTCAAGCCATCTAGTATATAAGAATGAATCTGGGCGAGGCCCGTACATCATGTTCAAAAATTGAAAGTAAGGAAAGACTGAAAACAATAAATGTCCATCTTCAAAACATGAGGACTCACCAATGCTCGAAATCTCCTCAATGAACTCTAGCCATGAAACTAGGAACCCTGAATGTTGGACCCTACATTTGGAGAAATGTAGGCAAGAGTATGCGTTAGTACAAAATATGTACCAAGTATGATAGCCATGCATAAAATATTTAAAAACATACTTAAAAGAGATACCTTCATGAAATGCAATGACTAAGCTAAAACATGAGATAAGAGGGTTAGAAAATATGAGTAATAAGACATGGTCAATGCACATAATCATTATCCTAAACATGCATGAAATACTTCCTTGAAGTAACCTTTGTTCATCATAACTTGCTTGTGGGAAGGAGCCTTAACCGATATATAAGACCATGAGAGCTATCATCATGGAATCCGGTGTCTCCCACACCAAAAAATGTTGTCCTACTTGCAACGGTAAGGACGATAAACTTCTAACTTATGTGGATCCACTAGCTAATGTCTATCTAGACAATCCTATGTTGGCACATAGTTTATGGGACACGGGTAATTGCCACTTGTCCTCTCGGTACTAAGATTAACTTCCATGGAATAGTTCTTTTTCATATTCATCTTAGCTCTTAAAGGAACATGGGTAATCGCCTATTGTCCTTACATCTTATGACATGGGTAATCTCCCCTTGTCTTTACATCATATTACATGGGTAATCGCCTCTTGTCTTTCCATTAGAGAGCATGGGTAATTGCCTCTTACCTCATCATTAGAATAGCTTCTTAGCATTGGTTCATTTTAGGTGAGAAAACCTTTCAATCCTAAGAACCCTTATCATGTAAGAAAACCTTTCACACTTCATCCTTACATGTGTATATGAGAAATCCTTTTAACAACACAACAATAATAACATCATTGATACTTCACTCTTAAAGCATCCTTAAAACATTTACATAATTCCATAAGAACATGCATAATTCCATAATTCACCTTTCATAGTGCAAAACCCACTTACATTCATCAATATCTAGAAAATATGGGTTTGACATGGGCTCATAGAAATTCTTCATAAAATCATGTAATTTTATCAATCCATGCTTGATTTCATAAACTCTTCTTTCATAATCCAACACCCATATTATATGATCATAACTTGGAAAATATGGGAATTACATGGTTTCGTTGGGTATCATCATAAAAATATGAGATTAACTTAATTCATGCATAAAAGATCATAAATTCATCAATTAAATCAATAATCAAGAGAACCCACAACATAGAAGAAAAATCCTAACTCAATTGAGGATTTCTATCTTTGAAAATAGGAGAATTTGGAACTCCATTAATGGAAGGAATCCATGGACGAAAAATATCATACCTCAATGCCAATTGCTTAACTTCAGTAGAGGAATTGTAGACTTGACTTGGAACCCTTGGTTGGACCCTTCTTCTTCAAACTTTTCTAGAGAGAGAAATATTTTGAGAGGAAGACTTGCTCTTCTTTTGTAAATTTGAAAGAATGACATGAATGGTTTGATTTTGGGGTTAAAATCACTTATATAGGGGTCCTAGGTAAGGGCAAAACGACGTAGTATCAAAATAAAATAATTAGGAAAAAAACCAACTGACCCTGACTTACAGCTGACGCGAGCCCCCGGATGGAAGGCTTCACGGGCCGTCTATGGGTCCACGAGCCGTCTGGGTAGTCGTGGTCCCTAGACCAGTGGCTAGGCAAGTCCTTCCCCTCCACACGCCCACCTTCACGGGCCGTCTAGCCGTTCACGAGCAGTCTAGGGACTCGTAGGAGGAGGCTAGCCTAGAGGTGGGTTCTACCTCTATTTCACGACCACCACTACTGGTCGTGAGGCTCACCACGAGTCGTCTAAGGGTTCGTGGGAGGGGAGCCCCTCTTGGCCACTCACTGGAAGGTAGCCACGAGCACCACCACGAGATGTGGTCCCCTTCACGGCCTGTGAAGGGCTAATGAGGGGTGCCATGGCTCAGTTATGGGCTGGTGACCTTTCACTTGGCTTCTTTTATAAACTTCTAATTTCTGAGGTGTAACAAAAAGTCACATTTGAACTACCGATAAGTATTAAATCATTTCCACTCAAGTACAAAGCATTTCAATCACAAATATCAACATGCTCAACTTACATATCAAATAAACCAGTCCAACACCTCAATTGGCTCAATAACATGCATCAAATAAGTCAACTATGCAACAAGTAGATTGATCACAAAGGTCAACATTTATCGGAACCATTTCCCTTCAGCACAATGTCACTAGCCGGAACCATTTTCCATTGGCTTTCACATAAATCACTTGCCAGAACCATTTCCCTTCGGCATTTATATCACTAGCAAGAACCATTTCCATTCGGCTTTGATATTGAATGACTTGTTGTAACCATCCATCGACATTTATATCACTAGCCGGAACCATATTCCTTCAGCTTTCATATCAAGTGTCTCATCACGGTGTTCAACCATCAATGCACACAAGCAATATCACACCCCACAGAGAGACAACTTTTGAAATCATTCAAGTCCACTTTCATGCATTCAAGAAAATCACCAATCAATCAAATAGGGAACACAACAACGCAATTCACAATTTTTCATTATTATCAAGAAACCTTTTCATTTCCCCCCTTTTTGTTAGTTAACATTAAACAAGTGGATCAAATAACCCTTCAGCTCATTCCCAATTACTCCTCAACACATAAACAATGAAGATAAGTAAACAATTCAGCCAAATCATAAATTTTAAGAGATCACTTGCCTTAAAGCAATCAATCAATCAATCTATCTGAAGCTTGAGTTTTCCCTTTCTGACTCACTTCCAAAGCCATACAATCTATAACAATCAAGTATTCCAAATCACTCATCGGAAACAACAATTCCCACATCAATTATTTAGAGAAACGGATCCATCAACTCAAAACCCAATTTTAAAATGGAGGTTTGAATCCAAAAAACAGTACTTCAAAAAATGATTTTAAGGCTTTAGGAACTTATTAGCAAAAACCATTTCGAAAAAGTGATCAAAATCACTTCAAAATTACAATTTTAGATTAAAATTCAAGTTCTTGCAAAACCATGCCACTTTCCAACTTAAATCTCAAATCATGATGTTAGAATTCATAAATAATCAAAGGGAGATAAAGTTTTAGGGTCACAAAAGCTTATCCAAATGATTTTGCACAAGAAAACCTTTCACAAATAACCTCCAAGGGTTTTCCAAACTCAAAAATTGAAAATGGGGCTTAAACCTCAAAATTACAGGTCAAAAGCCCCCCTCTGATGTCGCAAAAGCGAACCCCGCAAAAATTTGAGGCATCATAAAAGAAGACGAGCCTTTACTTCTGCAAAGCTCGCGATCGCGAAGGTCAAGGGAACTTGACCCTTCACAAAAGTGAACCTCACCTCGCGAACGTGAGCCTCGGGAAAGTGAGATCATCCTCGCGATCACGAGAGACACTAGAATTAGGTACCAAAAAAACAGTCAATTCTCAAAATATTGAAAGGACCCTTGGGATTCGTTCAGAACCCCATATACACAAACTAGATATGCAAATCGATTAAACTCAACGTTTCGGACTCTATGGAATAGTCAAAACACTAATCCAAGGTCTCCTCGATCCAACATCGGTAGAAATCATAAAAAATTAATTCAACGCCTGAAAAGGTTAAAACAAGCTCGGGACCTCTCAAAAAGCAACCAAGTCCGCACCTAGGCACTAAAATCATCCCCCAAATCCAATGGAACACTCAGAATACCGATCTGTACATCCCAACCTCAAATGTTGATCAAAGTCAACCCAAAGGCTAAAATTCCACAAATTCACAACTTAGGAACTCAAATCCTGAAAAAGACCCCGAATCTGAAACCGACAACGCTCATAGATCAGATTTCACCTTTCGGGACTGATGGAATCAATGGAATTCTATTCCGGCACTCGAAACTCCAAAAGACGCCAAAAACCACTTTTAAGCAACTTAAGCCTTTCAAACTCAAAATTTACCAAATTCTCAACTTTTTACTCAAAGTTGAAACCAACTTCCAAAACTCAAATAAGAAACAACTCGCGGTCAATATCGAGAGGGAAAAAATAATAAATATTACAGAAAAACAAAAAATGATCAATCAGATCATTACACTTGAATTAAGTCCTAACTTTTTCTACTAAGAACATGACATATTCAACGAGTATAAGATATGCACTTGAGATTAAAAAGATAATAATGGAGCTAGTTTGGGAATAACTCTCAAACATTTGACTTACATTTCGATCTGATCAAACTTAATCAAAGAATCTATTCTTATCATGATGAGTCAAAATATTTAAAAACACTAATTATTTTTAATTACTTGACATATATTTGCTATCAGTCAAACCTCTGATTTCCTCAATTTAGAGAACTAAAGTGTGAAAGAAATTTGTATCTATTCTTAATTTAACAATACATACAATGTCACTATTACATATGATACAATTTAAATGAAACATAATTTTAGAAATTCGAGCACTCATATGGTACCTAATCACACACCTATTTCTTCTTATACAATAACCGTGAATAGCCATGAAAAGAAAAATAAACATAACAAGAAATTGTTGGCACTATATTTCCTCAAGAATGATTAAGTATTAATTCAATATCGGACGGTAGTTGATGATTCATACGAAAATATAATTTTGCCATAGTAAAAATGAAAAGCTTTAATACACAAATTTCCAATTAGAAAAAAAATCTATAAGAATAACTTAATTCAAGCACATAAAGAGAAATCATTTGTTTCCAATTTTTTTAAAAGGAGGCTAAAACTAACATTTCATCATAAGTAGATTTACAAGGAAAAGGAATTGGATAAATGTGGTGTAAAGGTGTGAAAAGTGATACTCCCTCGGTTTACTATTACTAGTAATTTATTCTAAAAATAGATTTTCATTTTTACTTGTCACTTTTGACATATCAAGAAAATACAATAAGTTTTTTCATGTATTATCCTCAACATTAAATACTTACTTCCTTCGTTCAGTTTTACTTGTCAAATTTTGACTTGGCACACCCATTAAGAAAACAATAATTGATATATGTATTTTACCAAACTATCCTTATTAAATGATGCTTAGTATTAGGTCTTGGAAAGTGATTTAGAAAATAAGTATTTAATGTTGAGGGTAAAAACATGGAAAGAATAATTATCTTTTCTTGATATGTAAAAAGTGACAAGTAAAAATGAAAATCTATTTTAGGAATAAGTGACGAGTAAAAGTGAACGAAGGGAGTATTTTCCAAATCATTTTCCAAGACATCATTAAATAGGAAAAAGTTTGATAAAATACCTATATCATTAATTATTTTCTTAATTGATGTGCCAAGTCAAACAGTGACAAGTAAAAATGAACGGAGGGAGTAATAAAAAGTATTTAATCCCCAATCTAACTTTTATTTTACTAATTTTAAGACAAATAATGATTTGTCATGAATATGCATAAAATTAATGAAAAAAATTACTCCCTCCATTTACTTTTACTTGTCACAGTTTGACTTGGCACACCAATTAAGAAAATAATTATTGATATAGGTATTTCACCAAACTATTCCTATTAAGTGATGTTTAGCATTAAGTTTTGAAAAATGATTTGGAAAAAAAGTATTTAATGTTGAGGGTAAATCATGGAAAAATATAATTATCTTTTCTTGATGTGCCAAAAGTGACAAGTAAATATGAATTTTTTTTTTTTAGAAAGTGACAAGTAAAAGTGAATGGAGGGAGTATGTCATATCGATAATTTTAATTTTGTGGCTAATGTTTTATTTTATAAATAGTGTTGAGTAAGTCAACAAAATAGATGAAAACACTTTCAACGTGTAACTTTGCATAAAATTCAAGAAACTAGCATTAATCAAAGTGTTATATCCATTAGAAATCTTTTTATTGCAAAGATTATATTTAATTTGAATTTAAGTTTTATACACAATTAGTATAATTATTTTTTAACGCTATTAAGTCATTCAAAAGATATTTACAAGTAAGTTTTTAAAACAAAATATGACACTTAAAATATGTTACCTGATATAACATATTATAAAGGAAAATGTCCATTAATTCATCAAACATTGCAATAGTTTTAAATGATGCAGAAATTAAATGCCATTTATGGCTAATCTATATCTTGACGAATTAAACTTCTAATTTATATTTTATACTTTAGATAGTTTTCACCATCCTTAAGTGTATCGCCTCAAGGATCATCTTTATCTACCATATTGACCTGCAATCTAAAACTAACAATAATTAGTAAAATTATAATATAAGGTGAAACAAAAAAATAATAGGAAAGGGGTTAAAAATACTTACTTGTTCCATAAGCATGTATTCATCAAAATCATCAACAGAAAAATCTCCTTCTTCCCCTATTGGTTCATCATTATAATCAAATTCATCATGCTCCTCATCTAGTATGTCCAAATCAAGTAATTTGTTAATGTTGAAATCATAGCAAAATGTATTTTCAAATCTATATTGCATTAGCTAGATTATACTATTAGAAAAACAATTCTGATTAAGAAAATTGAAGATTTTTGTAGGCTTATTTTCGATTGAAACCTGAAGAGTATAGTTTTTACCTGTTGCAATGGAGGTCTCAAAAAAAAATTTGATAAAATTTTGACTTTTTATAACAGCACACCAAAATGTACACTCAATATAGAAGTTGATTAATGCTCTAGCAGTGAAAAGCAATAGAATGAAGAAGATGATCTCAAAAGATAAAGATGGTAGAGGCATTTTAGCAACAATAGACACCAAGTTTGAAATTCAACAAAGAGAAAAAAAACTGGAAAGGATGTAAAATGAGAAATGAAAGACTCTAAAAGTTTGTATTCTATATATAAGGGAGGGGGAGTTATCTTTCGATTCATGTAATTTAGTTGAATTATTGTAATTAATTCTGTAGATAAGAGTGAAATCATTACTAATTACAAAACAATTAATTTAAAATTTAAAATATCTTCTGATCTGATAATAAGATTACACTACATTAAATATTTGAGTTAAAGTTGGATATGATAGAGTTCTATGTTTAGATGTGACTTATTTATGTAGATATAGTATATATAACAAAGATGGCTCTTTGCTTATGTCACGATCAAAAATCCCATTAGGCCGTGAGGGTACCTGCTATTTCCGTAGGCGAACCTCGTCCTCTTATAAATCAATTAACAATATATATAATGCGGAAGAAACATAAGAATAATTAACTACCTTCTATAAATGCAAATTGATGAGTTAAAAACATTCAAAACAGCCCCTAAGACCTAGTGACACTTAAACAAGAGCATCTACGAATACAAGATAAGTCTGAAAACTAAAATTAGTGTCTAAAATGAAATACGATAAAATATAAATTGAGTCTCTAGAACCCAATACTGTTGAAGAGAAAACATCTCACCGTAAATTTCAACATTCACAAATCTCAATCACAAGCAGCAAATTAAGTACCGCTAGTACCTGACTCAATTTCTACACGGAAAAAAGTGCAGCAAGTATAGAGTGAGTATGAAAAATACGTGTACTCAACAAGCTTTGATTACTAACCCTTCCGAGAAGCAATAACGAGATAATCCTAAAAGTTTATTTATCCACAAGTATAATTAGGTCATAAAATAAATCACCTCAACATAATAATTAAAAACATGTATTTTTCCAAAATAATTAAACCAATTACACAACTGGTAATATCATAATGTGTCTCAGATGTATCAAGTGAAATCAATTCCAGAGCCATCTCAATAACTCAATTCCAAATCAATGTAAAAATGCAACATAATGCAATACACTGGCCAAAAACTGATATACATATGCTTCCTCTGTCGGGTAATCGGGACCCAAGGAGACTCATGAGGTCCATATACCTGCCAAAATCATTTTCCATCGGCATGATAACACTAGCCGGAACCATTTCTCATCGGCATAGTATCAGTCGCCAGAATAATTTCTCATCGGCACAATAATACTCATCGAAACTATTTTCCATCGATACAATACCACTCATCGAAACTATTTATTTTCGGCTTGGCATGATGTCACTTGCTGAAACCACTTCCCATCAGCATAATAAGAATACAAATCTCACAAATAATTCAACGGGCAATATCAACCAATAGTTATCATACAACAATAAGAATGATATGAATATGTATGAAGAAATATATAGCATGAGTTTATCAATCGACCCTATAACTAAGGATCAACAATCACAATCAAGTTTACATAACTCACAAGTCTCAACAATTCAATCATATCATAACTTATGGAATGCTATCCACCAATGATCAATTTCACGTAAATTTCCCTATATTATGACATTAGTACCCGCAGAAATACTCGCTATCTCTTTTATATGGGAACTCCTTACTATGCATTATCCTTATATTTGTTTAATACACTAAAACTAACACTTCAAAGAAGTAAGAAATCTCTACTTTCCTCAAACCAAAGCTTAAATGTCAAATTATGAATTTTTCCTTCTGTAACGCTTTCGAATGGTCAAAATCTGTTCAAATATATAATCCACATAAGAATACGAATATAATGACATTTATATTGTAATATTTAGTTTCAGCTCAAAAATCAGGTCAAAAAGACATCCTAAGCCCCAAATTTGAATATGAAATTTTCTTTCAGATTATGTTCACCCATAATAAAACAAACTCACATGCCTAATTTCTACTAAAACAGATCGTTATTTGACCCTCAAATCAAGATTTTATTCTAAGAACTTTATGACCATATTTTCTTAATTCAACATAGATTCTATACGTTTCTACCATAAAAATATGTCCATAATCGCATAAAAATTTAATTGAAAGTATGAGAATAATTACCTTAACATTTTGGGGGTGAAAATCCAAAATTTTCTCTTCTCTTTCCCCCTCTTTTTCTCCCTTTCTTTTCTTTTCTTCCTCCGTATTTTTTTTCTGTTTTCTATGTTGAGCATGCATGCTATTTTCTTTCATTTCTTTGTTGCTCCGTTCAACAACCTTTTTTCTTAATTAACAAATAACAACTAATTCAAATTATTTATTCTTTCATTCTCTCTTAAAATAGCGTTCGTCCTCAAACATGTTCAAGACCATTGTCGAAATAACACAATACGAATACTTACCACGCATGTTCCACTCATACTTCTAAAATAAATTATCTTCTCTGAATCTATCTGATTACTTCGAAAATAGTATCAACAATCCTTGCAAGCCATAAATCACTTCAAAAACTTTACTGGTGAGAGGATAAAATAGGAAAAACATGTAAAATTCACAAAATGACTAGGAGGGTGATAACAGGTTATCACTATCCTCAGAAAACATTAGGAGAATAAATGATTGTTGTCAATAAAAATATCCAACTAAGAGTCGAGGTCGAATCCATTGGGAGTGATATAGTGCAAAGATTTTAACTAGGAAGCTAGAAATGTGATCTATTATTTGTAGCTGTTACAGAGAGGAGCGGAAAACTCCACCAAGTTTAACCAATATAGTTGCAATTTGATTATCACCGCAAAATTAACAAAACAAAATTTCCCAATTAAGAGAATGATCAAGGAGTGTGGGGGTTAACATTGATATCATAAAAGGGGTCAAAGTACTTGCTCTAAAAATTACTAGACAATCATGGATAAGTTGGGTCAGTGTAATACCTCGGTCTTAGAAATAATTAATTTTAGCAAGAACCAACTTGGAAAGTGCTAAATTGTGAATTTTGCAAGTTAGCCTTAAATTGTAAGTTTCGGGTCAACTTCAAACAATCATAAATTTCAGCACATGATGAGTTAGGTGGCCCATATAGTATCAAATGAAAGATCTTTGATTGCTCTTTCCAACGCCACTGAGTTTGCTAAATTCTGAATTTGGATGAGGGAGATATGCCCCATTGAGTTCAGCCGGTCCAGTTAAGGAAATTCATCCATTTTAAGGAGGGGTATTTTGGTCTTTTCCTTATCCCATTAGCCTTAAACATTTTTTCACTCTTTTAGAGGTCTAAACTGATTAGAATTAGTTTTAGTCATTCCAAAAGAGCTTAGGGTTTTGTGGAGAGAATTTCAAGAGGAGAAAAGGAAGAACGATCAAGATTCTTGCGAAGCTTTAAGGATTTCCGCCAAGAATTTGATTCTTTCGAGGTATGTAAGTTTCCATACTATTGGGTTCGTTCACCCACACGCCAATTGTGAGTTTCTTTTACGAATTTCATCCATAAGATTAGGTATATTGAGTTTTTTGAAGTTTGTGCTTCATTCTTTAATATGAGGTTTCGTTGAGTTCTTGAGATGAGGATCTTGTGTTTGAGTATTATTCTTGAGTAATTTTGAGTGGATTTCATTGTAATTATGTTGGGTCCAAGAATCCAAAAGAGTTTGATGGAAATCATTGAGGAGTTAGACATTGAATTGGAGCAAGAAAATTGATCAAAAACCTGGGTATAAGGGTGGGGGGCCGCCCCAGGATAGCGCCTGAACTACTGTTCAGTAGTTTGGGGCCTGGCGCACCACGCCACTTAGTATACCCCAAACCAACTTTAGCATTTTAGGGGGCTGGTTCCCCACGCCACTTAGTGCCCCAGGGTCGCCAGGTCCCCTACCCTTTCTTCCTTCTTTCCGTGTGTGTTCCCTCAAATCGTAACTATGTTCTCTACTTGATATCCACATTTAAAATCTTCATTAATCCTTGAGAGATCACGCATATCCAAGTCATAACTCTTGAATTCATAATTCAAATTCAAGATAGAGTTAAGAGTAGAGTTTGAGGGAGTTATTTTGAGTCTTTTGAGAAGTCTTTTGCAAACTTTTACAACTTGTTTTAAGACTTCAGTACTTGAGTATGAGGATGAGGGGAGTTGTGTTTCATTTCTCAAAATGAATATATGGGAACTAAGTATTCCCAAGAGTAAATATTTTTACATTTAAAATGAGAGGAAACTTTGATTTTCAAATGAGTTCATGAGGAGTTTTTGAGCATAATCTCTTTCAAGAGAATATTTTGAGTAATAATCTCAAAGTATGAGGATAAGGAAATATTTTAAATATATGAGCATGAGTATATTATTGGGAGTAGTATTGAGTACCGATATAAGGACGAGTTCAGACAACTCAAAGTCCTCATATACCATGTATGCGAACATGGGTTAAGGGTCATACTTTTTAGATGATTCATTATTGCTTTTTAAGCATAGCTTAGTGGATCCACTTAGTTGAGGATGTCTTATACTCGAGCAAGGGATAGGACAATTTTGGCAGCATGGGCGAGACGATGTATCATCACATAGCTCATTGTGATGGTTGTCGGTTAGAGAATCTCCCAAATGAGAGTAAAAGAGTTATTATTCTATATTTAAATACACTGAGTTATTATCTACTATTTTAAAAGCTTTCTTTATAATGCATCTCTAATGTTTCTTTTATATTGAATGAGTTGAGTATTTCTGAGTTTGAGTATCTTTGAGTATCCTTGAATATCCTTGAGTTGAGTTGAGTTGAGATGAGAAGTGTATGTTCTATGTACTGACGCCATTTGGCCTGCATCTGTTATGATGCAGAAACAGGTAACCAGGGTCATCAATAGGCGCTTTGTTGATACCACTGGCAGTTCAAGTTAGTTTTGGTGAGCCTCTTTTCTTCTGGAGGATTCCATTTTGTATATTTCATTTTTTTTAGGATGTAGTGGGTCTTGTCCCGACTTCCATCATAGTTATTTGAGGCTTCATAGATAGATAGTAGTGTTATGAAGAGTCTTTTCCATTTCTTTTGTTAAATATTTTAAAGACTTGAGTTGCCTATTTTTGGCTAGTTGAATATTCTATTATATTTTGAGTGATTTATTTGAGACATTTGAATTAAAACTTTTACATTTGAGTTCATCTAATGTTGAGTATGTCTTCTGCTAAGAGTTGAGCCAGGCCAAGAGTTTGGTTGGGGCCAGCAATGGTTCTCGAGTTGCGGCCACATCCAGGGTGTAGGCTTGGGGCGTGACAAACTTGGTATCAGAGCCAGGTTTTCAAGAGTCCTAGGGTGTCTATGAAGCCGTGTCTGTAGAGTCTTTGTTATCAGTGTGAAGCGCGCCACATCTATAATTAGGAGGCTACAAGATTTAGGAAATATCTCACTTCTTTCATACTCTTTTCATGCGATAAAGTTCAACTCTATAAACGTTTCTTTCCAATTCATGCTTGCGCGTATGTTTTCAGATCATGCATCTACGAAGAGGTGTTCGAGGTTGTCCTTCTAGGAGGAATGTTGATCCTCAGGATCAAGGGGTACCCAATGCACCTGAAGTGCAACCCCAAGGAGAGGTCACTAATGCTGAGTTTCGGGATGCTACTCGGATGTTGAGCCAAGTTGTGTCCAACCAAACTGGTCAACAGAGAGAGGTTCGACAGGATGTGGCTGATACATCCAGGATCCTTGAGTTCATGAGGATGAATCCTCTAGACTTCACCAGTTTAAGTGTCATTAAGGATCCATAAAAATTTATGGAAGAGTTGCAGAAAATGTTTGAGGTGATGCATGTTGCAGATGCTGAGCGTGTGGAACTAGCTGCATACCAACTGAAGGGTGTTGCTAGAATATGGTACGACCAATGGAAGAAGAGTAGAGCTGAAGGGGCACCAATTGTGAGTTGGGTTGTGTTCAAAGAGGCTTTCATGGGGCATTTCTTTCCTCGTGAATTGAGAGAGGCAAAGGTAAGAGAATTCCTCACTCTTAAGCATAAATCCATGAGTGTGCATGAGTACAACCTCAAGTTCACCCAACTATCCCACAATGCTCCGGAGATGGTTGCTGATATAAGGAGCAGGATGAGCTTGTTCGTGTCTGGGTTGTCTCGTCTATTAAGAAAAGCGGGCAAGGCTGCTATGTTGATAGGATACATGGACATAGAAAGGCTTATGATCCATGTGAAGCAGGTTAAGGAGGACAAGTTGAGAGATAGGGAAGAGTTCCGGAACAAGAAGGCTAAGACAATAGGTAATGAGTCCGGACAACAGAAGGGTAATGTGAACCGGTCATCCTTTCAATAAAAGCTAACTGGACCTGCTCCATCATCTGCTAGTGCACCTGCACTAAGGAACAGAGGTGAGTTCAAGAATAAGAATTCGCAGAACTTCAGAGTGGCACAATATCAAGGTAGTGTGGCACAAGGGGGTAATTGGACTCCTGCATGTGCTAAGTGTGGTAGAAACCAACCAGGAGCGTGTCATGATGACTCCATTGGTTTCTTCATGTGTGGTCAAGCAGGTCACTTCACGAGAGTATGCCGTAAGAACAAACAAGGTAATGGTAATGGGGGAAATAGAGCCCAATCTTCTTCAGTGTCTCCGCTAGACAGAGCTACACCTAGAGGAGCTACTTCAGAGACAAGCGGAGGAGAAAACCGTCTGTATGATATCACCAGTCGCCAAAAGCAAGAGAATTCGTCTGATGTTGTCACTGGTATGATCAAAGTCTTTACTTTTGATGTATATGCATTGCTTGATCCAGGTGCGAGTCTATCTTTTGTGACTCCTTATGTTGCTATGAGATTCGCTATTATTCTCGAACAACTTCTTGAGCCCTTCAGTGTTTCCACACCTGTTGGTGAGTCTATTCTAGTTGAGAGAGTTTATCACGATTGTACCCTTTCGGTCAATCACAAGGACACCATGGCTGATTTAGTTGAGCTCGATATGGTGGAATTTGATGTTATTCTAGGTATGGACTGACTTCATGCCAGTTATGCCTCAATTGATTGTAGAACTCGAGTTGTAAAGTTTCAATTTCCTAATGAGCCAGTCATTGAGCGGAGGAGTAGTTCAGCAGTGCCTAAGGGTCATTTTATTTCGTACCTTAAGGCCGGAAAGTTTGTTTCCAAGTGGTGTATCTATCACTTAGTCCTTGTTAATGACTCTAGTGTTGAGACACCACCTATTCTGTCAATTCCAGTTGTGAGTAAGTTTCCAGAGGTCTTTCCAGACTATCTTCCTGGAGTCCCTTCTGAGAGAGAAATAGACTTCGATATAGATATTCTTCCTGATACTCGACCTATTTCTATTCCGCCATAGAGAATGGCTCCCCCTGAGTTAAAAGAGTTAAAAGAGCAGTTGAAATGCCTTCTTGATAAAGGTTTCATTCGACCAAGTGTCTCACCTTGGGGTGCTCCGGTCTTATTTGTGCGGAAGAAATATGGTTCACTTAGGATGTGTATTGATTACCGCTAATTGAACAAGGTGACCTTAAAGAATAAGTATCCCTTTATGAGAATTGATGATCTTTTTGATCAACTTAACGGTTCTACTTGTTTTTCTAAGATAGACCTCAGATCTGGCTATCATCAGAGTGATATTCCAAAGACTGCATTCAGGACCCGCTATGGTCATTATGATTTTCTAGTCATGTCTTTTTGTTTGACTAATGCTCATGTAGTGTTCATGGACCTTATGAACAGAGTGTTTAAGCCTTATCTTGATATGTTTGTTATAGTATTCATTGATGACATTCTGATTTATTCGAGGAATGAGGAAGATCATGCTAATCATCTTAGAGTAGTTCTCCAAACTCTAAAGGATAAGGAGTTGTATGCCAAATTTTCTAAGTGTGAGTTTTGGCTTAAGTTAGTGGCGTTCTTAGGCCACATTATTTCAGGTGACGTGATTCGAGTTGATATTTAAAAGATTGAGGCAGTGCAGAACTGGCCTAAACCCACATCTCCAACTGATATTAGGAGTTTCTTGGGTTTGGATGGTTATTATAGGAGGTTTGTTGAGGGTTTTTCATCTATTTCATCCCCATTAACTAAGCTGACTCAGAAGACAACAAAGTTTCAATGGTCTGAAGCTTGTGAGAAGAGCTTTCATGAATTGAAAAGTAGGTTGACTACTGCCCTAGTGTTGACCTTACCAGAAGGTACACAAGGCTTTGTTATGTATTGTGATGCATCCAGAGTTGGACTGGGTTGTGTATTGATGAAGAAGGGAAAATTTATAGCTTATGCCTCCAGACAACTTAAGATTCAGGAGAAGAATTACCTAACCCATGATCTAGAGTTGGCTGCTGTAGTGTTTGCTTTGAAGATATGGCATCACTACCTTTATGGTGTTCATATAGAGGTGTTCACCGATCACAAGAGTCTTCAGTATGTGTTCAGTTAGAAAGAGCTTAATCTGAGACATTGGAGGTGGTTGGAGTTACTAAAGGATTATGACATGAGTATTCTCTATCACCCAGGCAAGGCTAATGTTGTTGCTGATATTTTGAGCAGGTTGTCTATGGGTAGTACTGCCGATTGATGGATTTCAATGAAGGTAAAGTAGTGGTGATGAATGGGGCTGAATCATCACTAGTGTCTGAAGTGAAGGAGAAACAAGACCAAAACCCTGTCTTTCTTCAATTGAAGGAAAATTTTCATAAAACAAAAGGTGACGGCTTTTGAACATGAGGGAGATGGTGTATTGAGGTATCAAGGTAGATTATGTGTGCCAAATGTGGATGAACTCCAAGAGATGATCATGGAGGAAGCTCATAACTCTAGATATTCGATCCATCCTGGTTCCACAAAGATGTACTGCGACTTGAGAGAAGTATATTTGGTGGAGTAGCATGAAGAGGTGTATTGCAGAGTTTGTTGCTAAATGCCCGAATTGCCAATAAGTTAAGGTAGAGCACCAAAGGCCCGGTGGTATGGCTCACAACATAGATCTTCCGGAATGGAAGTGGGAGGTGATCAATATGGATTTCATTACTGGTTTGCCACGGTCTCGAAGGTAGCATGATTCGATTTGGGTTATTGTAGATTGGATGAATAAATCAACCCATTTCTTACCTGTAAGACTACCTATTCAGTAGAGGATTAAGCCAGATTATATATTCAAGAGATAGTCATACTTCATGGAGTCTTGGAAGGGTTTGGATTTGAAGGTGAACTTTAGTACTGCTTTCCATTCTCAGACTGATGGTCAAGCAGAGCATACGATTCAGACTTTAGAGGATATGTTGAGGGCGTTTTTGATCGATTTCAAGGGTAATTAGGATGATCACTTACCTCTCATTGATTTTTCTTACAACAACAGTTATCACTATAGCATCCAAATGGCTCCCTATGAGTCTCTTTATGGGAGAAGATGTAGATCTCCTATTGGATGGTTTGAGTTTGGTGAAGCCGGGTTGATAGGACCAGAGTTGGTTCCCTAAGCTAATGAGAAGGTTAATACTATTCAAGAAATGTTGAAAACGGTGCAGAGTCGTCAGAAATCCTATACAGATGTTAGGAGAAGAGACTTGGAGTTTGAGGTGGATGATTTGGTTTACTTGAAGGTTTTACCCATGAAGGGTGTTATGAGGTTTGGTAAGAAAGGGAAACTCAGTCCCCGGTATATTGGTCCTTATAGGATATCCAAGATAATTGGCAATGTAGCCTATAAGTTGGAGCTCCCGCCAGAGTTAGCAGTGGTCCATCTGGTATTCCACATTTCAATGTTGAAGAAGTGTATAGGCGATCCTTTATTTATTATACCTACTGAAAATATTGGTATTAAGGACAACCTATCTTATGAGAAGGTTCCCATGGAGATACTTGATCGTCGGGTTCGTAAGTTGAGGACCAAGGAGGTAGCATCAGTCAAGGTCTTATGGAGGAACCAATTTGTTGAGGAAGCTACTTGGGATGTTGAGGAGGATATGAAGAAGAGATACCCGCATCTCTTTACTTCTGGAGAAATTCCAGATCAAGGTAATGACTTTTTTTGTAAAACACTCCTTAAATTGTTATGCTATGTTGTGTTAATTTGCATGTTGGGTATTTGAGCTGGGTGTTAGATGTTGCCACCCTTAGTTTTAATTTGAGTGATCCCATTCGAGGATGAATGTTCCCGAGGGGGAGATATTGTAACACCTCAGTCTTAAAAAGAATTAATTTTAGCAAGAACCAAATAGGAAAGAGCTAAATTGTGAATTTTGCAAGTTAGCCTTAAATTGTGAGTTTTGGGTCAACTTCAAATGACCATAACTTTCAGCAAAGGATGAGTTTGGTGGCTCATAAGGAATCAAATGAAAGATCTTTGAGTCCTCTTTCCAACGCCACTGAGTTTGCTAAATTTCGAGTTCAGATGAGGGAGATATTCCCGTTTGAGTTTAACTTGTCCAGTTAAGGAAATTCATCCATTTTTAGGAGGGGTATTTTAGTCTTTTCCTTACCCCAATTTCCTTAAACGTTTTTTCATCCTTTTAGGGGTCTATAATGATTGCAATTAGTTTTAGTCATTCCAAAAGAGCTTAGGGTTCTGTAGAGAGAAGTTCAAGAGGAGAAAATGAAGAACGGTCAAGATTCTTGCGAAGCTTTGAGGTTTTCCGCCAAGAATTTGATTCTTTTAAGAATTTTTTCCATAAGATTGGGTATATTGAGTTTCTTTATGTTTGTTCTTCATTCTTTAATATGAGGTTTCGTTGAGTTCTTGAGATGAGGATCTTGTGTTTGAGTATTATTCTTGAGTAATTTTGAGTGGATTTTGTTTTAATTATGTTGGGTCTATGAATACAAAAGAGTTTGAGGGAAATCATTCGATTCTAGAGGAGTTAGACATTGAATTGGACCAAGAAAATTTATCAAAAACATGGGTATAGGGGTGGGGCACCGCACCAGTATAGCGCCTAAACTACTAGTCAGTAGTTTGGGGCCTGGCGCACCGCACCACTCAGTGCGCCCCAAACCACCTTAAGAAGTTTAGGGGTTGGGCCCCGCGCCACTCAGTGCACCAGGGTCACCAGATCCCCTACCATTCTGTCTTTCTTTTCGCTTGTGTTCCCTCAAATCGTACCTATGTTCTCTACTCGATATCCACATTTAAAATCTTCATTAATCCTTGAGAGATCACGCATATCCAAGTCATAACTCTTGAATTCATAATTCAAATTCAAGATAGAGTTAAGAGTAGAGTTTGAGGGAGTTCTTTTGAGTCTTTTGAGAAGTCTTTTGCAAACTTTTACAACTTGTTTTAAGACTTGAGTACTTGAGTATGAGTATGAGGGGAGTTGAGTTTCATTTTTCAAAATGAATATATGGGAACTATGTATTCCCAAGAGTAAATACTTTTACATTTAAAATGAGAGGAAACTTTGATTTCCAAATAAGTTCATGAGGAGTTTTTGAGCATAATCTCTTTTAAGAGAATCTTTTGAGTAATAATATCAAAGTATGAGGATGAGGAAATGTTTTTAAACATATGAGCATGATTATATTATTGGGAGTAGTATTGAGAACCGATGTGGGGACAAGTTCAGACAACTCAAAGTCCTCATAAACCATGTATGCCAACATGGGTAAAGGGTCATACTTTTTAGATGATTTCTTATTGATTATTAAGCATATCTTAGTGGATCCACTTAGTTGAGGATGTCTTATACTCAACAAGGTATAGGACAGTTCTGAAAGCGTGGTCAAGACGATGTATCATCACATAGCTCATAGTGATGGTTGTCGGTTAGAGAATCTCCCAAATAAGAGTAAATGAGTTATTATTGTATTTTTAAATACTTTTAGTTATTTTCTATTATTTTAAAATCTTTCTTTATAATGCATCTCTATTGTTGCTTTTATATTGAACTGAGTTGAGTATTTCTGAGTTTGAATATCTTTGAGTATCCTTGAGTTGAGTTGAGTTGAGTTTAGATGAGGTGATTATGTTTTTTCCCTTTTATTAGTTCAAACTTATGTCTGTGCTTTAGAGTTCCCCTTGTATGCTCGTACATTCCATATACTGACGCCATTTGTCCTGCATCTTTTACGTTGTAGATACAGGTAACCAGGGTCATCAACAGGTGCTTCGTTGATACCACCTGCAGTTCGAGTTAGCTTTGGTCAGCCTCCTTGCTTCCGGAGGATTCCATTTATATCTTTCAATTTTGTTAGGATTTCATGGGTCTTATCCCGACTTCCATCATAATTATTAGAGGCTTCATAGATAGATAGTGTTTTGATGAGTCTTTTTCATTTATTTTGTTAAATGTTTTAAAGACTTGAGTTCCCTATTTTTGGCTAGTTGAATATTCTATTATATTATGAGTTATTTATTTGAGACATTTGAGTTAAAGTTTTACATTTGAGTTCATCTGATGTTGAGTAAGTCTTCTGCTAAGAGTCGAGCCAGGACAATGGTTCGCTTGGGGCCAGCAATGGTTCTCGAGTGTCGGCCACGTCCAGGGTGTAGGCTCGTGGCTTGACAATCATCATCAACCATACTAATCTTCTTTCGATCTCAAAGTATCATGGCACAAAATATCTTTTCGGTCTCATTTATGGTACTTACAAATCTACCCATTACTTTACAAAAATCTCTCATTCAAGCAGATTCAACAATAAAGACAAACCTACAATTCTTTTTTTAAGAGAAATGTAGAAATCAAACCCATATTGGAAGTATCAAACGATCCAGCCACTTCTATTAATCTCTTCCGGGCATCAATCAAACATCTTACCTAGGATTAAGTTGGCCACCATAACCTATCAATTAATTTCATGTTAAATAGCTTGAATCCATGATTAAACAGTAATAAAACAAAGTAAGACACTAAAACCACTAAAATATATCAACATCCAACCGCATAATCACACCCCTAAACCTTGGAGTTTTAACCACACATAATAAAATGGAAAGAAATTATACCCAAAGTTAATCCAGCCATTGATTGGCAAATAATAAGCAAGAATTTCCAAGACCCACTTCGAATTTCACCGTCTAAATGTTGATTATGAAAGTATCCAAAACCCTCAAGACTAGGAAGAATGGAGAAAAGCTTTAAAGTTAATGTCTAAAAGTTGAAATGCATAAAAGTTATATTTTATCTCTCTTATTTACTATTTATATTTTCCCCAAAAATAAATTTGATTTCACTTCACAAGGCATAAATCCACATCCTTCAATTTCATCAGTTAGACTACGGTTAACCATGGAAAATATGTAATATCATCATAATATCATAATTCAATACTAAATTAATCATAAACAAGTACTATCCACTCAATTGGAATCATACTCAACACTCCCTACAATATAGGAAGAAACCCTAGCTAGAATTGGGGATTTTCTTCACAATTGGGGGATTTCTATGGGGCTCTATGGATGGAAGAATCCATAGATGAATAAGATAACATACCTTGATTCAAAGCCCTCAAAAAAGCTTGCAACAATAGAGGAATTTGACCTAGATTCCTTCTCTTTTTCTTCTTCTTCTTCTTCACTTTCTAGAGAGAGGATTTTTGGGAGGGAATTGGGTTCTTTGGTGAATCTAAAATAATGAATTAGTTTAGGTGTCTAATAGGTTTATATATGTGGCCTAATTAATAATAAAACGACCCCACTTAACCCCTAACTAATTCTAGAACCTTCCCTTAATCCCCAAACTTAAACACTTAAAACCAAAAACTGCCCCCACCCACGAGACCCTGACCCACTGACCGTGGGTGGGTCTACGAACCGTACTGGTCCTTTGTGGTTGGGGTTCTGTAGCCCTCAAATTGGGAGCTTGACCAACGATGCCATCCACGAGGCGTGGACCAGCCTACGGGGCGTAGGTCCCCTCGTGGGTGCACTGCCTCTTTGGCAGATTTAAGGACTGTTTTGGGGTCCTCCTCAAGGACCCCTTTGGTTGTCCTTGGAGAGTCGTACCTTGACGTTTAAACCCTAAAACCTGCATTCGAAATATGGGTAGTCATTTTACGATATTAACCCTCATATCAAACTCTAAAACATGAGGAAACGACTCTAGACTAACAAACCATCATGCATGAAACACATTTAAATGCACACAAACAAAGGAGGAAAACTTCATCTCCAAACTAAACATACTCAATGCAACACAACGAAGTAGGAACTACATCTAACAACCCAAAATGCATGAAATTCTATATCTACTCATTTTCAAGGAGGAACTACCATCTCCTAGCTAAACATGCTCAAGATTCATTCATGGATCCTATAAGCAATCTATTCTCAAAGAATTTATTCTAGGAGGAATTCTTCAACTCCTTACTAAGTCATGCTCATAATTTCATCTCATGAAGTCAAATAGGCAACTCATACTCAATGCACTACAACATGAGGAAATAAATCATGTAAAGTCATTTTTCTTTTAAATCACAAGCTTTCATGAACATGCATCATATAAGAAAATAATGGAAACACATAAACACACAATGACCTTTCCATAAAGGCACACCATCTCCCCTTGGGAGCAAGCCTAAACGGACTTTCTAATCACCGTTCATACTAAAGAGAACTTCGAAGTCTATTATATAAAGTCACAATGGAACAAACAACAAAGAAATCTAATAAAGCAAAAAACACATACCGGGAGCAACCTTCGGAGGATCCTCTTGTTCACCTCTAGCTTGTAGAGCATAGGACCTCATTTACTTCCTCTCTCTTCCCCTAGCCCTAAGCACCGGGCAATCTCTCATCTTGTGGCCACTCTCACCACAACCATAACAACCCTCCGTACCGGCTAAACATATACCCTCATGTTTCTTTCCACACCTAGCACAAGTAGGTTTTGGAAACAAAGATTTCATATCTCTCCCTCTCCAAGGCTTAGGGTTAGACACCCTCTCTTCACTAAATCTTAGGGGAAACCTAGAAGGACCTTGTCCGGAGAACCTTCCTAGAGAAGAGTTATCATCATCAATCCTAACCTTCTTTTTCTCCCTAGACCTTTCTTCAAGTTTCTCTTCCTCAATTTGATGAGCATAAACTATAAGACGAGAGATATTCATAGCATGCTCAAACATGGCCATGCGACATTCCTTTACCACTAAATCGGACAATCCCGACACAAACTTACTCATTCCCGATTTAGGATCAGACACTAGGATTGGGACATACTTAGACAATTGAGTGAACCTCTATGCATATTCCTTAACACTCATATCACCTTGTCTAAGGGTAATGAACCCAAGAACTAAAGCTTCTCTCATCTCTAAAGGGAAGAACCTATCTAGAAAACCACTCTTGAACCCTTCCCACTCTATGGGGCCCATTCCTACCGGTCTAGTCTCTTTCCATTGATCATACCATATTTGTCCAACCCCTTTGAGTTGACAAGAAGCTAACTCCGCCTTCTCTATCGGAGTCACTCTCATAAAGTCTAGCACCTTAGAGACCTCATCTACAAACTCTTGAGGATTCTCTTCCACCTTGTAGCCATAAAACTACGGAGGGTACATCCTCAAAAACTCCCTTACTCTAGAAGCAGTCATCCCCCTTATTGGGTTCGCCAGAGCTACAACCTCTCTATTGGCTTGCGCCATCAAGGCTTGAGCCAATAATTGGATAGTACACCTAAACTCCATATTCGCCATATCTGAAAGATCAATTGGAGCTTGAGGAGGAGCTTGGAGAACCTCTTGCTAAACATTGTCTCCCTCATTCCTCCTACCATATGCCCTTGTATCTGCCATAACCTGAAAGCCATAGGGCACAGATTAGGAGAAAGACCTAATAGAACTAAACTCTATATCATGACTTAGAGAATGAAGAAGTGAGATTTCCTACTCATCTAATAGCTTTCTATTCATAAATGTGGCGCGCTTCACACTTATGAACAAGACTCTACTAGATGTGGTTTTGAGACAATCCTAGAACTATTCTAAAACCTTGTGCTCTGATTACCAAGTTTGTCACGACCCAGGGGTACACCCTAGATGTAACATGGCGTACTTGACCCCGAAGGGGGTCTCATACAAGCCCTTAGCATATCACAACATAAGATAATAAAAACCTATGTAAATTTTAAAACTTTATCCACACAATCGAAGTCTTTATAAAACGCAAGCGGAAGTCGACAAAACTTTGTCTCAAACCATCTAAACTTGACTTTAATAAAACTTTAGGATGAAGCCCATACGAAAGTCTAAAACATAAAGAAAATGACATAAATGGAAAGGTGATCACATCCTCGAAGCTATGAGGAGTCACCAAATCTTCAACTCCTTTGCTTCTTAGAAACCTGGCCTCCAAAATGGAACTCAATATCGCCAAACCCTACATTTGATAAGAATGTAGGCAAGAGTATGCGTTAGTACAAAATGTACTAAATATGTTAGCTAGCACAACATCATAAGAGCATAACAGAAGGGTTAGTCAACATAAGTCATATGGCATAATCATAAGAGATACGTCATGAAACATAAACAATAAGCATAAGAGACAATAATATAGTCATAAGCATAGTCTCAAAAATAGGCATAACATGAGCATAAATAAACTTAAGGCATAATCCAATAGCATAGGATATATCACATAATCATAACATGGTCACTACTTAGACCTTCATATCATAAGAGAACTATCTCACAAATAACCTTAAAGCATACTTGTGCAATGTATGAATAAGACCCCATAATCCCATTCACACCAAGTATTACTCTTAGGTCACCATAACCATACTTACCAACCTTTGGTCTCATCCTTAGCGTACTACACATAGACAAGAGAACTATCACCTCTAGTCAACCATATCATAGAAGGCAACTATAGAAACAATCCAACTAAGCATACATCGTAAGCATAAGTCATAAACACAGATCATCATATCACATAATAGAACATATCATAACTACCCTCAAAACATACTTGTGCCATGCATGAATAAGATTCCATAATCCCATCCATGATAAGTAAGGCTTCTTGGGTAACCATAATTCATTGTTCATAATCATATTCTAGTTTTGGCAAACAGCCTTAACCGACATAGACCATGTGACCTAAACGTGGAATCCGGTGTCTACCCCACACCGAAAAGGGGTTGTCCTACTTGCCGAGGGTAGAACCAAACTCTTAGCTTAGGTGGATCCAATAGCTAAGGACCTATGAGGGCACATAGTTATGGGATAGGGAGATTGCTTCTAGAAACCCGCACTCAACTAGTGTAGACGGAACCCATTTGGAAAGCCGAACTCAACTATGGTAAAAGCTTCCATCTCATATTCATATCCATTCGGTGCTAATAATAATTCCCATTGAGTTCATATTAAGTCTTGACTTAATTTCATATTTATGGAAGAATGTCTTGACACTCAATCCAACATAACTCATACTAAAGCTCTTAGATTCAATAGGTGAGACTAGTTTTCCAACCTTAGAATCACTACATGTGACAAACCTTTCACATCATATCATATTCATACATAAATGAGTACAAGAGGATAACTTCCAACAACACAACAAATAGATCATAATCATATTCGCTTTACTATCAAAGTGCTCATAAGCATGTATACAATTCTCATAATCATGCATAATTCATATACTTTTCCCTTCAAGGATTATAGATCATAATTCATCAACACATCTAGGATTACTACATTAGACATGGATAATAACATAATTCAAGTGATTCAAGTACTTTCATGCATGATTCAATCATCACACTTAGGGTTCAAACACTAGACATGGAAATCATCCTAACTCATGTGATTCTATTACTTCGTACATTCATACCTTCATGAGGTAGATTAGGTGGGTAAAGATCTTCCACCATAATTCTAGCCATTAATCTCCTATTCTCATATAGACTTTACTCTCAAGCCCTAACATGCATAATCCATCTTATTAGATTTACCTTCAAAACCCTTGAAGTTAAAATTCATGACTACAAGACCTATTCTCAAAGCTTTAATTCTTACAATCATCATACATACCTAAATTATAAATATTCTAATCACAAGCTTCATCCTTAAGCAATTCTAGTCATAATCCATCATAAAGGTTCAATATCATTCATTACTAACCAAGATCCATCATATAATCCTTTGACCTAACTCAATTCATGTTTAAATACCTCTAGTCTTGATCAATTACTATATATAATATCAATTCTAGAAGATCAACTCTAAGTCTTCAATTTCACTTCACAAGGCATAAACCCACATCCTTCAATTTCATCAATTAGACTAGGGTTAACCATGGAAAATATGTAATATCATCATAATATCATAATTCAATTCTAAATTAATCATAAAAAATTACTATCCACTCAATTGGAATCATACTCAACACTACCCACAATATAGGAAGAAACCCTAGCTAGAATTGGGGATTTTCTTCACAATTGGGGGATTTCTAGGGGGCTTTATGGATAGAAGAATCCATATATGAATAAGCTAACATACCTTGATTCAAAGCCCTCACAAAATCTTGCAACAATGGAGGAATTTGACCTAGCTTCCTTCTTTTCTTCTTCTTCACTTTCTAGAGAGAGGATTTTTGGGAGGGAATTGGGTTCTTTGGTGAATCTAAAATAATGAATTAGTTGACTTAGTTTAGGGGTCTAATAGGTTTATATAGGTGGCCTAATTAATAATAAAATGACCCCACTTAACCTCTAACTAATTTTAGAACCTTCCCTTAATCCCCCAACTTAAACACTTAAAATCAAAAACTGCCCCACCCACGAGACCCAGATCCACAGACCGTGGGTGGATCTACGGAACGTACTGGTCCTTCGTGGTTGGGGTTCTTTAGCCCTCAAATTGGGACCTTGACTCACGAGGCCATCCACAAGGTGTGGACCAGCCTACGGGGCGTAGGTCCCCTCGTGGGTGCACTGCCTCTTTGGCAGATTTAGGGACTGTTTTAGGGTCCTCCTCAAGGACCCTTTTGGTTGGTCCTTGGGGAGTCGTACCTTGACGTTTAACCCCTAAAACCTTCATTCTACATGCGGATAGTCATTTTACGATATTAACCCTCATATCAAACTCTAAAACCTTCATGTAACGCTCTAGAACCCTCTTGTTTAGCTTACTAATTTTCGGGGTGTTACATTGAGTGCGAGTCTGTGTGATTAAGCATTTTAACTTTCAAGTTGAGGCATATGTTTGACTTTAATCAATATTTTGGGTAAATGAGCTTGGATAAGGATTCCATCGGCACATTAGCTCTGGAATGTTGAGTTTTGTGTAAAATGACCCTTTGTTTAGATCCCGAGGCCATTAGGCTAATTTTGAGCCCCCTTATGGATTTTGGATTAAAATGGAGTTTGGGTGTGGAGCTCACTTTTACCGAGATGACCTTGTATGTGAATTTTAACTGCTCCATCGTGTTCGGAATCTCAAATTTGATAGGGTTAGATATCTCAATTGCGTGCACGGGTTCTGAAAAAATTTGGAGCACCTCGTCGGAGATTTGGGACTTGGTCAAACTAGCTAATATGCATCAGCTGGTGCATGCCAATTCACTCTTTGCGATCTCATGGCCCTTGGTCACGTTTGCAAAAGTATGGGACTTAGTGCTTTGTGATTGTGTGGCCTGTTGCCGAAATTGCGATGGAGGGTTCACCTTCCTTAGTCATCGCGACCGCGAGGCAGGGTCTCTGCGATCGCGATGGTCAGCCTCGTAATGAGTCGCGATCATGATGCTCCTTCTCGCAACTGCGATGAAGAACTGAGGTTTGTCTTTATAAATAAAGTCAAACATGATCATCTCACTTGGTTGAGCTTCGAAAGGTGTTATCTCCCTTATTTCTTTTTGGAATTTGGTGATTCAAATTTTCAAGCGTCTGTTTTTTTCATGGCTACATTGTAGAGTGATCAGATAGCATTAGTGGACCTCCGTTTAAGGTAAATTTTGCCTTGAAGCTACTTTCCCATCCTTTTCTTTAGTTTTTCCTTATGAATTTATGTTTGCTATTCTGTTGGATTTTTCCACGCATTGAATTGTGTTCAATTTTGGAACACAAGTTTGAGACATAATTTAGGACCTCTTGACAAAGTCAATTCTAGAACTTCCAGCATGGATCCCACAATTCCCGTTTGACTCTAAAATTGATCCATTTCAATTTATGTGTTTTTGGTGTTCTAATTACCGTACTTACGTTATGATAATATTTGTTTAACACCCCTGATTCGAAAAAGGGTAATAATGCAAAATTTAGGAAGTTGTAGGTGCAAGCCACGTAGGCCAATCACGGTCAGTGGGTAGGACCACAGACCGTAGTGTGGTCCGTGGACTGGTCACCCCCAAGGTCTGCACAGGCTCACAAACACGGCCTGACCAATGGACTGTAGGTCAGACCGTGGTCCGTGGTTGGGAGCCCGTGGTTCACTAGCCCATAATTCAGCTTTTGACCACGAACGACGGTCGTGTAGGAAGATCCATCGTCCTGACCATGGTCCATCGGTGGTGGGCTGGCAGTTAAGTTCAGGGGTAGTTGGGTTTTTTCCTAATTATTTCATCTCTATAGTATGTTATTTTACCCCTCACTAAGACCCCTATATAAGTATTTTAACCCCCAAATTTCCTAATATAAATCATTCTCTCCAAATTCACCAAAAAGAAGAACTCTCAAATAATTCTCTCTCTCTAGATAGCTTGGAGAAGAAGGATCGAACCTAGGGTTTCCATTCAAATATCAATTCCTCTATTGAGGATTAGCAATTGGCTTCAAGGTATGATAGTTTTCATCCATGGATTCCTTCCATTCATGGAGTTCCCAAATTCCTATATTTTCAAAGTTAGAAATCCCCAATTGAGTTAGGGTTTTCTTCCATTGTCATGGGTTCTCTTGATTATTGATTTAAATGATTGAGTTATGATCTCTTATGCATAAATTGATGAAATACTATGATTTTATGATGATTTCCCCATGAACCCATGTAATCCCCATGTTTTCAAGTTATGAATCATATGATGTGGGATTTTGATTATAAAGGAAAAGCTTTATGAAATCAAGCATGTATTGATAGAGTTACATGAATTTATGATGAAATCCATATCTAACCCATGTTTTCTAAATGTTGATGATTGAAAATGGGTTTTGAACCTTGAAAGGTAAATTATCGAATTATGCATGTTCTTATGAAATCTATGTAAATTTTTAAGGATGCATTGCGAGTAAAGTATCAATGATGATGTTGCTGTTGTGTTGTTGAAAGGATTGTTCTCATAAACACATGAAAGCATAGAGTGAAAGGTTTTCTCACAAAATAAAGGGTTCTAAGGTGAAAAGCCTTCTCACCTAATTGAATCAAAGATTAAGAGCTATCATAATGACTTAGCTTGGATTGGTTATTGTATGATACATTTCCATGGATTATGACGTAGCTTGGATTGGCAAGATGACATGCCCTTCCATGGATAATAAGAACAAGTAAGAAATGACTATTCCATGGGATTTATGCTTAGCACCGAGAGGATATTGAGATGGAAGCTCTCCCGTTAGTAGACCCCTGGTTTCTAGAAGCAATCTCCTTATCCCTTACCTATGTGCCCCCATAGGATGATTGTCTACATTGAAATTAGCTAGTGGATCACCTAAGCTAGAAGTTCATGGTCCTTACCTTGTCAAGTAGGACAACCCTTTTTGGTGTGGGAGACACCAGGGGACCATGTTATAGCTCACATGGTCTCTATGTCGGTTAAGTCTACTTCCCACATTAATATTGCACTAAGGTTACTTAAAGAAGTATCTCATATGTGTTCAAAGGCTTTAATGATGTTAGCTTGCATTGACCATATTTTATGACTTATGTTTCTAACCCTTTTATATCATGTTTTAGCTTGGTCAATTACATGTCGTGAAATGTCCTCTTTTAACATGTTTTAACTATTTTATGCATAGCTGTCATACTTGGTACATTATTTTGTACTAACGCATACTCTTGCCTATATTTCCCCAAATGTAGGGTCCAACAGTCAGGTTTCTCAGTTTTGTGGCTAGTGGTTGACTTCGAGGTTTCTGAGCTTTGGTGAGTCCTCATGCTTCGAGGACGTATTTTCATTGTTCTTAGTTTCCTTATTGTATTTCAGTTTTGTACATGATGTATGAGCTAGACCCAATTTCATTCTATCGTATTAGATGGCTATTGAGACAAGTGTTTTATACTTCCATTTTTCGTTTATAAAACTATTGGACTTGAAATATCGTTTTACTTCTATTCTCCTATTTCTTATGTTATGAATGCTAAGTGGCTTGTATGGGGTCCCTCGAGGTCCTATACGCCATGTTACATCTAGAGGGTACCCCTAGATCGTAACAAACTTGGTAATCAAAGCATAATGTTTAGAATGGTCCTAGGATGTCTCATAAGCCACGCCAAGTAGAGTCTTATTCATAAGTGTGAAGCGCGCCACATTTATGAATGAGAGGCTACAAGATGTTTAGGAAACTCCACTTATTTCATTACTCTAAAGTCGTGCGATAGAGTTTAACTCTATAAGGTCCCTATCCTAATCCTTATCCGATGCTCTACAAGATATGACTACTCGAAGAGCTTATGCTAGAAGGAATGTGAGGGAGAATGTGGAACAAGAAGCTCCTCCCCAAGCACCTCAAGTTTCGGCCGATCCTTTGGTCGAGCCAATGACTAATGTGGAGTTTAGGGCTGCTTTACAAGTGTTGGCTGAAGCTGTGACGGCCCACGATAATAGGGAGGTTGCGGTTCCCGTGAACCCAAATGTGGGTACGGCGGCATCTATAGTGGGGGACTTCACGAGGATGAATCCTCCAGAGTTCCATGGTTCTAAGGTTGAGGAAGATCCTCAAGAGTTCATTGATGAGGTCTATAAGGTCTTGATGATCATGGAAGTGATGCTGGTTAAAAAGTTGGAGTTGGCCGCTTATCAACTAAAAGGTGTTGTTCAAACTTGGTTCAACCAATGGAAAGAAGGGAGATCAGAAGATGTGGGTCCTCTTGATTGGAAGAAGTTTAAGGCTGCTTTTATTGATAGATTATTTCCCCTTGAGATGAGAGAAGCAAAGGTTCTTGAGTTAATAAACCTTCATCAAGGAAGTATGAGTGTGAGGGAATATGCTTTGAAGTACACACAATTGTCAAAATATGCTCCATCAGTGGTTGCCGATTCAAGGGCAAGGATGAGTACATTCGTTTTGGGTGTGTCTGAAATGGTGGTTAAAGAGTGTCGTACTTCCATGATCATTAATGACATGGACATCTCTCGTCTCATGGTTCATGCACAACAGATTGAAGAGGAGAAACTTAAGGAAAAGACTAGGGAGACAAAGAGGGCTAAAATCGGTGACGGTAATTTCTCTCATGCAAGATCCGATGGACATGGTCGTCGTAGGTTTTGAAAATGGTTTTCCAGTAAAGGTTCCTCCAATGCTCCTCCTAATTTCAACAAAGATAGGGTGTCTAACCCTAAGCCTCAAGGAGGTAATGGTAGTGGATCTTCATTACCCATGTCTACTTGTACTTGGTGTGGAAAGAAGCACGAGGGTAAGTGCTTAGCCGGCAAGGATGGTTTCTTCAGTTGTGGTAAGAGTGGTCAGAAAATGAGGGATTTCCCAATGCTTACGGCTAAATGAAGAGAGATCAAGCAAGCTCCTCCTAGTGGTTCGGGTCCTAATCCTCTTAAGCAAAACCAATTCTATGCACTTCAGACCCGTGGTGAACAAGAGGGTTCTCTTGATGTGATTACCAGTATGTTAAAAGTTTTTCAATTTGATGTATATGCTTTACTTGATCCCGGTGCTGCTTTGTCTTTGGTGATGCCATATGTGGCTATGAGGTTTGATGTTCTTCCGGATGTGTTGTCAGATCCTTTTTGTGTCTTCACTCATGTTGGTGATTCTATTGTGGCTAAGAGGGTATATAGAAAGTGTCCCGTTTCATTGTCCCATAGAGTTACTCTTGTTGACTTGGTAGAGCTTGATATGCTAGATTTTTATTTTATCCATGGTATGGATTGGCTGCACTTATGTTATGCTTCTGTTGATTGTAGAACTCGTGTAGTCAAGTTTCAGTTTCTGAATGAGCCTGTCGTAGAGTGGAAGGGGGGAAATTCTATGCCCAAAGGTCAGTTTATCTCTTGTCTTAAAGCTAGAAAGATGATTTCTAAGTGTTGAATTTACCATCTTGTTAGGGTGAGGGATGTAGATTCTGAAACCCCTACTCTTGAGTCGGTCCCCATTTTTAATGAGTTCCCAGAAGTGTTCCCAGATGATTTACCTGGTATTCCTCCCGAAAGGGAAATAGAATTCGGTATTGACCTCCTCCCATATACACAACCTATTTATATTCCTCATTACCGTATGGATCCAACAGATTTAAAGGAGTTGAAAGAATAATTGAAGGATTTGTTGGATAAGGGTTTCATCTGAACGAGTATCTCTCCATGGAGTGCTCCAGTTTTGTTTGTTAGAAAGAAGGATGGTTCTCTTCGTATGTGTATTTACTATCGTCATTTGAACAAGGTAACTATTAATAATAAGTATCCTCTTCCATGAATAGATGACTTGTTTGACAAACTTCAAGGAGCAAGTCATTGCTCTAAGATTGACCTTAGATTGGGTTATCACCAATAGAGGGTGAAAGAAGATGATATTCTGAAGATAGATTTTCGAACTCGGTATGGTCATTATGAGTTTTTGGTAATGTCGTTTGGGTTGACTAATGCTCCGGCGGCGTTTATGGATTTGATTAATAAGGTGTTTAGACAATACCTTGACATGTTCGTGATTGTGTTCATTGGTGATATATTGATTTATTCGAGAAGTGAGAATGAGAATATTGATCATTTGAGGATCGTGTCGCAAGTTCTTAAGGACCAACAACTCTTTGCCAAGTTTAGCAAATGTGAGTTTTGGCTAAGATCTGTGGCCTTCCTTGGCCATATTGTTTCAAGTGAGGGTATTGAGGTAGATCCTAAGAAGACGGATGCGGTCAAGAGTTGGCCTAGACCTCTAACTCCTTCAGATATTAGAAGTTTCTGTTATTTAGCCGGTTACTACAAAAGGTTTGTTTAGTGGTTCTCTTTAATTGCCTCTCCTTTGACGGCTTTGACTCAAAAGAAGGCCAAGTTCATATGGTCTGAAGCGTGTGAGAAAAGTTTCCAAGAGTTGAAAGATAGACTTACTTCTGCTACGGTGTTGACTCTACCGGAAGGGACATATGATTTTGTGGTTTATTGTGATGCCTCAAGAATTTGGCTAGGGTGTGTACTTATGCAAAATGGGAAAGTGATTGCCTATGCCTCAAGGCAACTTAAGATACATGAAAAGAATTATCCTACCCATGACCTCGAACTAGCGGCGGTTGTTTTTGCCTTAAAGATTTGGAGGCATTATTTGTATGGTGTGCATGTAGATGTGTTTACCTACCATAAGAGTTTGCAATATGTGTTTAATCAGAAGGATGTAAATCTATACCAAAGGAGGTGGCTTGAGCTATTGAAAGATTATGACATGAGTGTTCTCTATCACCTCGGAAAGGCAAATGCGGTGGCGGATGCTCTTAGTCAGTTATCCATGGGAAGTGTTGCTCATATTGAAGAAGAAAATAAAGAGTTAGTTTGAGATGTTCATAGATTGGCCCGATTGGGTGTTCGGTTAGTGGACTCCACCAAGGGTGGTGTTATGGTTCACAATGGTTGAGAATCGTCATTAGTAGCATATGTGAAAGCCAAGCAAAGTCTTGATCCAATTTTGGTTGACTTAAAATAAGCAATGCTTAAGAAATCCGTTGAGGATTTCTCCCAAGGGGGAGATTGTGTACTTAGATATCAAGGTCGTTTGTGTGTTCCGAATGTTGATGACTTGAGGGAACAAATCTTGTCAGAAGCCCATAGTTCATGGTATTCCATTCACCCGGGAGCCACCAAGATGTACCGTGATTTGTGGGAAGTCTATTGGTTGAATGGGATGAAGAAGGATATTGTGGAATTTGTGACTAAGTGTCCTAATTATCCACAAGTGAAAGTTGAGCACCAGAAACCGGGAGGTTTGTCCCAAGATATTAGCATCCCTACTTGGAAGTGAGAAGATTTGAATATGAACTTTATTGTTGGTTTGCCTCGCACCCGGCGACAACATGACTCGATTTGGGTTATAGTAGATCGGATGACAAAATCGGCTCATTTTCTTCCCTTCAAGGTTTACTATTCGGCGGATGACTATGCCAAGTTATACTTGAGAGAAATGGTAAAGTTCCATGGAGTGCCATTGTCCATTATTTTTTATCGTGGTACCCAATTCACTTCTCAGTTTTGGAAGTTTTTCCAAAAGGGTCTTGGTACTTGGGTTAAGCTTAGTACGACCTTTCATCCCCAAACCGATGGCCAAGCGGACCGGACTATCCAAACTTTGGAAGACATGTTGAGAGCTTGTGTGATTGATTTTAAGGGTAATTGGGATGACCATTTTCCATTGATCGAGTTTGCTTATAACAACAACTATTACTCGAGTATTGATATGGCTCCTTTTGAGGCATTGTATGGTAGGAGGTGTAGATATCCTATAGGTTGGTTTGTGTATCACCCCGGATTCGAGAAAGGGAAAAATACCCATTTCTAGATGTTGCAGGTGTCAACCCACGCTGGCCACCCACAACCCGTGGATGGGACCACAGACAATAGGTGTGGTCCGTGGTTGATCACCCTGGCACTGCCCAGAAAGGGTTAGAACCATGGCCGGACAAACAGACCGTTGGTGGAACCATGGTTCGTGGTTGAGGTACGTGGTCCAAGACCCTTGAATTGAGTTCCTGACTACGAATAAAGGATGTGCAGGACTATCCGTCGTCTTGACCATGGTCCGTCGTTAGTGGCCGTTGGTGAAGGGTTGGCAGTTAAGTTTCAGGGGTAGTTGGGTCTTTTCCTAACAAATCTAGCCTTATACTACGTCGTTTTACCCTTCACTAAGACCCCTATATAAGTATTTTAACCCCCAAATTTCCCAATAGAAATTATTCTCTCAATTCACCAAAAATAAGAACTCTCTCAGATATTTCTCTCTCTAGAACTTGAAGAAAAAGAAGGAATCAACCTAGGGTTTCAAGTCAAGTCTCAATTTTCCCATTGAAGATAAACATTTTGCTTTGAGGTATGATAGTTTTAATCCATGGATTCCATCCATCCATGGAGTTCCCAAATTCTTCTATTTCAAAGATAGAATTCCCCAATTGAGTTAGGGTTTTCTTCAATTGTCATGGGTTCTCTTAATTATTTATTTAAATAATAAGAATTATGATCTCTTATGCATGAATTGATGAAGTACTATGATTTTATGATGATTTCCCCTATGAACCCATGTAATCTCCATGTTTTCAAGTTGTGAATCATATGATGTGGTATTTTGATTATAAAGGAATAGTTTTATGAAATTAAGCATGTATTGCTAGCTTTACATGAATTTATAATGAAATCAATATCTAACCCATGTTTTTTAAGTGTTGATGATGAAAGTGGTTTTGAACCTTGAAAGGTAAATTATGTACTTATGAATTTTCTTATGAAATCAATGCAAATGTTTTAAGGATGCTTTGAGGGTAAAATATCAATGATGATGTACTTGTTGTGTTGTTGAAAGGATTGTTCTCATAAATACATGAAAGTAAGATGTGAAAGGTTTTCTTACATAATAAGGATTCTAAGGTTGAATGTCACGACCCAGGGGTACACCCTAGATGTAACATGGTGTACTTGACCACGAAGGGGTCTCATACAAGCCCTTAGCATGTCATAACATAGGATAAAAGAAATGATGCGAAATTTAAAACTTTTATCCATACAATCGAAGTCTTTTATAAAAGCAAGCTGAAGTCTAACTTGTCTCAATAAGCCATCTAATACAATCAAAATCTCAAATAGGGACACAGCCCTTACAATGGTTCTCAAAAAGAAACAACTAAAATGAAACTACTAAATGAAGACACTCGTCCTCGAACCATAAGGACTCACCAACTAGCAAGGAGAATGATCAATTCCAAGCTCTAGCCACGAGGGGAACGAAATTGAGTGCCAATCCCTACACTTAGAGAAAATGTAGAAAATATGGGTTAGTACAAAAATGCACTAAGTATGATAGCCATGCATAAAAATTCTTTAAAATATGCTAAGAATGACATTTTAGTTGAAATGCATGCACTTTATCAAGTTAGGAAATCATCATGAACATTAGTGTAAAAATATAAGACATAAGCATATTCAACATATAGATCATCATAGCATAATAGAACCATCTCATGAGTAACCCTAAGTTATACTTGTGCAATGTATAGACAAAGATCACATAATTCCATCTATACTAAGTACCACTTTTAGGCCACCATAATCATACTTACCATTCCTTATTCTCATCTTTAGTTAATACTCATAGACAAGGAAACCTTTACCTTTAATAAGTCATGCTCCCAGAGTGTTCTGAGGCAGTAGATTATAGTACGTACCATTCTCCAAGAGTCTTATACGTCGATATATTTCCGCCTCATTCTCCACGGCAATAACGTTTCTTAAAGTTTTGAGTGATTCCGATATCGCACAGAAGGCCTGATATCGCCCTATTAGAGATACTGATTAGACTAAATAGATATGGGCATAGAGAGGGAATCCTGAACTACAGGAAAAACGGAGCAACATTCCACATTAAACATAATTCATTACATTTAGCCTTCATGTCAACATACTTAGTAGCATGATCATGAGCATACTATTTTCATAAATCATTATAACATAGAGGAACACACCATGACTACTCTCAAAGCCTACTTGTGCAATGCATGGATGAAGTCCATACCCCCACCCACACTATGTAGTGCATTCTTGAGAAGCAATAGTTTATTATTCATTGTGGGGGAAAGCTTTAACCGACATAGGCCATGTGAGCAAATCATGGAATCCCGGTGTTACCCACACCGAATAAGGGATTCCTACTTGCCTAAGGTAGGACCGTCAATTTAGCTTAGGTGGATCCACTAGCTAATAACCTATGTGGGCCATATTTATGGGATAAGGAGATTGCTAATAGATATCCCACCTCAGCTCACGGATGAGCATCCATCTCAAGAGATTGTTACTAGATACCCCGCCTTAACTCACGGAGAGTATCCAACTCAATCAATATCCACTCGGTGCTTAGCATTATTCCCCACATAGTACTTATCATTCATTACTTTAGTTCATTAAATGGGATACAAAGATTGTTACTAGATACCCCTCCTCAACTCACGAATGAGGGCATCCATCTCATCCCAACATTCATTCATAGATAGCTCATAGATTCAAAGATGAGAATAGCCTTTCAACTAAGAATTCCCATATTGTGAGAAAAGCCTTTCACAACATGTCTTCATCATTCATTAGTGTATAATTGATAATAGCCTTTCAATCAACAGATCATCATTAACATAATCATAGAACTTCATTCATTCTTCATTAATAAGTGTGTGTGTATGTGAGAATAGCTGTTCAACCACCACACTATTACATCATGGTCATAATCACTTTATTCTCAAAGGATGCATAAAGAATGTACATAAGTATCAAGATCATACATAATTCTCTTAATTTTCCCTTCAAGGACTATGAATCATAATTCACCAACACATCTAGAATTACTACAATAGACATGGATGGTAGCATAACTCAAGTAATCAATTCATAACATTCATAATTATACAACATTCTACTAACATCAATCAATACCCTCACTTTAAGATTCACTTTGAGAAAATAGAGGAATTCAAGGATTCTTGAGGAATTCATAATATAAAGCAATTAAATCATTGAAATCGTTTTTGAAGTGAATCCATGACTTAGAGTAAAACCCTAACTTTTGGGAAATTGCAAGCTTTGAAATCTAGTTTTGGAGGGACTCTATGGGTAAAGGCTACCCCGAGATGAAAAGCTACCATACCTTCGGTCAATAAATCCACCAAATTCGTGTGAAAAGCCTCGTTATTCAAGCCCTAACTTGATCTTCTTCTTCTTCCTTGGAGTTCTAGAGAGAAGATTTTGGAGAGGGTTTGGATTTCTATTTGGGGATTTTGGAATTAATCTTAGATGGGTTATTTTATGTGGGAGAAATACTTATATAGTTGTTTAAATTAGGCTTAAATCGACACCACATAACCATTAAATAAAAAGGAAATTACTTAAAACCCCTCACCTTGGCCGAACTTGAGGCAGCCTACAGGCCCCATCCACGACCCCAACCTACGGGGCGTGGACTGACCCACGGCCTGTACTGGTTGGGCATAGGTTAGGGGACTGTAGCTTGTCATCATGGCCTCATGACACACGAGCCTCTCCTATGAGGCGTGGATGGACCTACGCCCCGTAGGTCTCATCCGTAGGTCACCATTTTGGGCAGTTTTGGGGTGAAATTTAGGGTCCTCCTCAAGGACCCTTGGTTAGTCCTTGGGGAGTCGTACATTGACGTTTAAGCCCAAAAACACCTATATTTAGCACCGGGGGTTATTTATGACCCTAACCTTTATGTTAAACCCCAACTAGGCTACTAGTTTATACATTAGGCTATAGCTTAGTGTATTAGTTGTTACTGGGTGTTACATTATCTCTCCCTTGGGAACATTCATCCTCGAATGACGATCTAGTCACCTTACAGAATTAAAGATTCAAGACTACATCATGCATGAAACATCAAAATAATGCAAAATTCAAAGGAGGAAACATCAACTCCATCTCAAAACATGGCCAATGCAACACAGGGGAGTAGGAACTACATCTAACAACCCATTATGCATGAAAACTTCAACATTTCATAAATTCATTGGAGGAACTACCTTCTCCAACTCAAAGCATGCTCATCACAATATCATGAAGCAAATTATGCAATTACTCTCAAAAGCCTTTTAAAGCATGTTTAACAATTCATCTCATGAAGCATATAGGCAACTCATACTAAATGCACAACAACACGAGGAAGGTGAACCATAAAAACTCATTTTCTTACTAAACGTGAATTTCTCAAGAACATGCATAACATAAGGAGATCATGGAAACACATAAATCACACATGACTCCAAATCATGAAACAAGTCACAAGGAACTCTTTGTCTCAAGCTAGAATAGGAATAGACGAAAGAGATGAGGATATCGAAACTCTCAACAACCTTTCTATCTAAGCATACCATCTCCCCTTTGGGAGTAAACCCCTACTAAGGCTAACATCAAAGTCTAACAAGTAGCATAGGGATCTAATAACATTTACATCTATAAGAAACCATCAACATACTGGTGCCTTCATTCGAAAGGGCTCCTTTGTCCTCTCTAGATCGGAGTGCATAGAAACGACCATGTTTTGGAGCATTGGGATCCGGATCACTAAGAGAAGCTTGTTTGGCCTCTCTCCCTTTTGCCGCGAGTGTTGGGAAATCTCTCATCTTACGACCTTTCTTTCCACACCTGAAGCAACCATCTGTGCCGGCTAGGCACTTACCCACATGTTGCTTCCCACATTTGGCACATGTAGATCTTTCAAAGGAAGAACCGCCTCCATTTCCTTCTTGAGATTTAGGGTTAGACACCCTATCCTTGTTGACCATTGGAGAATCATTGGAGGAATCTTGATTGAAGGACCTCTTTTTGAACCTTGGTTGACCTTGCTCATCGGACCTAGCTCTTTTTACCTCTCTACTCATTCTCTTAAGTTTTGACTCCTCTATTTGTTGGGCATGCACCATAAGCCTAGATATATTCATGTTATCATGGAGCATTTTCGTATGGCATTCCTCTCCAACTAAGTCAGACACACCCGTCAAAAACCTATTCATCTCATCCCTCGGATCTGCCACCATAGATGGAGCATACTTGGATAGTTGGGTAAATTTCAAGGCATACTCGTTGACACTCATGCTACCTTGCTTAAGGTTAATGAATTCCTCCACCTTAGCCTTCCTCAACTTTCGGGGAAAGAACTTATCTAGAAATGCTTTCTGAAACACCTCCCAATCTATGGGACCCGCTCCAACCGGCCTATTTCTCTTCCATTGAGTATACCAAACTTGAGCAACGTCCTTCAATTGGTAAGTGGCTAGCTCCACTTTTTCTACCGAAGTCACCCCCATGGCATCAATTATTTTATAAACTTATGAGGATCCTCTCCCACTTTGGAACCAAGAAACACGGGAGGATTCATTCTTGTAAAATCCCTCAATCTAGAAGTCGTGGAATTCAAATTAGGGTTCACATGAGTCCCAACATCTCTATTGACTTGGGCCGTCATAGCTTGATCCAATTATAGAAAAGCCGACCTAATTTCCACATCCGTGATAGCCGGAGGATTAATCGGAGCTTGATTAGCTTGAGGAGATTGGTTTACTTGAGGAGCTTCTTCATTGACATTGTCACCCTCCACTCTCCTTGCGTTAGACCTTCATGTATTCATATCCTGAAGACACAAAAGATGGATAAGGAGAGAGCCTTTATAAAGTTAAACTCTATGGCACGACTTAAGAGAAATGAAAGAAGTCTAGCTTCCTAACATCTTATAGCCTCCCATTCATAAATGTGGCGCGCTTCACACTATGAACAAGACTTTACTAGACGTGGCTTATGAGACATCATCCTAGAATCATTCTAAACCTTCCGCTCTATTTACCAAGTTTGTCACGACCCAGGGGTACACCCTAGATGTAACATGGCGTACTTGACCCCGAAGGGGTCTCATAAAAGCCATTAGCATATCATAACATAAGATAAAAGAAATAATGCGGAATTTAAAACTTTTATCCATACAATCGAAGTCTTTTATCAAAGAAAGCAGAAGTCTAACTTGTCTCAATAAGCCATCTAATACAATCGAAATCTCAAATAGGGACACAGCCCTTATAATAGTTCTCAAAATGAAACAACTAAAATGAAACTACTAAATGAAGACACTCGTCCTCGAACCATGAGGACTCACCAACTAGAAAGGAGAATGATCAATTCCAAGGTCTAGCCACGAGGGGAATGAAATTGAGTGCCAATCCCTACACTTATAAAAAATGTAGAAAATATGGGTTAGTATAAAAATGCACTAAGTATGATAGCCATGCATAAAAATCCTTTAAAATATGCTAAGAAGGACATTTTAGTTGAAGTACATGCACTTTATCAAGTTTGGAAATCATCATGAACATTAGTTTAAAAACATAAGACATAAGCATATTCAACATATAGATCACCATAGCATAATAGAACCATCTCATGAGTAACCCTAAGTTATACTTGTGCAATGTATAGACAAAGATCCCATAATCCCATTTATACTAAGTACCACTTTTAGGCCACCATAATCATACTTACCATTCCTTATTCTCATCTTTAGTTGATACTCATTGACAAGGAAACCTTTACCTTTAATAAGTCATGACAAGGAAAGCAACTAATAGCAACAATCCAAATTAAACATACTTCATTACATTTAGCCTTCATGTCAACATACTTAGTACCATCATCATGAGCATATTTTTTTCATAAATCATTATAACATAGAGGAACACACCATGACTACTCTCAAAGCCTACTTGTGCAATGCATGGATGAAGTCCCATACCCCCACCAACACTAAGTAGTGCATTCTTGAGAAGCCATAGTTCATTATCATTCATTGTGGGGGAAAGCCTTAACCAACATAGACCATGTGAGCAAATCATGGAATCCCGGTGTTACCCACACCGAATAAGGGATTCCTACTTGCCTAAGATAGGACCATCAATTTAGCTTAGGTGGATCCACTAGCTAATAACCTATGTGGGCCATAATTATGGGATAAGGAGATTGCTACTAGATACCCCGCCTCAACTCACGGATCAGCATCCATCTCAAGAGATTTCTACTAGATACCCCGCCTTAACTCACGGATGAGTATCCAACTCAATCAATAGCCACTCGGTACTTAGCATTATTCCCCACAGAGTACTTATCATTCATTACTTTAGTCCATTAAATGGGATATAAAGATTATTAGTAGATACCCCTCCTTAACTCACAAATGAGGGCATCCATCTCATCCCAACATTCATTCATAGATAGCTCATAGATTCAAATATGAGAATAGCCTTTCAACTAAGAATCCCCATATTGTGAGAAAAGCCTTCCAAAACATGTCTTCATCATTCATTAGTGTATAATTGAGAATAACCTTTAAATCAATACATCATCATTAACATAATCATAGAACTTCATTCATTCTTCATTCATAAGTGTGTGTGTATGTAAGAATAGCCTTTACCCACAACACCATTACACCATGATCATAATCACTTTATTCTCAAAGGATTCATAAAGTATGTACATAAGTATCAAGATCATACATAATTCTCTTAATTTGCCCTTCAAGGACTATGAATCATAATTCACCAACACATCAAGAATTACTACAATAGACATGGATGATAACATAACTCAAGTAATCAATTCATAACATTCATAATTCTACAATATTCTACTAACATCAATCAATACCCACACTTTAAGATCCTCTTTGAGAAAATAGAGGAATTCATGGATTCTTGAGGAATTCATCAGAAATGAGTAGTAAATCATCAATTGGATCATAATATAAAGCAATTAAATTATTGAAATTATTTTTGAAGTGAATCCATGACTTAGAGTAAAACCCTAACTTTTGGAAAATTGCAAGCTTTGAAATCTAGTTTTAGAGGGACTCTATGGAAAAGCAAGGGGAAGTCTAACTTGTCTCAATAAGCCATCTAATACAATCGAAATCTCAAATAGGGACACAACCCTTACAATAGTTCTCAAAATGTAACAACTAAAATGAAACTACTAAACGAAGACACTCATCCTTGAACCATGAAGACTCACCAACTAGCAAGGAGAATGATCAATTCCAAGCTCTAGCCACGAGGGGAATGAAATTGAGTGCCAATCCCTACACTTATAGAAAATGTAGAAAATATGGGTTAGTACAAAAATGCACTAAGTATGATACCCATGCATAAAAATCCTTTAAAATATGCTAAGAAGGACATTTTAGTTGAAGTACATGCACTTTATCAAGTTTGGAAATCATCATGAACATTAGTGTAAAAACATAAGACATAAGCATATTCAACATATAGATCACCATAGCATAATAGAACCATCTCATGAGTAACCCTAAGTTATACTTGTGCAATGTATAGACAAAGATCCCATAATCCCATTTATACTAAGTACCACTTTTAGGCCACCATAATCATACTTACCATTCCTTATTCTCATCTTTAGTTGATACTCATTGACAAGGAAACCTTTACCTTTAATAAGTCATGACAAGAAAAGCAACTAATAGCAACAATCCAAATTAAACATACTTCATTACATTTATCCTTCATGTCAACATACTTAGTACCATCATCATGAGCATATTTTTTTCATAAATCATTATAACATAGAGGAACACACCATGACTACTCTCAAAGCCTACTTGTGCAATGCATGGATGAAGTCCAATACCCCCACCCACACTAAGTAGTGCATTCTTGAGAAGCCAAAGTTCATTATCATTCATTATGGGGGAAAGCCTTAACCAACATAGACCATGTGAGCAAATCATGGAATCCCGATGTTACCCACACCGAATAAAGGATTCCTACTTGCCTAAGATAGGACCATCAATTTAGCTTAGGTGGATCCACTAGCTAATAACCTATGTGGGCCATAATTATGGGATAAGGAGATTGCTACTAGATACCCCGCCTCAACTCACGGATGAGCATCCATCTCAAGAGATTTCTACTAGATACCCCGCCTTAACTCAGAAATGAGTATCCAGATCAATCAATATCCACTATGTGCTTAGCATTATTCCCCACGGAGTACTTATCATTCATTACTTTAGTTCATTAAATGGGATATAAAGATTGTTACTAGATACCCCTCCTCAACTCACGGATGTGGGCGTCCATCTCATCCCAACATTCATTCATAGATAGCTCATAGATTCAAAGATGAGAATAGCCTTTCAACTAAAAATCCCCATATTGTGAGAAAAGCCTTTCACAACATGTCTTCATCATTCATTAGTGTATAATTGAGAATATCCTTTCAATCAACACATCATCATTAATATAATCATAGAACTTCATTCATTCTTCATTCATAAGTGTCTGTGTATGTGAGAATAGCCTTTCAACCACCACACCATTACATCATGGTCATAATCACTTTATTCTCAAAGGATTCATAAAGCATGTACATAAGCATCAAGATCATACATAATTCTCTTAATTTTCCCTTCAAGGACCATGAATCATAATTCACCAACACATCTAGAATTACTACAATAGACATGGATGATAACATAACTCTAGTAATCAATTCATAACATTCATAATTCTGCAACATTCTACTAACATCAATCAATACCACACTTTAAGATCCACTTTGAGAAAATAGAGGAATTCATGGATTCTTGAGGAATTCATCATAAAACAGTAGTAAATCATCAATTTGATCATAATATAAAGCAATTAAATCATTGAAATCATTTTTGAAGTGAATCCATGACTTAGAGTAAAACCCTAACTTTTGAGAAATTGCAAGCTTTGAAATCTAGTTTTGGAGGCACTCTATGGGTGAAGGCTACCCATAGATGAAAAGCTTTCATACCTTCGGTGAAGAAATCCACCAAATTCGTTTGAAAAAGCCTCCTTCTTCAAACCTTAACTTGATCTTCTTCTTTTTCCTTGGAGTTCTAGAGAGAAGATTTTTTAGAGGGTTTGGATTTCTATTTGGGGATTTTGTACTTATGATCTTAGATGGGCTATTTTAGGTGGGAAAAATACTTATATAGTTGTTTAAAATAGGCTTAAAACGACAACAGATAACCATTAAATAAAAAGGAAATTACTTAAAACCCCTCACCTTGGCCGAACTTGAGGCAGCCTACAGGCCCTATCCACGACCCCAACCTATGGGGCGTGGACTGACCCACGGCCCATACTGGTTGGGTGTGGGTTGGGGGAATGGAGCTTGTCGTCATGGCCTCATGACCCACGAGCCTCTCCTACGAGGCGTGGATGGACCTACACCCCGTAGGTTACCATTTTGGGCTGTTTTGGGGTGAACTTTAGGGTCCTCCTCAAGGACCCTTGGTTGGTCCTTGGGGAGTCTTACCTTGACGTTTAAACCCAAAAACACATGTATTGAGCACCGAGGGTTATTTACAACCCTAAATTTTATGTTAAACCCCATCTAGGCTACTAGTTTATATATTAGGCTCTAGCTTAGTCTACTAGTTGTTACCGGGTGTTACATTGAAAGGCTTTCTCACCTAATTGAATCAAAGATTAAGAGCTATCCTAAGGAACTTAGCTTGGATTGGTTATTAAAAGATACCTTTCCATTGATGATGACTTAGCTTGGATTGGGAAGATGACGTGCCTTTCCATGGATAATAAGAACAAGAAAAATTGACTATTCCGTGGGATTTATGCTTAGCACCGACATGATATTGATATTGAAGCTCTCCCGTTAGTAGAGGCTGGGTTTCTAGAAGAAATCTCTTTATCCCTTACCTATTGATCCCATAGGAGGATTGTCTAGATAGACATTAGCTAGTGGATCCACCTAAGCTAGAAGTTATGGTCCTTACCTTGGCAAGTAGGACAACCCTTTTTGGTGTGGGAGACACCGGGGGATCATGTTATAGCTCACAGTTTCTCTATGTCGGTTATGGATAATTCCCCACATTAATAATTAACTAAGGTTACTTAAAGAAGTATCTCATATGTGTTCAAAGGCTATTTATGATATTAGCTTGTATTGACCATGTTTTATGACTTATGTTTTCTAACTCTCTTATATCATGTTTTAGCTTGGTTAATTGCATGTCATGAAATGAAATGTCCCCTTTTAGCATGATTAAAGGTTTTATGCATAGCTATCATACTTGTTACATTGTTTTGTACTAACGCATACTCTTGCCTACATTTCTCTAAATATAGGGTCCGACAGTCAGGTTTCTGAGTTTCGTGGCTAGTGGTTGATTTTGAGATTTTCTGAGCTTTGGTGAGTCCTCATGCTTTGAGGATGGATTTTTATTGTTATAGTTTCTTTCATGTATTTCACCTTTTGGACATGATGTATGGGCTAGGCCCAATTTCATTGTATTGTAATAGATGGCTATATTGAGACAAGTGTTTTAGACTTCCCTTTTTCTTTTATAAAAACTATTGGACTTGGGCTATTGTTTTACTCTTGTTGTTCTATTTCTTATGTTATGACAGCTAAGTGGCTTGTATGGGTTCTTTCAGGGTTCTATAAGTCATGTTATATCTAGCGGGTACCCCTGGGTCGTGACAAACTTGGTAAATAGAGTAGAAGGTTTAGAATGGTCCTAGGATGTCTTATAAGCCACGTCAAGTAGAGTCTTGTTCACGAGTGTGCATCACTCCACATTTATGAATGAGAGCCTACAAGATGTTTAGGAAACTCAACTTCTTTCATTACTCTTAAGTCATGCGACAGAGTTTAACTCTATAAGTTCTCTCTCCTAATCCTTATTCAATGCTCTACAGGATATGGCTACTCGAAAAGCTTATGCTAGAAGGAATGTGAGGGAGAATGAGGAACAAAAATCTCCTCCCCAAGCTCTTCAATTTCTGGTCAATCCTTTGGCCGAACAAGTAACTAATGCGGAGTTTAGGGCTGCTTTTCAAGTGTTGGCTCAAGCTGCGATGGACCAATCCAATAGGGAGGTTGCGGTTCCCGTGAACCTAAATGTGGATACGGTGGCTTCTAGAGTGAAGGACTTCACTAGAATGAATCCTTCGGAGTTTCATGGTTCTAAAGTTGACGAAGATCCTCAAGAGTTCATTGATGAGAGGTCTACAAGGTTTTGATGATCATGGGAGTTATGCCGATGGAAAAGGTGGAGTTAGCCGCTTATCAACTAAAAGGTGTTGTTCAAACTTGGTTCAACCAATGGAAAGAAGGGAGACCGGAAGATGCGGGTCCTCTTGATTGGGAGAAGTTTCAGGCCGCTTTTCTTGATAGGTTCTTTCTTCTTGAGATGAGGGAAGCAAAGGTGCTTCAGTTTATCAACCTTCGACAAGGGAGTATTAGTGTGAGGGAATATGCTTTAAAGTACACATAATTTTCTAAATATGCTCCAACAATGGTTGCCGATTCAAGGGCAAGGATGAGTAAGTTCGTTTCAGGTGTGTCTGAAATGGTGGTTAAAGAGTGTCGTACCACAATGCTCATTAATGACATGGAAATCACTCGTCTCATGGTCCATGCACAATAGATTGAAGAGGAGAAACTCAAGGAAAAGTCTAGAGAGGTGAAGAGGGCTAAGACCGGTGATGGTAATTTTTCTAATGCAAGGTCCGATGGACTTGGTCGTCCTAGATTTTGACAAAGGTTTTCCGGTCAAGGTTCCTCCAATGCTCCTTCTAAGTTAAACAAGGATAGGGTGTCTAACCCTAAGCCTGGATCTTCATTGCCCATGTCTACTTGTACTAGGTGTGGAAGGAAGCACGAGGGTAAGTGTCTAGCCGACATGGATGGTTGCTTCAGTTGTGGTAAGAGTGGTTATAAAATGCGGGATTGTCCGATTCTTACGGCTAAAGGAAGAGAGGGCAAGCAAGCTCCTCCTAGTTGTTCGGGTTCTAATGCTCCTAAGCAAAACTGATTCTATGTACTTCAGACTTGTGGTGAACAAGAGAGTTCTCCCGATGTGGTTACCTGTATGTTGAAAGTTTTCCAACTTGATGTATATGCTTTACTTGATCCCGATGCTACCTTGTTTTTTGTGACGCCATATGTGGCTATGAGGTTTGATGTGTGATATACCGTGAGTTTACGGTATTTTTGATACATTTCACTTAGAAGTTGTGTGTGTCTAGGGCTATATGGTATTAGAAATAATGTTTTATGTGTTATGTTTGCAGGAAATAGGCTTGGACGCGGTTGATTGAGATGAAAGCTGAAATTATGCAAAGGTGCCACCCACAGAAGTGATCCACGGACTGTAGGTCCTTTGACAGACCGTCGTTGGGCAGGCGTAGATGGAGCATCGGGGAATTCTGACAAAGTGTGGAACTACGAAGCAACTGACGGACCGTAGGTCTACCCATGGGCCGTCCTGCACATCCGTCATTGATGATCTGGGAGTGAAGTTTCAATACCTGTTAAAAAAATCCCAAGTATGGAGCCACGGAAGGGGACCTACGGACCGTAGGTCGAGTCGTCGAATGAAGTCACGTTCTAGAAGTTTATTTCCTTATTTCATTTCCTTTTTATTTGGGACTTGTTTTTCTATAAATAGGAGTTATAAACCTCGTTTTAGGGGGTTGGACATTATTGTTTACTTCTAAACTTTTTGTTTTGGGAATTAATTTGCAAACTCTTAGCAATTAACTTTCCGGATTAAATTTTACAAGATTTTATCTTTGAAATTCAATTGAAGATTTCGGATTTCATCAAATCTTCTTGTAAGTTCATGAATTATTTTTACGCAATTATGAATTGTGTTGTTTCAAGTATTAGTAGCTAAATCCGCAACTATGGTTGTGGGAACCATGAGCAATTAACAAAGTATGAATAATAATTAAGTAATTCTTGAATAGTGTTTATGCATGTATTGGTAATTCTTTCGCTTAGAAGTCTTTTTAACGGTGCGCAACGTTAGAACTCGCTTCGTTGCTACTTGCCGGACCAAGGAGGTAGTTAATGAGAAAAGAATTAACAACAGAGATTTAGTGGATACTATCTAATAGTCTAATTTCAATTGGTGCGAGGGTGAAAACTAAGCCATACATTGATGTGATGTCTAATCTGAGGTAAAGATAAGGGTTAGTAAAGCATACACTCGCAGCCGGACCAAGGTGCGTAGTGAAATTCCCTACTTGGAGGACCAATCACGTAGTGATACCTAACTTATCAACTTTGCATGTAAAACACAAGGAAATGATTACTATTATTAGGATTACCGTGTTAAGAGATTATGGGGAACACATATTCCCTAGTTTATTTCTCATATTGATAACAATAAAGTTGAATCTTGCTTACTTGTTACTTAATTAACAATCTGTTACTTGCTTACAAAATCCCCTCCTTTATTTACTTGTCTCAGAAATAATTTGACTTAACGGATATAATAGTGAGTTAAGTTTAAGTCTAAACCATTTTCCTCGTGGGATCGACCTCTACCTACAAGTTGGGTTATTTACTTGATAACGATTTATTATACTTCTTTAAGGAGGTGTAATTTGAGCGTATCAAATTTTGGCGCCGCTGCCCGGGAATTTGGCTTTTAGATTAAGTTTAACTACATTATTTAACTTTAGTCAAGTATTTCCTAATTTTACGTTTAGTTTTAGTTTTTGTTTTTGTTTTCTACAGGTTTCTACTTTTGTGTATGCGAAGTACAAGGAGTCGAGGTGAACCACTGACCCCCTACGATCCAGAGTTGAGTAAAACTTTGAGAAAAATGAATAATCAAGGGGTCCAAAATAATCCAATCAGAGAGGATCTTGGAGATGGAGTGGAATTGCAGCCTCCAGGAGTTATTAATGTGCCCGCTCAGGTTCATGGTGGTAATCTAATTGAAAATGTGGAAAGGGTTCAAAATCCACCAGCATCGAGGTTTCATGAGCATTACAGGGCTAATTATGATGCAACCACCTCAGATGGTCCTATTTTTCTTCCACCTCTACCTCCAGGTCATACATTCGTGGTCACTAGCAGTTTGATACAGATGCTTACAGTGAGAGGGTTGTTTGCTGGGTTGGCTTCGGAGGATCCCTATACGCATATGGCTAAACTTTCCAGTGTGTGTAAAAGTTGTGTTGGGAGACCAGAGTTAGATATGGATGTTATAGGTCTGAGAGTCTTCCCACTATCATTAACTATGCTGTGGTATGGTATTCTGAGTTACCATACAATTCGATCTACACATGGGATCAGATCCATAAGGTATTCACAGCGAGGTACTTTTCGGTGTCCAAAAAGCTCAATCATAAAGATATATTGAACAACTTCACAGCACTACTAGGAGAGTCGATCAGCAGTTCTTGCGATAGGTTCACTGGGTTCATCAGAAATGTTCCAAATCACCGCATTGATGATGAGTCTTTGAAAGAGTATTTCTATAGAGGGCAGGATGACAATGGGAGGGCTGTTCTTGATAGTATTGCTAGAGGATCTTATTATGAGTGCACCTTTGAAGAGATAGCTGAGAAGCTTGAGCGAATTTCCCAAAACAACAAAGCCTGGAGCACTATTAAGGCAAACACTAATAGGACCACGTTCACTGTTTAACCCGCACCAAACCAAGCCAATGATGACATTCAGGAAGAGATGGCACAGATGAGAACAAAATTTGGTTTGGTACTAAAGCATGTGAGTGAGAGTGCGGAAAAGGTGAATGCTGTGAATTATCTGACTCGATCTCCATCACCGTCCGTTGAAGAGTGCTACTATGAGGAGGATGCGAATTTGGTGAATGATCAGAAGGGGTTTTCCAAACCAACTCCCAAGATTCCGACTCAGATAATTGGCGCCAAGGTCAAGGAAACCAAGGTCGGAATTATGGAGGCTACAATTGTGAGGGTAACTATGTCCGAGATGGGAACTACAATCGTGATAACAACTATAACCAGAACAACTATGGAAACAAGAATGATAAGGCTGGTCCCTACGTCCCTCTTGATAATAGATATTCTGGTAATAGTATGTCACGAATTGAGGATATGATGCAAAGGATGATGCAGCAGTTTGATGCAACTGATGAGAATTTCAAAGAGATACAAAATGACTTGTCTACAATCGGTCAAAAAGTTGATGCCCATGCAGTGTCAATCAAGCAACTTGAGCAGCAGTTTAGTCAGTTGTCCGCCACTGTGAATCTACGTCAGCCTGGCACACTTCCTAGCAACACCATCCGGAATCCAAAAAATGATAGGCATTGTATGACAGTCACTACTCGCAGAGGTAAGCAGACCATAGACCCTCACATGCCGTCCGAGGTTGAAAAAGTGATAGAGAAGGATGAGGATGAGATTGAGGTTAGCGAAATTCCAAAAGATGATATTGCAAAGGAAGGCGAGGTGACCCAAAAAGTTGTCCCATGCCTAGACCTCCACCTCCATTTCCACAGAGATTGGTGAAAAAGACTGAAGAAGGAAAATACCACAGGTTCATAGCTATGCTGAAGCAACTATCCATAAATATCCCGTTAATAGAAGCTTTGGAAAAAATGTCTGGGTATGCTAAATTCATGAAAGATTGACCAAAAAGAGGGCTGTTAGTTTTGAGAATGAAGAGAGACTGCAACATTGTAGTGCTATTGCCACTAGGTCACTTGTGCAAAAGAAAGAGGACCCTGGAGCTTTCACTATTCCTTGTACCATTGGGAAGTAACACTTTGCGAAAGCCTTGTGCGACTTGGGGGCCAACATTGATTTGATGCCTTGTGCATTTATAAGAAATTAGGTTTAGGAGCTCCGAAACCGACTGCTATGCGTTTACTTATGGCCGACAAAACTGTGAAGAGGCCTGTTGGAGTGCTCGAAGATATCCTTTTGAAAGTGGGGTCGATCATTTTTTTCAGCAGACTTTGTGATACTCGATTGTGAGGTTGATTTTGAGGTTCCTATCATCTTAGGGAGACCATTACTTGCTACTGGGTGTACCTTAGTCGATATGGAGAGAGGGCAGATGAAGTTCCGACTGAATAATGAGGAGGTCACTTTTAACATCTATAGGTCTATGAAGCAAGTAGGTGATGTTAAGTCGGTATCGGTGGTGAATCATACTGTGGAGCAAGAGTCTGAAGTGCCTATTGAGGACAGGATAGGTGTTGATGCACTAGCAGTGGTAACACTGAATTGTGACAGTAATGATATTGAAGTCATGAATGAGCTTGATGAGTTTCTATGAAAGTTCAGCCTTGTACATAAAGAAGATGAAGAAGTACCATGATCAAAAGATTGAAAAGCGTGAATTTGGTGCTCTTATTCAACTCAAGGTTGCGCTTGTTTCCTGGCAGGCTCAAGCCCAAATGGACTGGGCCATTCAGAGTCACTCAAGTATTTCCACATGGAGCGGTCGAGCTCGAGAACAAGGAAGGAACGAGGTTCAAAGTGAACGGGCAAAGGATCAAAATCTACTTGGGGAAATCTGAGAGTGTGCAAGAAGTGATTGAGGCCTATTATCTTGATGAAGTCTGAGTAATCAAGGTGTCTGCGTCGTGCCGTGACGTTGGAGGCAACCCAAAATGTACAATCTAGCCAACTATAAGATTTTCTTCTTTATTTTTGAATTTTGTAGCTCTTTAGATAGGTGTTTATTTTTATGTTTTAGTGTTGGGTAGATATAAAATAGGGTCCGTGAGGTGGATGTTGGCCCATCTGGTATTCCAAGTACTACTGATGGTGCTCCCATAGTTGGTAAGGGCGCTACTGATGGTATCCCTAGTGTTGATCCAGCGGGCTCCGGGAAATCGGACCGACCCACTTCTTGATGAGTCTTCAGCGCATTTGCGCCACAAGCTTGCTTCACACTATGCTTTACTTTTGATTTTTGTGCATTGAGGGCAATTGCACCTTATTTTGTTGGGGGTGGGGTGAATGGATTTTGAGTGATAGGGTGAATTCTGAGTAACCCAACTCATAATCCTCCCTTGGGGTTTTCTTGCATTTGTTCTTTTCCCCCAAAGGACTGTTTACTTTTATGTTGAACCGGCATGTTTAGGAATGAATGTGTAGAAGTAAGTAGAAGAATAAAGGCATGATGGCATAAAAAGCATGAAATTGATACCCGTCCAAAATTGCAATGTGCTAGAATTTATAGGCTTGATGAGTTGAATGTGTTGGCTCTTAATATGACATGATAAATAACTTATTTGACCTCATGAATTAAGCTAAAACTTGAACTCGGTAATCTGATAATCCGATAATGAAATAATGTGCCAAGTCTGAGTGAGAAAAGTTTGAATGTTCAGACAGTAATGTGCTAATCTAGAACTTGCCCCGTTGGTCCTGCTAAGATAATCTAGGCTAGAAGTTGGAAAATGATCATAGGCCCTTGTTCTAATAAAGTCCACTCAAGCCTAAAATGATCCAACCAAATAAAATAAATGTTCCCCTTGATCCAAATGTTTGAGCCTAATCTAGACCATTTCTTTCAATACACCTAACTCACCTTCCCTAAAAATAATTGTTTGGGCCCTGGTCCCTCCTTGGACATGTGCACCTTGACTTAGGCTAAAAGCCTAAGTTGAGGGTGGCTAATTCAAAAAGTTACCTTGATCTTGGCCCTAGTCCGACATCGGATATTATGCACCTCAACTCATGCAAAATACATAAGTTGAGGGTGGCTATGAAAGAGGAAACCAAAAGAAAAAGGGTATGAAAAGAGTTTTGTGTTGAAAAGAGAAAAAGAAAAGAAAAAAAGAAGAAGATGTGATTGTATTCAAAAGATGAATGACAAAAGTGTTGAAAGAACAAAAAAAAATGCAGTAAAAGAAAAAGTAGGAAAAGTGAAAAATATGAGCTATAAAGTCAAAAGTCACATCTGTGTTGAGGAGAGTCAAGGGACAGAAAATAAAATGAAAGGATGTCAAGAATAGGTTGAGAAAAGAGGTAAAAAGTCAATGTAATGTCAAGGAGGGCAGAAAGTTACTAAAAAAGTACCCAAATATATCCTACCTGACCCTGAGCCAACGTTACAAGCTAAGAAAGTCCTATAGTGATCCTAGTGACTAGTTTGGAGAGTCTATGCAATGAAAATAAGGGAAAGCCTATGGTATGGAGCACTAACTGTACTTGAAGTCACTTCTGAGCGTGAGTGTTGAATGAATCCAAAAACTCAAAATTCATATCTATTGTGTGAAAAGAGGATTTCGTTTGAAGTGAGGGCACTAGTTACATTGTTGGAGAGTTGGTACCTTTGTGATTGTGAAAAATGTATGTTGTGACGTCTATTGGTCGATCTATGTCATATCTTAATCCGCATGAGTTAGCTTATTAAGTCTAGACGAAAAGGTTTGCACTAAGTGAAGGATGTAATTGAGATTGCCATGTGATTGCTTGAGTTTGTATGTTTGCTTCTACACAAGTGTCGTTTAGAGTTTTAGTGTGTCGCTTGAGGACAAACAATGATTTTAAGTTGAGAATGTTGATATACCATGAGTTTACGGTATTTTTGATACAATTCACTTAGAAGTTGTGTGTGTCTAGGGCTATATGGTATTAGAAATAATGTTTTATGTGTTATGTTTGCAGGAAATAGGCTTGGACGCAGTTGATTGAGATGAAATCTGAAATTATCCAGAAGGAGCCACCTACGGAAGTGATCCACGGACCATAGGTCCTTTGACGGACCATCATTGGGAAGGCGTAGATGGAGCATCAAGGAATTCCGACCAAGTGTGGAATTACGAAGCAACTGACGGACCATAGGTCTACCCACGGGCCGTCCTGCACATCCATCATTGATGATCTGGGAGTAAAGTTTCACTACCTGATAAAAAAATCCCAAGTATGGAGCCACGGAAGGGGACTTACGGACCGTAGGTCGACCCACGGTCCGTAGGTCGAGTCGTTGAATGAAGCCGCGTTCCACAAGTTTATTTCCTTATTTCGTTTCCTTTTTATTTGGGACTTTTTTTTTCTATAAAGAGGAGTTATAAACCTCGTTTTAGGGGGTTAGACATTATTGTTTACTTCTAAAGTTTGTGTTTTGGGAATTAATTTGCAAATTCTTAGCAATTAACTTTTCAGATTTCGTGTTACAAGATTTTATCTTTGAAATTCAATTGAAGATTTCAGATTTCATCAATTCTTCTTGTAAGTTCATGAATTCTTTTTACCTAATTATGAATTGTGTTCTTTCAAGTATGAGTAGCTAAATCCACAACTAGGGTTGTGGGAACCATGAACAATTAATAAAGTATGAATAATAATTAAGTAATTCTTGAATAGTGTTTATGCATGTATTGGTAATTCTTTCGCTTAGAAGTCTTTTTAACGGTGCACAACGTTAGAACTCGCCTCGTTGCTACTTGCCGGACCAAGGAGGTAGTTAATGAGAAAAGAATTAACAACAGAGATTTAGTAGATACTATCTAATAGTCTAATTTCAATTAGTGCGAGGGTGAAAACTAAGCCATACATTGATGTGATGTCTAATATGAAGTAAAGATAAGGGTAAGTAAAGCATACACTCATAGCTTGACCAAGGTGTGCAGTGAAATTCCCTATTTGGAGGACCAATCACTTAGGGATACTTAACTTATCAACTTTGCATGTAAAACACTAGGAAAGGATTACTATTATTAGGATTACCGCGTTAAGAGCTTATGGGGAACACATATACCCTAGTTTCTTTCTCATATTGATAACAACAAAGTTGAATCTTGCTTACTTGTTACTTAATTAACAATCTGTTACTTGCTTACAAAATCCCCCTCTTTAATTTGACTAAACGGATATAATAGTGAGTTAAGTTTAATTTTAAACCATTTTCCTCGTAGGATCGACCCCAACCTACAAGTTGGGTTCTTTACTTGATAACGACCGCTTATACTTCTTTAGGGAGGCGTAATTTGAGCGTATCAATGTGCTCCCTGATGTGTTGTTAGATCCTTTTTGTATGTCTACTCTTGTTGGTGATTCTATTGTGGCTAAGAGGGTCTATAGAAAGTGTCCCGTTTCCTTGTTCCATAGAGTTACTCTTGTTGACTTGGTAGAACTTGATATGCTAGATTTTGATGTTATCCTTGGTATGGATTGGCTGCACTCATGTTATGCTTCTATTGATTGTAGAACTCGTGTAGTCAAGTTTCAGTTTACGAGTGAGCCTTTCCTAGAGTGGAAGAGGGGAAATTCTATGCCTAAGGGTCTGTTTGTCTCTTGTCTTAAAGCTAGAAAAATGATTTCTAAGGGTTGCATTTACCATCTAGTTAGGGTGAGGGATGTAGATTCTGAAACCCCGACTCTTGAGTCGGTCCCCATTTTAAATTAGTTTTCGGAAGTGTTCTGAGATGACTTACCTGGTATTCCTCCCGAAAGGGAAATAGACTTCGGTATTGACCTTCTCCCAGATACGCAACCTATTTCTATTCCTTCTTAGTGTATGGCTCCTGGAAAATTAAAGGAGTTGAAAGAACAATTGAAAGCTTTGTTGGATAAGGGTTTCATCCGATCGAGTATCTCTCCATGGGGTGGTCCAGTTTTGTTCTTTAGGAAGAAGGATGGTTCTCTTCGTATGTGTATTAACTATCGTCAGTTGAACAAGGTGACTATTAAGAATAAGTATCCTCTTCCAAGAATTAATGATTTATTTGACCAACTTCAAGGGGCAAGTTATTTCTCTAAGATTGATCTTCGATCGGGTTATCACCAATTGAGGGTGAAGGAAGATGATATTCCGAAGAAGGCTTTTCGAACTTGGTATGGTCATTATGAGTTTTTGGTGATGTCGTTCAGGTTGACTAATTCTCCGGCGGCGTTTATGGAATTGATGAATAGGGTGTTTAGATAATACCTTGACATATTTGTGATTATTTTTATTGATGATATATTTATTTATTCAAGAAGTTAGAATGATCATATTGATCATTTGAGGATCGTGTTACAAGTTCTTAAGGGTCAACAACTATTTGTGAAGTTTAGAAAATGTCAGTTTTGGCTAAGATCTGTAGCTTTCCTTGGCCATATTGTTTCAAGCAAGGGTATTGAGGTAGATCCTATGAAGACGGATGCGGTCAAGAGTTCACCTAAACCTCTAACTCCTTCAGATATTAGAAGTTTCTTAGGTTTAGCTGGTTACTATAAAAGGTTTGTTGAGGGATTCTCTTCAATCGCCTCTCCTTTGACGGCTTTGACTCAAAAGAAGGCCAAGTTCATATGGTCCAAGCCATGTTAGAAGAGTTTTCAAGAATTGAAAGATCGACTTACTTCCGTTCCGCTGTTGACCTTACCAGATGGGACATATGGCTTTGTGGTTTATTGTGAAGCCTCAAGAATTGGGTTAGGGTGTGTGCTTATGCAAAATGGGAAAGTGATTTCCTATGCCTCAAGGCAACTTAAGATTCATGAGAAGAATTATCCTACCCATGACCTTGAACTAACAGCGGGTTGTTTTTTTCCTTAAAGATTTGGAGGCATTATTTGTATGGTGTGCATGTAGATGTGTTTACCGACCACAAAAGTTTGCAATATGTGTTTAATCAGAAGGATCTAAATCTTCGCCAAAGAAGGTGTCTTCAGTTATTGAAAGATTATGACATGAGTGTTCTCTATCACCCTGGAAAGGCAAATGTGGTAGCGGATTCTTTTAGTCCGTTATCTATGGGTAGTGTTGCTCATATTGAAGAAGAAAAGAAAGAGTTATTTCGTGATGTTCATCGATTGGCCCGATTGGGGGTTCGGTTAGTGGACTCTACCAAGGGTGGTGTTATAGTCCAAAATGGTTCAGAATCATCTTTAGTGGTGGATGTGAAATCTAAGTAAGGTCTCGATCCGATTTTGGGCGACTTAAAAGAAGCGGTGCTTAAGAAATCCGTTGAGGCTTTCTCCCAAGGGGGAGATGGTGTACTTAGATATCAAGGTCGTTTGTGTGTTCCAAATTTTGATGACTTGAGGGAACAGATCTTGTCAGAAGCCCATAGTTCACGATATTCCATTCACCCGGGAGCCACAAGTATGTACCGTGATTTGCGGGAAGTCTATTGGTGGAATGGATGAAGACAAATATTGCAGAATTTGTGACTAAGTGTCCAAATTGCCAACAAGTGAAGGTTGAGCATCAGAAACTGGGAGGTTTATCCCAAGATATTAGAATTCCTACTTGGAAGTGGGAAGATTTGAATATGGACTTTATAGTTGGTTTGCCTCGTACCCAGCGACAACATGACTCGATTTGGGTTATAGTAGATTGGATGACGAAATTGGCTCATTTCCTTCACATTAAGGTTTACTATTCGGCGGAGGACTATGCCAAGTTGTACTTGAGTTAAATGGTAAAGTTACATGGAGTGCCTTGGTCCATTATTTCTGATTGTGGTACCCAATTCACTTCTCAGTTTTGGAAGTCTTTCCAAAAGGGTCTTGGTACTCGGGTTAAGCTTAGTACGGCCTTTCATCCCCAAACCGATGGCCAAGTGGAGCATACTATCCAAACTTAGGAAGATATGTTGAGATCTTGTGTGATTGATTTTAAGGGTAATCAAGATGACCATTCACCAATGATTGAGTTTGAATATAACAATAAATATCACTCTAGTATTTGTATGGCTCCATTTGAGGCTCTTTATGGTAGGAGGTGTAGATCTCCTATAAGATGGTTTGAGGTGGGTGAAGTTGCCCTAATAGGTCCCGAGTTGGTACATTAGGCCATAGAGAAAGTTTGAATTATTAGAGAAAGGTTGAAAACGGCTCAAAGTCGGCAAAATTCATATGTCAATGTATGAAGAAGAGATCTTGAGTTTGATATTCATGATTGGGTTTACTTGAAAATTTCACTCATGAAGGGTGTAATGAGGTTTTATAAGAAAGGGAAGCTTAGTCCCCGTTATGTAGGCCCATATCATATTTTGAGACGTGTTGGTAAGGTTGCTTATGAGCTAGATTATCCAATTGAGTTGGAATCGGTGCATTCAGTTTTCCATATCTCTATGTTGAAGAAATGTGTTGGTGATTCGACATCTATAGTTTCCTTAGAAGGTTTGGGAGTTGATGAAAATATTTCTTATGAGGAAGTTCTGGTTGAGATTTTAGACCGGCAAGTCAAGAGGTTGAGAAATAAAAAAGTATTTTCCATGAAAGTGTTGTGGGGGAATCAGTTAGTTGAGGGTGCTACTTGGTAGGCCGAGGCAGATATGGTGTCCTGATATCCTCATCTCTTTCCTTCTACTCCTACTCTATCTTGAGGTAATGAGTTCCTTATGGTTTGTTCTTTGTTTTGGAGTCATGTGTTTTTATGTGTTTCCATGATTTCCTTACTACGCATGCTTTATGAAAAGCTCAAGTTTTGAGAAAATGAGTCAAGTTGATTGATTTCTACATATTTATGTGCATATGAGTATGATTTGCATGTGGACTACTTGATATGATGTTATGAGCATATCTTTAGCTTAGAGTTGATGTTTCCTCCTTGGATGTTAGCTTTGAGTTGATGTTTCCTCCTCGGATATGTGCATTGCATGCATGATGGGCTCTTAGATTTAGTTTCACCCCTCTTATGATGTTTTGGTAACGTCTTATCTTGGAGTCGATATGTCCTCCTTGGTTATATGCATTGCTTTGTAGATTGGGTTGTTAGTTCCTCTCCTACTCTTTTCGTACTAGCTTGAATCTCATTTAAGGACGAATGTTCCCAAGGGGGAGATATTGTAACACCCTGGATTCGATAAAGGGAAAAATATCCATTTCCAATGGTTGCAGGTGTCAACCCACGCTGGCCACCCACGGCCCGTGGATGGGACCACGGACCGTATCTGTGGTCCGTGGTTGACCACCCTGGCACTGCCCAGAAAGGGTCATAACCACGACCGGACCAATGGACCGTTGGTGTAACCACAGTCTGTGGTTAAGGCCCATGGTCAAAGACCCTTGAATTGAGTTCCTGACCACGAACGATAGACGTGCAGGACGGTCAGTCGTCCTGACCACGGTCCGTCGTTAGTGGCCGTCGGTCAAGGCCTGGCAGTTAAGTTTCAGGGGTAGTTGGGTCTTTTCCTAATTAATCTAGCCTTATACTACGTCGTTTTACCCTTTACTAAGACCCCTATATAAGCATTTTAACCCCTAAATTTCCCAATAGAAATCATTCTCTCAATTCACCAAAAAGAAGAACTCTCTCAAATATTTCTCTCTCTAGTACTTGAAGAAGAAGAGGGATTCAACCTAGGGTTTCAAGTCAAGTTTCAATTCTCCCATTGAAGATAAGCATTAGCTTTGAGGTATGATAATTTTCATCCATGGATTCCTTCCATTCATGGAGTTTCCAAATATCCTATTTCAAAGTTAGAATTCCCCAATTGAGTTAGGGTTTTCTTTAATTATGACGGGTTCTCTTGATTATTGATTTAAATGATATGATCTCTTATGCATGAATTGATGAAGTACTATGATTTTATGATAATTTCCCCTATGAACCCATGTAGTCCCCATGTTTTCAAGTTGTGAATCATATGATTTGAGATTTTGATTATAAAGGAAGATTTTTATAAATTTAAGCATGTATTGCTAGCTTTACATAAATTTATGATGAAATCCATATCTAACCCATGTTTTCTAAGTGTTGATGATTAATGTGGATTTTGAACCTTGAACGGTAAATTATGGACTTATACATTTTCTTATGAAATCTATGCAAATATTTTAAGGATGCTTTGAGAGTAAAGTATCAATGATGATGTTGTGTTGTGTTGTTGAAAGGATTGTTCTCATAAACACATGAAAGTAAGATGTGAAAGGTTTTCTCACATAATAGGGATTCTAAGGTTGAAAGGCTTTCTCACCTAATTGAATCAAAGATTAAGAGCTATCCTAACGAACTTAGCTTGGATTGGTTATTGAAAGATACCTTTCCATTGATGATGACTTAGCTTGGATTGGGAAGATGACGTCCCTTTCCATGGATAATAAGAACAATAAGAATTGACTATTCCGTGGGATTTATGCTTAGCACCGACATGATATTGATATTGAAGCTCTCCCGTTAGTAGAGGCCGGGTTTCTAGAAGAAATCTCTTTATCCCTTACCTATGTGATCCCATAGGATGATTTTCTAGATAGAAATTAGCTAGTGGATCCACCTAAGCTAGAAGTTATGGTCCTTACCTTGGCAAGTAGGACAACCCTTTTCGGTGTGGGAGACACCGGGGGATCATGTTATAGCTCACAGTTTCTCTATGTCGGTTATGGATAATTCCCCACATTAATAATTAACTAAGGTTACTTAAAGAAGTACCTCATATGTGTTCAAAGGCTATATATGATGTTAGCTTGCATTGACCATGTTTTATGACCTATGCTTTCTAACTCTCTTATATCATGTTTTAGCTTGGTTAATTGCATGTCATGAAATGAAATGTCCCCTTTTAGCATGATTAAAGGTTTTATGCATAGCTATCATACTTGTTACATTGTTTTGTACTAACGTATACTCTTGCCTACATTTCCCTAAATGTAGGGTCCGACAGTAAGGTTTCCGAGTTTCGTGGCTAGTGGTTGATTTCGAGATTTTCCAAGCTTTGGTGAGTCCTCATGCTTCGAGGATGAATTTTCATTGTTGTAGTTTCTTTCATGTATTTCACCTTTTGGACACGATGTATGGGCTAGGCCCAATTTCATTCTATTGTACTATATGGCTATATTGAGATAAATGTTTTAGACTTCCGCTTTTCTTTTATAATAACTATTAGACTTGGACTATTATTTTACTCTTATTGTTCTATTTCTTTTATTATTAAATCTAAGTGGCTTGTGTGGGGTCCTTCGGGGTTTTATACATCATGTTACATCTAGGGGGTACCCTGGATCCGGACAGCTTGAGGTGGGAGAAGTTTCCCTAATAGGTCCCGAGTTGGTACATGAGGCCATAGAGAAAGTTCGACTTATTAGAGAGAGGTTGAAAATGACTCAAAGTCGGCAAAAGTCATATGGTGATGTAAGAAGAAGAGTTCTTGATTTTATTGTTCATGATTGGATTTACTTGAAAATTTCACCCATGAAGGGAGTAATGAGGTTTGGTAAGAAAGGGAAGTTTAGTCCTCGTTATGTAGTCCCATATCAAATTTTGAGACGTGTTGGTAAGGTTGCTTATGAGCTAGATTTGCCAAATAAGTTGGCATCGTTGCATTCGGTTTTCCATATCTCTCTGTTGAAGAAATGTATTGGTGATCCGACATCCATAGCTCATTCAGAAGGTTTGGGAGTTAAGGAAAATCTTTCTTATGAGGAAGTTCCGGTCGAGATTTTAGACCGGCAAGTCAAGAAGTTGAGAAATAAAGAAGTATCTTTCGTGAAAGTGTTATGGAGGAATCATGTAGTTGAGGGTGCTACTTGGGAGGCCGAGGCCGATATGATGTCCCGATATCCTCATCTCTTTCCTTCTACTCCTACTCTAGCTTGAGGTAATGAGTTCCTCATGGTTTGTTCTTTGTTTTGGAGTCATGTGTCTTATATGTTTCCATGATTTCCTTACTATGCATGATTTATGAAAAGTTCAAGTTTTGAGAAAATGTATTTATTTAATTGATTCTTATATGTTTATGTGCATATGAGTATGAATTTCATGTAGACTACCTGATATGATGTTGTGAACATGCCTTTAGCTTGGAGTTGACGTTTCCTCCTCGGATATATGCATTTAAGTATGTTTCTAGCTTGGCGTTGATGTTTCCTCCTTAGATGTTAGCTTGGAGTTGATGTTTCCTCCTTGGATATGTGTATTGCATGCATGATAGGCTGTTAGATTTAGTTTCACCCCTCTTATAATGTTTTGATTCCGTCTTAGCTTGGAGTCGATAGTTCCTCCTTGGTTATATGCATTTATATGAAGTTGCATTGATGGTTGGGTTGTTATTTCCTCTCCTACTCTTTTTTGTACTGACTTGAATTTTATTCGAGGACGAATGATCCCAAGGGGGAGATATTGTAACACCCCGGATTCGAAAAAGGGTAATAAGGCAAAATTCAGGAAGTTGCAGCTGCCAGCAATAGAGGCCAACCACGTCCCGTGAGTAGGACCACGGACCGTAGTATGGTCCGTGGACTGGTCACCCCCAAGGTCTTCAAAGGCTCAGGACCACGGCCTGACCAATAAACCTTAGGTCAAACCACGGTCCTTGGTTGGGGGACCGTGGTTCACTGGCCCAAAATTCAGCTTCTGACCACGAACGACAGTCTTGCAGGATGACCCGTCGTCCTGACCACGGTCTGTCGTCAGTGGCCTATCGGTGGTGGGCTGGCAATTAAGTTCAGGGGTAGTTGGATCTTTTCCTAATTATTTTATCTCCATACTACGTCATTTTATCCCTCACTAAGACCCATATATAAGTATTTTAACCTCGAAATTTCCCAATAGAAATCATTCTCTCCAAATTCACCAAAAAGAAGAACTCTCTCAAATATTCTTTCTCTAGTACCTGAAGAAGAAGAGGGATTCAACCTAGGGTTTCCATTCAAGTTTCAATTCCTCCATTGAGGATTAGAAATTGGCTTCAAGGTATGATAGTTTTCATCCATGGATTCCTTCCATTCATGGAGTTCCCAAATTTCTCTATTTTCAAAGTTATAAATCCCCAATTGAGTTAGGGTTTTCTTCAATTGTCATGGGTTCGCTTGATTATTGATTTAAATGATTGAGTTATGATCTCTTATACATGAATTTATTAAATACTATGATTTTATGATTATTTCCCCATGAACCCATGTAATCCCATGTTTTCAAGTTATTAATCATATGATGTGGGATTTTGATTATAAAGGAAGAGTTTTATGAAATCAACCATGTATTGATAGAGTTACATGAATTTATGCTGAAATCCATATCTAACCCATGTTTTCTAAATGCTGATGATTGAAAGTGGGTTTTGAACCTTGAAAGGTAAATTATGGAATTATGCATGTTCTTAAGAAATCTATGTAAATGTTTTAAGGATGCTTTGAGAGTAAAGTATCAATGATGATGTTGTTGTTGTGTTGTTGAAAGGATTGTTTTCATAAACACATGAAATCATAGAGTGAAAGGTTTTCTCACAAAATAAAGGGTTCTAAGGTTGTAAGGCCTTCTCACCTAATTGAATCAAAGATTAAGAGTTATCCTAATGACTTAGCTTGGATTGGTTATTGTATGATACCTTTCCATTGATTATGACTTAGCTTGGATTGGCAATATGACATTCCCTTCCATGGATAATAAGAACAAGTAAGAAATGACTATTCCGTGGAATTTATGCTTAGCACCAAGAGGGTTGTTGATACCCAATTTTGGACCTCCACAATATAGATTAATCATCGAGCTTCTTTAATTTCAAACGATTTAAAATGATCAGTTTTAGAAAATTTCAACAAAAAATAGTTTCCAAGTTATTTTAAATAGTTCATCATTTTTTGTAATTTTTAAATAATATAGATGTTTTACATAATTATGTATATAATTAATATATTTTATGAATATTCAAAAATCGTCTCAAAAATATTTTGTTTTAATTAAATATTTGGTTATTTAGTTTAGTTAATTGATAGTCTATATTTTTAAGTTAATTAGTTTACAATTAAGGTAATTATTTTATTTTCGTAAAGGTTAAGAAGCTCGTTAATTATTTAATATTAATTTCTCTTATTTGAGTTTTAGCCAAATTGATTACTTAAATTCAAATGGCTATTTTCTTAATTCAATTGGCTATAATCTAAATCCATGTAGTCATTCCTAATCTGACCCCCTTTTTTTACTTCACCTTTTAACTCTTTATAAGACCGGAATTGGGTCATTTCAAATTGAACCATTCCTGCAGCCCAAATTCCAGCAAATAGCCAAACCTTGACCCAATTCTTATAACAATTCTCAGAAGCCCATTTTCAAATCCAATACCAAAGAAACCCATACCGAGCAATTCAATACAACATTACAATACGTACAGTGTACAATACAAACACGACCCTGTTGCGTCTTCTCTCTCGCGTCCAGCAACGCAGAGAACTCCATAAAAATCATGACCCAAATCGAAGCCCAGGGAAATTGCGAACTAGTAAACAAAATCCCAGCTGCGTCTCTCTCCTCTCTCCCTTATCTTCTTCGTACGAGAATCATCCAGGTGGAGAAATCCCACGCGATAAGCGTCCTTGCTCTTTAAATCAAGCGGTTCTCCTTATCGATCAGTTGAGAAATTATACAAGGGTTGTACAAGAATAGCCAGAAATTTGTTGCCCAACCTTATCTATTCAAGAGAATTTGAATTTCAAATTCAAAATTCTGCCCGTTTCCCCTCGTTAATTTCGATTCCATCTCCCCTATAAATACCCCTGTTCATTCACGGTTGAAGGAGATTTTTTTTAGACGGACTAAGGCACGAATTTCTTATTCCAAGAACAACAATTTCATCCGCTAATACTATAAGTTTAGAAAGCGGAAAATCCCTAGAACAACTCAGCTAATTTAGAATTAAAAGTTTACAAGTCTTGGTTGGTCGAATTCGAAGGCATTTTCGGTTAGATTCCGTTGGTGGTGAGTTAGTCGCCTCAAAGTTCGTTGTCTCAGTCCGCTGCATCCAGAAAGGTAATCTCCATTCCTGTTCATATCTTTTTATTTCTTGATGCGTTGATTGCTCGATCCTTATCTGTTAAGTGTTTAAATGATGAGATTTTGGATGTATTTCGATTGATTATTGGTTGTGAATCAGTAGCATAGCTGGTATGTTCATTCATAGCTTATTTGTTCCATTTTCAGCCCTTTCTGCTTGAGGTTTGATGATCCTATTTGACGCTGAGTAGGCCTTTTCCGGATTAATTTCTCCTTGTTCCTTTCTATTAGTTCGGTTGTTAATTTATGAATCTAGTTTATGTGTTTTCTCAATCTGATATGTGGAGGCTTTCAATATATTGTAAATAGTATAAGTTGTGTGAGTTTGAGTAATTTACTGTTTTTTATGGCATAGGCTCCTTCTACATTCGAACTAATGTCTTAGTACATGTGTTAATCATTTACATCTCTAAAATATTCTATGTGTTAATCGTTTACATCTCTAAATCTTGCTTCTAGCAGTGTCAATTGTGTATTCTTAGTAATCCTTCATGTCAAGTTAGTAGTTTCAGATATGTGAAGATAAGCTTACATATAATAAATGAGTTAATGGTCACATGTGACTACCTTTGTTGTTAATCAATCCCCTTTAACATGTTATTCTTTCATATTGAATCCATGTTTCCTAGTCTAATTATTGTTTTAATTACCTCTAGTCATTTTATACCTCTATATGGTTCCTAGTCTAATTTTTGTTTTAAGATGTGGACTATTATAATATGTAGATTATTTCTATATCTTTTAATTACCTAGATGTGTGATAATGAATAGCTTTGCCATTTATTATTATTGTCCAATATGCCTTTGTGTGATTCCCTTTGGTAGGATTGTATGTTAATGTGCACTTTTCTTGAGTTAATGCATATTTTCCAGTAAGTTAGCTCACTTTTCCTATATTATATTAGTTAGATTATATGTTAACTCTTTTCCTTTATTTATGTTGCATGTAAATTTGTCCGAGTTCACCACGAACTCCTATTTTTCTTTCCCCGCATTTCGAGAGAGCCATAAAGGCTCAAACCATTTTCTTCGAGTCAACATCATCGATTGAAAGCTGAAATACAGAACAGGGAAGCTGAAATATAGAACAGGGAAGCTGAAACACACTCGAAAAGCAGAAAACAGGCTATATGCACTGGAATACAGATACTGTATACACGATATACAGGTTGAGGTGCAGTGAATACAAGACTAAAAATTGAAATACAGGTTGCACGAGTTAAAGAGGGTTGTATACACTTGGTATACAATTCGATATACTGAAAAATGGCATAAAATACGACCTATATACAATAATATACACTTTGTGTATACACAGATTTTCAGGGGGCGAATATGGGTCTGAGCCCAATTATTTTAAGACAGCAGGCCAAGGCGAAATGGCTCAAAAGGCCCAAAATGATTAGGAGTTGATTATGATGAGATGGGCCAAAACCCATCACTTTTTGACAAGCTTTTAAATAATAGGAAAGGGACAAAAGGTGCTAGCAAACCCAATTTCGAATTTGGGAAAAAATCCAAATTTAACATTTCTTTCCTTTATTCTTATTTATTTGTTTGTTGTATTGACTAACATTTTACTTGATTTGGTTTTATTTAATTAAATTTTCAAAAGAAAGTCATTTCTTCTTTTTATGTTCAAATTAAAATATTTATATTTTCATTTATTATTTTATTCATAAATTGGCATGTCAATATTTGCGTTATTTTCTTTGAAAAATCCTTTTAGGTTTATTTTTCTCCAAATAAAAAATGGGTTTTCTTACTTAATTAATACTTTTAAAATTAGTCAATAATTTAGTCAAGACGTAGGTCAACCGCGCGTTAGCGGGCACTTCGAATTCCTAAAACCTTCTCTAAGTGTAAATTGATCCCCTCCCCTCCCCTCCCCCCTTTGGAATTTCAAATTATTTTTAATCTGTTTAAATCTTTTGAAAATCTTAAGTTTTCTTAATTTCTTCCAAAAATTAAGTGGCGACTCTCTTTGAAAATCGATTTTTCTTTAAAACTTGAGTTAAATTGATTTTTGAAAACAAAAGTCTTTTTCTTTTTCTTTAAAACAGAAATGGCGACTCCGCTGATGATTTAATTAAGGTCAAACCATAATGATTTGACTATTTATTGATAATTATTGAAATTGCTCATCTATATTTTACTTGTTTAAATTGCTATAAACAGTCATTTGCATCCATGACATTTTCCAACATACATATAGTATATTAAAGAACGGTTTTGCGAAACCGCAGCCGGGTTTTTTTATACTCAACTCTTTTTCGAAATGATCGGTAATTTATTGGTTCGTCAGGCGTCCAATGGTTGTCATGAATTTCAGCCTAAGTCATCCGCTTGGGTTACCGGTCTTTCAAATGCCACTCTTAGTCAACTAGTGTAGAGCGAAACCAAATCCCTTTTAGTGCATTGAACTAAGATGACCCAATACCCAAGGCTTGTCGGGCCCATTAGAGAGACCACCTTGAGTCCAAAACGGCTCACGGCCTAAACGGACGATCATACTTATGTGTTTAAATTTGAAGGATGTATACGATGTTTAAGAAATCATTGTTCCTTGGGGTTGGAGTAGATTATAGCTTATTCTAGTTGTAGAAAGAGCTTTACAAGCTACTAGTCTATCCAAAGTGATTAGCACCCGGAGACGACAAGAAGTTCAAGAACGAAGGTCCTTTCATGGAAGCATAGTTTAGGATTGTACCCCTGCGTGGGACTGATATTTGTATCCCTTTTCATTATTGTGTATCCCCATTTAGTTTATTCATAAAGTTTGTATAAATTTGGGTTTCGAGGACAATAGAATGTTTTAAATGACGTTATGCATCCTTCAAATCGTTAGGCCTACCGTTGGCACCAAAGGGTCACATATCTGTTTATAACGCGCAATATTTGTTGATGTGCTATAACTGCTTTTGTGAATATGTTGCTTTATTTGGAGATATTCTAGCTTACTCCTGTTCGAGATTTTTTAGAAACCCTAAGCACAAATATCGAGCCACTATCGAAAGTGCGTCCAAATACTCTTTGAGTCTTTAGTTTCCCAACACAGTTCGAACATTCCTTTTAAGTTCTAAAATATTACTCTTTCATCTCAGAAAAAGGTTGATTCTTCATCTCAAGACAAAAGAGATTCAAGCTAGTCGAACTACGTAGGACCTGGATTCTCTCCCATGAGATACGTAGGCAACCTTTCAAGGCTCGGTCCCTATTTTTGAGAAATTCTATTCTTTTCCAAATCTTGCAAAGAAATTAGAGTTACATCTCAATCAAAAATTAGAAGTACGACAATGAAAGATACAATCGATTTTGTCTCGACTCAAGTCGACATTTCTGATTCATTACACTCAAAATCAAATAGAAAAATTCATGTCTATTTAGTCATTTCTCTATATATCTGGGCTAGTTTGGCTTCAAATGGAGCAACTCTTCTGTGTTTGTGATCATGTGTGTGATATTTTGTATTATTTATCATCGAAACAGATTAACACATTTTTCTTTTGAGTTGTTTTTCTTTGTCAGGTACTCAAAACTGATCTGTGTTGAGAAAATGGCAGAACATCCATACTTCACAAGGTCCAAAGACCCTAAAGATTCCTTCTCCGATCAATGTTTGTCGAAAGGCAAAGAAAAAGTGGTTGAAAATGTTGAGAAAACTGATTTAATCGAAATTACTGTGAATGACCCGATCATTGTTGAACAGAACAAGTTTATTGCACAATTATTCCAATAGATTGCAGAAATAAGGGCTTAAATGGATAAGACCTGAGATTTGACAAATCTGGTTATCATAGCCAACACTCCTACTCCAGACAATGGAAGGCCTCCACTCCATTTTTCTACTTCGAATCCAACATCCGAACATTTTCCAAACAAATCATCCACCGCTACAAATCCAACGCCTCCCATCATCGACCTAACCACCCATAACCCACATCATGCTAGCTCTTCACACCAAAAGTCACCTATTCCTCAAAATCCAAATACCAACAATCTCCAGAATTTTCCTCATATTCCTCCTAAAGATCCACCTACCACTCAACCCATACCTCTAAAAACCGCATTTCATTTTCCAATATCGTTAGAATCATATTTACTACACATTTTGAACTTGATCCTTATGAGAAGAAAGATATGGAGTGGAAGATCATAAAAGGAAAGGCTGAACAAAACATCAGAGAGGAAGTTATGAATGCAGTGAAAGACTTTCAATACACCCCAGAAATTGTGGGGTTGAATTATGAAAGTTTGTGCATTCATCCACGTTTGGAGTTTCTAGAAGGTTTTAAAGTACCAAAATTTGACACTTTTAGTGGAGTTGAAAATCCTTTGACTCATTTGAGGGCTTATTGTGACCAACTTTTGGGGTTAGGGAAATATGAAGCTTTGTTAATGCGACTCTTTAGTCGAAGTCTAAGAGGAGAAGCTTTGGAATGGTTTATTTCTAAAGAAATCAAGAAGTGGCCAAGTTGGAACGCTTTGGCTAAAGACTTCATTGAATGGTTAGGTTACAATGTAGAATTCATTCCCGATCGATACTCTTTGGAGAGAATCAAACAAAATTCTAGTGAAAGCTATCGAGAGTATGCCTACCGTTGGAGAAGAGAGGATGCAAGGGTTAGGCCTCCCATGACTCCACCACCAAATTATCCAAATTACCGAGCTCCACCACCAAATTATCCAAATTACCAAGCTTCATTGCCAAATTACCCAAATGTTCAATCAAGTTACCAAGTATCATTGTCAAATTACCCAAATGCCCCTCCAAGCTACCAAACTCCACAATACCCAAATTTCCCAGCACCAGCACCTGCTCACCAAAATCCTCCAAAATATCATCAAGTACCTCCACCGTCACGAAGTAATTACAATCTTTCTTGTCATAAATTTTTGAAGAAACCTTCTCGAGTCTTTACTCCTTTAGTTGAAAGTCGAACCCAACTTTTTGAGATATTGAAAGCAGCTGGTCTAATACAAACAATTGATCTAAAAAATGGAAATGTCATTTCCAGACTTTACAAGCCCGATATTCATTGTGCTTACCATTCAGGAGGTGCTGGACATAACATTGAGGATTGCATCAACTTGAAGCATAAAATTCAGGACTTGATTGATCAAAGAATTGTCACTCTTCAACCTGTCACTTCCAATGCCAATGGTAATTCACCGTTGAATCGTGGAGGACTCACTATTAACATGATTGACCTAAAGTTTCAAGTACCTACCCGCCAAAATACTCTAAATTATCGCCAAATACCTCCCGGTCTGTAAGGCAGTTATGATCCCCCTCATCCACGTCTTGAGAAATAAACTTGCTCAAAATTTTACTCCTCTCATTGAAAGTCGGACGAAGTTGTTTGAGCGATTGAGTGCGGTAGGTATTATTCATTCGGTCAAGCCCAAGGCAATCGATACTAGCTCAAGATTTTACCGAGCCGATCGAAGGTGTGCGTATCATTCCAATAGTCTTGGGCGTGATACTGAAGACTATATTAATTTGAAGCACATGATCCAAGACTTGATCGACCAGAAGGTGGTTAGGACCGCTACACCCAACGTCAACAGTAATCCTCTGCCGAACCATGGAGGCGCCACTATCAATATGATAGAGACGGAGGATGAGTGGTACATGGTAAAGGTGATAGTTCCGGCTGGTCCTGAAAACCTTGAGAAAGTTGTACCTTCTCCGAGCATAAATGAGAAACTCAATTTTCTGATAATGACACCCCATCAAGCTTTTACTTTAGTGCCGAGAGAAGGTCAAAACAAGAAGGAGACTAATCATGTTCCACCAAAGGCTTTGCCTCATTTGTATCAATCCTTTCTGGTACAGAAATATCCCAATGATGATGATCTTGGAGAAGGAACTGGGGGTCTTTCTAAAGAAGATGATGTTATGGTTGAGAAGATGATCGAGACATCCAGCATACGAGACGCTGAGCCAATGAAGTAAGTTCTTAATTGGACTTCCACTCCGCTCTTGATTCCTCTCTCATCTTGATAGACGAAGATGAAACTTATGTTGTTTCTAAAATTAGTAGTAGTCCGAATGAGGCCAGGAACCCACCTTTTTATGTCATTTTAACTGATTATGTTTTAATTTCCTTCGTAATATTTTGATAAAGGCAAAATGGCCCATGGTCATGTCCAAAGTTCGTATTTCTTCATTTTTAATGAAAACCTCTTTTATTGCGAAAATTTATTTTGCTTGCTTTAATTTTGCTATCTAATAATCTTTGTTTTTGTTTCAGTAAAAATAAATTTACACCTATCAATATCATGTCGTGCATAAGCTGAATGAACAAAATGAGGTATATGAAGACAATTTCAAAGAGCATGATGAGGAGATTATGATATCCGAACATCTTGTGAAAGAATTGGAACAGTTCGAGAATCAGGATAACTTGAATCTGGATGACACACAAACTGAATCTAGAAATAGATGGTTGTGTCAAATCAACATCTATCTGACGGAAGCTCAGAAAAGAAAACTCATCAGTTTGCTTAGACAATACATCGATACATTTGTTTGATGATATGTTGCAGTTGAGCATAGACATTCATCTCAAGTTTCCAATCGACGCACATGCTATCAAGAGCTATTATATTTGAAGATTTAGAGTTTCTTTTATTTATTTCCCTAGAATCTCATCATTTTCTTGTAATCGGCTTATGTTTTATGGATAACAAATTATCCTTTGTACATGAACTACGTCTGACTTGAATTCTCAAGAATGAGATACGTAGGCGGCCTATGTTGGCCTCGGTCACCCCTTTATCCTTTTTTATTATTTCCTTGTACTTGAACTACGTTTGACCTGATTCTTGCCTCAACGGGATACATAGGTGCCACAACGGCTCGGTCATATCTCCCGTAAGATTTCTATTTTCTTTACAATAGAAACTGGAGCAAAATTGTTGAGAGGGACTCAAAAAATTTTAAGAAGAAGATTTCTCCAACAAGTCAGGACTGAAGATAGATTAAGAGTTGAAAGTGGGACAAAATTTTTGAGAGGGTCTCAAAAATTCTAAAAGTCATATCAACAGTTTGAGATACGACAAGACATCTGACTGGGACAGAAATTTTTTAGGATGGCCTCAAAAATTACTTAAGCATCAGTAGAAGCTTGTAGTAAATTTTGAATATCTCGAGTGTGATGAGTAAATTAAAGCTAACTTCAAATGATCTCTGGCATCGTTAAAATTCATAGTCAACTACAGCAATCTCCAACACCTTTGGATTTCAGAGTCATCAGCAAAACTTCACGATTAAAGTAGATTTCGAGAGGACGGCGTCATAAATCTATAAAGCTCTAAGGATCTTTAGAATTCTCCAGAACAAGCTCTCAGACACGTCAAAAGTTTTGAACCAAGGGCGTTCATTTAAACTTGAAGTGACATGATACTTGGCAGTGACCTTTTTCAATTACAGCTTTTTGAAAACCTTTTTCTTAAAGATTTTATCTATATGTCTCAAATATTTTTACATAAAATATTTTATCTTGTCTATCGAGAAGCAAGAGATCGGAGTGATCAACTGAAGATAGCAAGACAAGGAGCAAGCGATTGAAGAAGTCAACACAGATCAGTTTGTTTTAAAAACTAATATTTTTTCTGTGGATGCAGGTCTATAAGATTGCCTCAAGTTCATCATATTCCTCCATTCAACGAATATGGAGAAGTCAAAAGGCCGAGGAGCTCCCCAAATTGGCAACTCTTTTGTTGATGCATGAAAGTCATTAAAGTTTTTCAGAAGAAAAAGAACGAGTTTAGAATACGAGCAACAACACCTCGTTCAAATTCCCAGCAAAATATGAGTCACAACGAAAACAAAGTGTTCAAAATAGGAACTAGTGAAATAATCACTCTCAACATGGACAAGCATCTTCAATGACATCAGATTACATTTTTCAGAATTAAGAACGTTTGAAGAATATTCACAAATCCCGTCGATATCAGACGCGGTAATGTGAACCACCTAGAGAGACATCATCATCATTTTATTGATGGAATATCATTATCCTGCCAATGGATCAACATAATCCTGCCAATGGATCAACATTATCCTACCAATGGATCATCAATGAAGAATCATCATCCTATCAATGGAGCATCAACGTCATCACCCAGAGGGACATCAACATCATCCTTCAATAAAGAATCAATGAAGAATCATCATCCTATCAATTGAGCATCAATGTCATCACCCGGAGGGACATCAACATCATCCTACCAATGAAGCATCATCATCCTATCAATGGAGCATTGACGTCATCACCCAGAGGGACATCAACCTCATCCTACCAATGGATCATCATCATCCTATCAACGAAGCATCATCATCAACAATATAACACTGATGAGAAAGTCATCATAACATCATCTCAAGTCATCACTACCGCATCAAAACCAAAGGAGGCTGACGTCAGAACATTTATTGAGAAGAACATGTGCCGAATACAGTAAAACAAATCACTTCTCTATTTAAATTACAGTTTCTTCTAACAAGTTTATTTCATTCTTTGTCGAGAGCATCCAAGAGGATAAATTCTCAAATCAAACCACAGGTGCAGACGAAATCAAAAGGGATGCAGCACAACGTGGAATCCTTTTTTAGCATCAAATATTATCGAGCCATCCACCTCGTTACAGTTGGATAATCATCGAGCCATCCACCTCGTTACAGTTGGATAATCATCGAGCCATCCACCTCGTTATAGTTGGATATTCATCGAGTCATCCACCTCGTTACAGTTGGAATATTATCAAGCCATCCACCTCGTTACAGTTGGACTATTATCGAGACATCCACATCGTTACAGTTGGATATTCATCGAGCCATCTACCTTGTTACAGTTGGACTATTATCGAGCCATCCACCTCGTTACAATTGGATAATCATCGAGCCATCCACCTCGTTACAGTTGGATATTCATCGAGTCATCCACATCGTTACAGTTGGAATATTATCGAGCCATCCACCTCGTTATAGTTGGATAATGATCGAGCCATCCACCTCTTTACAGTTGGATATTTGATGGAATTTAGATTGCCTCAAGTCCATTCACTCACAGCCAAGTTTGGGAACTTCAAAGTATTGAAGGATTGTTCACAAGGATGGAGGTTCTTGAGCTTGTATTGATGGCAAGGAGAGATTCCCATGCATGGAAGATCGCTTGGGGAAGTGCAGGGAAGAAGATTGAAGATGCAACTTTAGGCGAGCAGCAAGAACCATTCGACGCATCACCCAATGTACCCTAAGACCGCCGAAAGTTACAGAAAGCTGCCAAGGGAGAATTCAAGGGAGAAGGTTACATCGCCAACCAGTCGGTGACTCACCAAGCTCACTAGGCGACCCCGACCCAGCTCACCCATTGGCCACTTCGGGTCACTTTTTGGCCCTTTTAAGATGTAATAGCCTAAAACTATAAATAGGCAGTTTAGGGTTCATTTTAGGGAGATTATTTTTAATATTGAAAACTAAAAAACTCATGTTGAGTGTTGAGAGCTTGGTTAAGCTTTTGGTTGACTATTGTTTAGAAACGAGGGTTGCTTTGTGAATTTTATTCCCTTTAGGTCTTCATAAGAGTTACGTGCTATTGTATGATAAACAGATTGAGGTCATTGGGTTTAATATACCCTTTCGTTGCTTTTTGTTTCCTCTTTGTGTGTCTATCTATTTATCTTTACTTTTCATATTCGATTTCTACATTTTATCATAATTTCCTTCTAAGAATTACATCATTTGTTATCAGAGCAAGGCTTAGTTTCGTTCCCTACGAATCTAGTCTTGGGTTTGTTACAAAAAAAAGAGTCAAAAACGTTTTGAAGAAAACTCCAAAATTATTTTGTTGATTTGAGCCTTGTTTGAAGTTTCTAAGGTTAGATTAGTGTTCCCTAACCTTACTTGAGTCTAAATCTGAGAGTTGGTGAAGTTTGGACTTGGATTGAAGAATCATCCATTGTTGATTGAAGAACTTCAAGTGGGTTTCCAGATTTAGGTTAAATTGGAGACTCTTGGGTATTGGGGTTTGATTTCTATATCCTTAGGAGTTCATAGCTGAAATTTGGATTAAAATAGATTAGAAATCTATTGGGTTTGAAAATTGGGTGTTCTTCATGACTTGAAGAAAGAATGAAATGGGTTTTGAAATCTAAATATTTTGGCAAGGAATTGGAAGATAAAAAGTATTGGGATTTGCTTTCATATCAAGGGGAGCTTGTATCTCAAATTTCATGAAATTCTGAGTTAAAATCGTTGAGGGTTTTATTTTGGGTCTTCACCATTGTTCATAGTGTTCTTGGGGATCTTCAAATCTTCAAGGAGGAGAATCATAAAAAGTAGTTGGTTGATCCAAAAGGAAGAGGAAATGAAAGAGTACTTGTATTGGTTCAAAAGGGAATTTACCAAAAGGGGCAAGTACTAGGTCAAGGAAGTACAAGGGGACCACAAGAAGTGCAAAATTAGAGGCTATATGTGTGCAGGAAAGTCCATTGGGCGAGCTAAGTCGTGCTTACAAAGCTGACTCGGCGACTCACTAAATGGGAGCTGAGCTCGCCTAATGAACTTGAGTTTCTGGAAATTTCAGCAAGCTGAGGGAACTTCGGTGACTCGGCGAACTGATTCGGCAAGCTACAGGGAGTAAGTTGGCGATGTGAATTTCAATTTTGGGAAAAAAAGTTTAAGTTTGGACACCTGAGCTTCATTTTATGATCAATCTCATGTTTTAACTTCCTAGTTTCATTTTCCTTGATTCCTACTCACTTCTTTGATTCTTAAAACTAATTTCCAACTAGTAAATGTCCTTACTTAGTTGTTGATTAGTCTTGTGTCCATTTTTCTTTCTTGTGCTTTCTTTGTGTGCTTTTTAGTTTTTACTTCGTAGTTAACTTTTTGATTCAAGTCCGTTTATTTTAATCGAGTCGTCCGTCTTTCTTGAAACAAGAATCTATTCCGACCAAGAGCTTAATTGACACTTGTGTACAACCGGATTGAAGCAAGGTTCAATATTAGCCAAGCCAATTTGTGAGGTATTCAAAGGTGAGAAATTTTGAGTGTTGGTGAGGAGATTTTGCTACTAACCTTGTTTTCTCATTTTGTAGGTCAAAAGGAGTTATAAGGAAGCATGGCATCTCTAATGTCTAAGGATACGACATCCTACACGTTTCATGTTAATGTACACTTGTGGGGATACAGGAACCAAGGCAGATATGGGGGATGTTTAGGGGTCTCGGTACCAAAAGGGTTAGTCTTCCTATCTTTGAAGGAAAGTGTGATCCCGAGGCGTATCTTGATTGGGAGTGGCAATGTGAGCAGAATTTCCAAAACCCTGATTTGGGAGATATTGAGCAATCCATGTATGCCCTTGTACACTTTAAAGGTCTTGCAATGAGTTGTTGGAAACATGCGGGATGGCTTCGAACACTCAATGGAAATGCCAACCCTTTGACATGGGGAGAATTGAAATGGCTTATGAGGTTCAAGTATGTGCCAAAGGGGTACACAAAGCTTTATAATGTTGACCCGAGGAGACAAGTTCTTAGGATAAAGGCTGACATTTGTGGACTTTTGGGGTTTGATATTTTCCTTGATGATTATTGCAATCTAAACTACATCACTCCATCTACGGTAGCCTACTTGAGACTACCCTGAAGATCAAGACATTATCCATACATCATGAAGGGATGTGAGGTCACCGAATTTGTAAAGATCTCTTTCACACGCAGTGAATACTATGAGGAGGTTTGGTGGGATATAATTCCAATGGACTGTTGTCACTTATGTTTGGGAGCCAATTGGTTTAACAAACTTAGGGTCTGAAATGAGCAAAAATGGTCCAAGTATGTGGTGGATCAATGGGGAATACATCTATTCCCTCCCCCTAAGGTGAAAAATGAGAGACAAAAGATTGAGAGGAGTAAGGGAGAGCAAGGTGGCAACCTTAGAGTGGAAGAAAGAGAGGTTAAGTGGAGTCCTTCACTTTGTAAGGATTCTTCTGTAGGTACAAGCATGATGAATGGAGGAACACGAGTTCCCAACAAAGAGCCTACAATTGAAGGTGTGATGGGTGCACTTTTGGGGCGTCCCAACATTTCTAAGGGAGTGTCATTCCAAGGTAAAGAAGATCTTTCTTGCGAGCGTCAAGGTACAATAGCTAAACTTAACACTTTTACCATTGTAAATGAACAAAGTGTAAATGATAGCTTGTCTTTAAGTGAGCCTAATGTTTCTTTACCATGTGTTGATAATGTACATGTGGAGAGTGTGGATACACTAGTTGATCCTATTGATGACCGAATTGATTCTTCTAGTAAGATCAATTTGTGTCCACCTAGTGTTGACACCCGTGCTTTGAGTGATAGTTCATTATCATGTGATAATTGTGTTGATCAACTTGCATTTGAGTGTAGTTCAGTAATTGAGGGATCTTGTGATGTGATTAAGGAACCTCAATTTGGTGATACTAATGATAATGTTGATCATTTGAATAGGAGTGACTCTTTGAGCATATCTTTTGTGGAAGATCCGATTGATTGTTTTGCTCATAGAGATCATGTGCTTGAAAATGCTTTGAAAAATGATATGTGTCTTTTTTAGGGTGAACTTGCATGTTTTAATTTTCCCATGGTGGTTGATCATTCCCTCTTTAAGTACAATATCTTGTTTGAAGATGATGAAATCACTCCTAGTGATGTGCCTAGTTGTGTGAATCATGAGAGTAGTGTAGTTCTTGCTAGCTATACCTTTTATAGTAACCCACTATGGTGTGAAGATTTTCCTCCCAAAGATGGAAATCTCTTCTTGGAAGAGGAGAGTACTCTTGTGGGGAAGGATCATGATGAAAAGGAAAGTGGTATTTGTTTTAATATTACCTCTTCTTCTTGGTGTGTTTCAATTCTTAATGGTATGACCAATGATTTTTAGCCTATTAATAGTCATACCTATGAAAACACCTTAGATTAAGTTGATTTGCGAGACACCTTTCTCTACTACTTGTTTACATATTATGATGCCCACGCTTTTGAGTGGAGTATGTTGTTAGAAGATAAGAGTGCCAATCGGGCAAAAGGGGGAGTACTTAATCCAAGTTCATGGATTTCCTTTCCATTTGACCCCGGTAGTAAATTGAATTGCGGCACTTGTGTAGTGATTCTTGGTCAAGATAACATGTATCATTTTGATGGATTTGTTGACACCTTTCCCTATGATGGAAAGTCCTTCTTGAGGGTTTACAATCCACTTGAGGAGCCTACATTATGTATGGGGAAGGGTAGCTTCCTAAACCCCTTTTGTTGCTCTTGCTTTTAGTATGATCTTGCTGATTGTACATCTTATGGGGGTAGGAGTTCATTGTTGAGACAGGGCGAAGTCTATTTTAAATTCGCCATGATGTCTTTGTGTGTTCCTTCTTGTGATGTAATGTATGCTAGGATCCTTGAACCTAGTTATGATCTTGCATATAAGAACACCTTAGATGTCCCTAGTGTGCTTGACACCTGTCTCTATTATCTATTTGCATATGATGATACTCATGCTTGTATGGGTAGCTTATCTTATGTTAATAGTATCAATGGGGAAAATGGGAGCCTCCGTGAATCGATGCTATATAATATCTTCCCATTTGACCCCGGTGCTGGTCTAAATTGTGATGAGTATAGTAGTAACACCCTCTTTCTTTCATATGATTCTTACTTGGTGTTATTACGTGATCCTATGTGCTTGAATGAGATATGTTTGCCAATTTGTGTGGGAAATACTTTGTACTTGACCCCACTCATGAATTGGGAATAACTACATTCTTGAAGTTAGCTAGTGCATTGGATGGAGTCTTAATTTGGGTTAATATTGTTTATACCTTTGCACTTAGGTATGAGAGAGTTCATGTGCTACTTGACTTATAAGGGGAATTGTGCTTGTTGGAATGTGGAACCAATGTGGGTTTACGTGTGTGGTTGCTTAAGTGTATTGGTTCCTTCAGTCTACCCCTTTGTCAAAGTATCTTACGTAGCCAAGTATCCCTTGTTTTGATGGGTTAAAAACCCTTTGTTGATCATTTTGATGCTTGGTTATATGTTAAATTTGTGCATCCTTGGCATGGTGATAGACTAGTTATTGCTAACGCTAACCCTCATGCAATGAGGATCTTGTTATTATTTGCTTTCCCTATGGTTTTGCAAGGTTTGGATTCGAGGACGAATCATTTTCAAAAAAAGGAGAATGATGCAATTCAGATTGCCTCAATGCCATTCACTCACAACCAAGTTTGGGAAATTCAAAATATTGAAGGATTGTTCACAAGGATGGAGGTTCTTGAGCTTGTATTGATGGCAAGGAGAGATTTCCATGCATGGAAGATCGCTTGGGGAAGTGCAGGGAAGAAGATTGAAGCTGCTACTTTAGGCGAGCAGCAAGAACCATTCGGCGCATCGCCCAATGGACCCCAAGACCGCCGAAAGTTACAACAAGCTGCCAAGGGAGAAGCCAAGGGTGAAGGTTACATCGCCAACCAGTCGGCAACTCGCCAAACCCACTAGGCGAGCCCCGACCCAGCGAGCCCATTGTCCACTTCGGGTCACTTTTGGGCCCTTTTAAGATGTAATAGCCTAAAACTATAAATAGGCAGTTTAGGGTTCATTTTAGGGAGATTATTTTGAATATTGAAAACTAAAAAAACTCATGTTGAGTGTTGAGAGCTTGGTTAAGCTTTTGGTTTACTATTGTTTAGAAACGAGGGTTGCTTGGTGAATTTGATTCCCTTGAGGTCTTCGTAAGAGTTAGGTGCTATTGTAGGATTAACAGATTGAGGTCATTGGGTTTAATATACCCTTTGGTTGCTTTTTGTTTCCTCTTTGTGTGTCTATCTGTTTATCTTTACTTTTCATATTCGATTTCCGCATTTTATCGTAATTCTCTTTTGAGAATTACATCAATATTCATCGAGCCATCCACCTCGTTACAGTTGGATATTCATCGAGCCATCCACCTCGTTACCATTGGATAATCATCGAGCCATCCACATTGTTACAGTTGGAAAATCATCAAGCCATCCACCTCGTTACAGTTGGATCATTATCAAGCCATCTGGCCCGTTGCAGAGATCATCGGAGTTCGCCATGCATAAAACAAGCAATGACATCTCTGAATCCTCAGCAAATTTATGAGTTATAATGGACACACGGTGTTCGAAAGCAGTATCCGTTATCTTTTACTCTCAATACTGTTTTATATTCTCGTCTAGTTGAAAATGATGTTTATGCCTATTCATAAAGATATACTCATTTATTATATAAATGATCTTTTTTTTTTTTTTTTACTCAAGCCGCTAGCTAAAGCGGCACTATGTCTACTAATTATTTTCTTTTAGTGTGTAGACATATACTGAACATACCTATATGACATCTTTCAAAGCAAGAGTGACTTCAAAACACCAAGACAATGGGGTATCGCAGAAACGTGCAAGAAGATAACCGGAAAGCATCGTAAGAGATGCTATCACTTTTTTCAATTAGAGTTTCTACAAACAGGTTTATTTCAGCCTTTGTCGAGAGCATCCAAGAGGATGAATTATCAAATCATACCATAGGTGCGGACGACATCAACAAGGATGCATCATAACGTGGAACTTCTTCTTAGCAGCGAACTGGTACATAGTCCGACGAGGAGTATCAAACTTTTAGGACGCGAGCTGAGGAGCGATTTCCACCACCATCAAACCACACCCCTATCAGAAGACATGTGGGTTTTTCTTTAGGTTTACCGATTTCAGTTTCGCATCCGAAAATTTTTGGTTCTCACCGGAGGAAACTTTCCAATTTGAGTGACAATGCTCCAAAAGCTTTGGAAATTATGTCCGTGTAAGTTCTTAATTATGGGTGTGAAGTGCACCACATTCATGGCTAAGTGGTTGCAAGCCTCTTCTTCATACTCGATTCTTTTGTCACTTTTCCAGAACAGAAGGATATCTTGCATACTAGATTTCATTTTCAACCGTTCGAGTTGAACTACAAACAACCTGATTCCTTAAGTCGAGGGATATGTAGGCGGGTTCAATGTTGAAAACTCGGCTGTATTCCAACATTCTCTCTTAAATCATATTCCCGAGCATTTTGATTTCTTCATAATTCGATATCGGGATGACTTTTGAATTCTTTCGAAATCGTGCGTCAAATCAAGCGTATCAAACTACAAGTGGCCTGAATTCTCATATAGCCTGAGTTATGTAGGAGACCCATTTCCAGGGTTCAGCCATAAATCCTGAAGTCCGTACCAAAATCCCTTTTCTGAAGGATGAAGATGTGGTCGGTCAAAATTGGATTCGTCAATTTCATTTGGCTCGAATTTCTTTCATCAATCCAAGTCAAACGAGGAACAGTTGTTGACACCCAATTTTGGACCTCCACAATATAGATTAATCATCGAGCTTCTTTAATTTCAAATGATTTAAAATAATCAGTTTTAGAAAATTTCAACAAAAAAAATAGTTTCTAAGTTATTTTAAATAGTTTTTCCCTTTTTTTAATTTTTAAATAATTTAGATGTTTTACATAATTATGTATATAATTAGTATATTTTATAAATATTCGAAAATCGTCTCAAAAATATTTTATTTTAATTAAATATTTGGTTATTTAGTTTAGTTAATCAATAGTCTATATTTTTAAGTTAATTAGTTTACAATTAAGGTAATTGTTTTATCTTTGTAAAGAATAAGAAGCTCATTAATTAATTAATATTAATTCATCTTATTTGAGTTTTAGCCAAATTTATTACTTAAATTCAAAGTGGCTATTTTCTTAATTCAATTGGCTATAATCTAAATCCATGTAGCCATTCCTAATCTGACCCCCTTTTTTTACTTCACCTTTAACTCTTTATAAGACCGGAATTGGGCCATTTTCAATCGACCCAGTCAAGCAGCCCAAATTCCAGCAAATAGCCAAACCTTGACCCAATTCTTATAACAATTCTCAGCAGCCTATTTTCAAATCCAATACCAAAGAAACCATACCCAGCAATTCAATACAACATTACAATATGTACAACGTACAATACAATTACGACCCATGTTGCTTCTTCTCTCTCGCGTCCAGCAACGCGGAGAACTCCAGAAAAATTGCGACCCAAATCGAACCCAAAGCCCAGTGTAATCGCGAACCAGCAAACAAAATCCCAGCCGCGTCCCTCTCCTCTCCCCCTTATCTTCTCTGTACGAGAATCATCCAGGTGGAGAAATCCCGCACGAGAAGCGTCCTTGCTCTTCAAATCAAGTGGTTCTCCTTATCGATCCGTTGAGAAATTGTACAAGGTTTTACAAGAATAGCAAGAAATTTGTTTCCCAACCTTATCTCTTCAAGAGAATTTGAATTTTAAATTCAAAATTATGCCCGTTTTCCCCATTTAATTTCGATTCCATTTCCCCTATAAATAGCCCTGTTCATTCACTGTTGAAGGAAATTTTTTTAGACGGACTATGGCGCGAATTTCTTATTCCAAGAACAATAATTTCATCCTCTAATACTATAAGTATATAAAGGGGAAAATCCCTAAAAAAGCTTAGTTAATTTAGAAGTAAAAGTTTACAAGTCTTGGTTGGTCAAATTCTAAGGCATTTCCGGCGAGATTCCGTTAGTGGTAAGTTAGTCGCCTCAAAGTTCCTTGTCTCAGTCCGCTGCATCCAGAAAGGTAATCTCCATTTCCGTTCATATATTTTTTCATTTCTTGATGCGTCGATTTCTCGATCCTTAGCTTTTAAAGTGTTTAAATGATGAGATTTTGGGCGTATTTCGATTGATTGTTGGTTGTGAATCAGTAGCATAGCTGGTCTGTTCTTTCATAGCTTATTTGTTCCATTTTCAGCCCTTTCTGCTTGAGGTTTGATGATCCTATTTGACGCTGAGTTGGCCTTTTCCGGATTAATTTCCCTTGTTCCTTTCTGTTAGTTCGGTTGTTATTTTATGAATCTAGTTTATCTGTTTTCTCAATCTGATATGTGGAGGCTTTCAATATATTGTCAATAGTATAAGTTGTGTAAGTTTGAGTAATTTACTGTTTTTATGGCATAGGCTCCTTCTACATTCGAACTAATGTCTTAGTACATGTGTTAATCGTTTACATCTCTAAAATCCTTCTATGTGTTAATCGTTTACATCTCTGAAATCTTGCTTCTAACAGTGTTGGTTGTGCATTCTTAGTTATCCTTCATGTCAAGTTAGTAGTTTCAAATATGTGAAGATAAGCTTACATATAATAAATGAGTTAATGGTCACATGTGACTACCTTTGCCGTTAATCAATCCCCTTTAACATGTTATTCTTTCATATTGAATCCTCGTTTCCTAGTCTAATTATTGTTCTAATTACCTCTAGTCATTTTATACCTCTATGTGGTTCCTAGTCTAATTTTTGTTTTAAGATGTGGATTATTATAATATGTAGATAATTTCTATATCTTTTAATTACCTAGATGTATGATAATGAATAGCTTTGCCATTTATTATTATTGTCCAGTATGCCTTTGTGTGATTCCCTTTGGTAGGATTGTGTGTTAATGTGCACTTTTCTTGAGTTAATGCATATTTTCTAGTAAGTTAGCTCACTTTTCCTATATTATATTAGTTAGATTATATATTAACTCTTTTTATTTATTTATGTTGCATGTAAATCTGCCCGAGTTCACCACGAACTCCAATTTTTCTTTCCCCTCATTTCAAGAGAGCCATAAAGGCTCAAACCCTTTTCTTCGAGTCAACCTCGTCGATTGGAAGCTGAAACACACTCGAAAAGCTAAAAACAAGCTATATACACTGGTATACAGATATTGTATACACGATATACAGGTTGAGGTGTAGTGAATACAAGGATAAAAACTGAAATACAGGTTGCAGGAGTTGAAGAGGGCTGTATACCCTTGGTATACAATTCCATATACAGAAAATGGGTCAAAATACGACCCATATACAATAATATACACTTGGTGTATACACAGATTTTCAGGGGCGAAAATGGGTCTGTGCCCAATTCTTTTAAGACAGCAGGCCCAGGCGAAATGACTCATAAGGCCCAAAATGATTAGGAGTTGATTTTGATGAGATGGGCCAAAACCCATTACTTTTTGACAAGCTTTTAGATAATAGGACAGGGACAAAAGGTGCTGGCAAGCCCAATTTCGAATTTGGGAAAAAACCCAAATTTAACATTTCTTTCCTTTATTCTTATTTATTTGTTTGTTGTATTGACTAACATTTTACTTGATTTGGTTTTATTTAATTAAATTCCCAAAAGAAAGTCATTTCTTATTTTTATGTACAAAGTGAAATATTTATATTTTCATTTATTATTTTATTCATTAATTGTCTTTTCAATACATGAGTTATTTTCTTTGAAAAATCCCTTTAGGTTTATTTCTCTCCAAATAAAAAATGAGTTTTCTTACTTAATTAATACTTTCGAAATTAGTCAATAATTTAGTCAAGTCGTAGGTCAACCGCGCGTTAGCTGGCACTTCGAATGCCTAAAACCTTCTTTTAGTGTACATTGAACCCCGAACCCCCCACCTCCACCCCCTGGAATTTCAAATGAATTTTAATCTGTTTAAATCTTTTGAAAATCTTAAGTTTTCTTAATTTCTTCCAAAAATTAAGTGGCGACTCTCTTTGAAAATCGATTTTTCTTTAAAACTTGAGTTAAATTGATTTTCGAAAACAAAAGTCTTTTTCTTTTTCTTTAAAACAGAAACGGCGAATCCGCTGAGGATTTAATTAAGTTCTAACCATAATGATTTGACTATTTGACTATTTATTGATAATTATTGAAATCGCTCATCTATGTTTTACTTGTTTAAATTGCTATGAACTGTCATTTGCATCCATGACATTTTCCAACATATATATAGTATATTAAAGAACGGTTTTGTGAAACCGCAACCAGGCATTTTTATACTCAACCTTTTTTCAGAATGATCGGCAATTTATTGGTTCGTCAGGCGTCCAATGGTTGTTGTGAATTCCAGCCTAAGTCGTCCGCTTGGGTTACCGGTCTTTAAAATGCCACTCTTAGTCAACTAGTGTAGAGAGAAACCAAATCCCTTTTAGCGCATTGAACTAAGATGACCCAATACCCAAGGCATGTCAGGCGCATTAGAGAGACCACCTTGAGTCAAAACGGCCCACGGCCTAAACAGACGATCATACTTATGTGTTTAAATTTGAAGGATGTATACGATGTTTAAAAAATCATTGTTCCTTGGAGTTGGAGTAGATTATAGCTTATTCTAGTTGAAGAAAGAGCTTTACAAGCTACTAGTCTATCCAAAGTGATTGGCACCCGGAGACGACAAGAAGTTCAAGAACGGAGGTCCTTTCATGGAAGCATAGTTTAGGATTGTACCCCTGCGTTGGACTGATATTTGTATCCCTTTTCATTATTGTGTATCCCCATTCAGTTTATTCATAAAGTTTGTATAAATTTGGGTTACGAGGACAATAGAATGTTTTAAATGACGTTATACATCCTTCAAATCGTTAGGCCTACCCTTGGAACAAAAGGGTCACATATCTGTTTAGAACGCGCAATATTTGTTGATGTGCTATAACTGCTTGTGTAAATATGTTGCTTTATTCGGAGATATTCTAGCTCACTCCTGTTCGAGATTTTTTTGAAACCCTAAGCACAAATATCAAGCCACTATCGAAAGTGCATCCAAATACTCCTTGAGTCTTTAGTTTCCCAAAACAGTTCAAACTTTCCTTTCAAATTCTAAAATATTATTCTCTCATCTCAGAAAAAAGTTGATTCTTCATGTCAAGACAAAAGAGATTCAAGCTAGTCAAACTACGTAGGACCTAGATTCTCTCCCATGAGATACGTAGGCAACCTTTCAAGGCTCGGTCCCTACTTTTGAGAAATTCTATTCTTTTCCAACTCTTGCAAAGAAATTAGAGTTACATCTCAATCAAAGAAAACCTTTCCACAAACCTTCTATAATAGCCGGCCAAATCTAAGAAGCTTCAAATATCCGAAGGGGATAGAGGTCTGGGCCAATTCTTAACCACTTTTGTCTTCTTAGGATTAACCTCAATACCCTTACCGCAAATAATGTGACCAATAAAAGCCACGAATATCAACCAAAAATCGCACTTATTGAACTTCACATATAACTCACGATCCTTAAGAATTTGAAACACAATTCTCAAATGATCGGCATGCTCATCCTTAATCCGAGAATAAATAAATATGTAATCGATAAACACAATTACAAACATATAAAGATATTGTCTAAACACTCTATTCATCAATTCCATGAATTCGACTGGAGCATTAGTAAAACCAAACAACATTACCAAGAATTCATAATGACCATACCAAGTTCAAAAAATCATCTTCGGAATGTCACTTTTTTTGACCCTCAATTGGTGATAACCCTGATTGGAGGTCAATCTTAGAGAAGTAACTCGCTCCTTGGAGTTGATCAAACAAATCATCAATCCTTGGAAAAGGAAACTTATTCTTAATGGTAAACTTGTTCAAGTGCTGGTAATCAATACACATGCGAATGGTACTATCTTTCTTATGAACAAAAAAAACTGGAGAATCCCATGCAGAGATATTCGGTCAGATGAAACCCTTATCCAATAAGTATTTCAATTACTTTTTTAATTCCTTAAGTTTTTCCGGAGCCATAAAGTAAGGAGGAATAGAGATAGGTTGTGTATCTGGGAGAAAGACAATATCAAAGTCTATTTCCCTTTCGGGAGGAACACCAAGTAAATCATTGGGAAACACTTCTAGAAACTCATTTACAACAGGTACTGTTTCAAGAATAGGGATTTCAGAATCCGTATCCCTAACCCGAATTAGATGGTATGTGCAACCCTTAGAAATGATTTTTCTAGATTTAAGACAAGAAATAAACAGACTCTTAGGCATATAATTTCCCCCTTTCCACTCTAGGTTGGGCTCATTTGGAAACCAAAATTTAACCACTTGAGTTTTACAATCAACAGAAGCATAACAAGAATGGAGCCAATCCATACCAAAAATAACATCGATATCCAACATATCAAGCTTTACTAGATCAACATGAGTGACTCTATGGGATAAGGAGACGAGACACTTTCTATAGACTCTCTTAGCCAAAATAGATTCACCTACAGGAGTAGAGACAGAAAAAGGGTCAAATAACACATTCGGAGAAACATCAAATCTCATAGCCAATACGGCTTTACAAAAGACAACGTAGCACCGAGACCAAGCAAACCATAAACATCAAGATGAAATAATTTCAACATACCGGTAACCACATCGGGAGAACCCTCGTGATTATGTCGAGTTTAAAGTGCATAGAATCAGTTTTGATTTGGAGCACTCGAACCGAACCACTAGGCAGAGCTTTCCTACCATCTCTTCCCTTAGTAGCAGGTGACGGACAATTCCTCATCTTGTGAAAACTCTTACCACAACTAAAGCAACCCACCATACAGACTAAGCATTTACCATCATCCTTCCTTCCACACCTAGCACAAGTAGACAAAGAAGATCCACCACCATTTCCTCCTTAAGGATTAGGGTTAGACACCCTATATTTATTGAAATTAGGAGCCGGATCATTAGAAAACACCTTGACCGGAAAACCTTTTCCAGAATCTAGAACAACCATGTGCGTCAGACCTCAAATGTGAAAAGTCAACATCACCGATCTTTGGCCTCTTGGACTCCCTAGAACTTTCCTTAATCTTCTTCTCTTCAGTTTGTTGGGCATGTGTCATCAAATGGTAAATATCCATTTCCTTAATGAGACATTTCTTGACCACCATTTCGGACACACCTAAAATAACCTTACTCATCCTTGCCCTAGAATCGACAACAATAGAAAGAGAATATTTGAACAATTGTGAAATTTCAATGCATACTCCTTCACACTCATATTCCCTTGACGTATGTTAATGAATTCAAGTACTTTTACCTCCCTAATCTCAAGGGAAAATAACCTATCAAGAAACGCAACCTTAAACTTTTCCTAATCAAGAGGACTCGCATCAACCGGCCTTTCTTCCTTCCATTGGTTGAACCAAACTTGAGTAACACCCTTAAGTTGATAAGTGGTGAACACTGTCTTCTCAATCACAATCACTCCCATAATTCTCACTATTTTGTAAACCTCATCAATGAACTCTTGAGGATCATCATCAACTTTGGAACCATGGAGTTCTCAAGGATTCATCCTACTGAAGTCCCTTATCCTTACGGCCATCGTACCCCCATTTGGGTTCACGAGAGCATTAGCCTCTCTATTGTATTGAGCCATCATAGCTTGATCTAACACTTGGAAAGTAGTGTATAATTCAGCATTAGTCACTTCCTTGGTCAAAGGGTCGACTGGAACTTATGATGCTTCTTATTCCACATTCTCATTTATATTCCCTCTCACGTAAGCTCTTATAGGGGCCATATCCTGAAAAGCCTCACACAAGGATTAGAAGGGAGACATTTAGAGTTACACTCTATCGCAGGACTTTAGAATGACGAAAGAAGTGGATATTTCTTAACATCTTATAGCCTCCTATTCATAAATGTGGCGTGCTTCACACTCATGAACAAGACTCTACTTGACGTGGTTTATGACATCCTTGGATCTTTCTAAACCTTGTGCTCTAAATACCAAGATTGGCATGACCCAAAGTATACCCTAGGTGTAACATGGCATATAGAACCCCGAAAGGCTCTACATAACCCACTTAGTATACAACATACAAGATAATAGAAAAATGATTTCAAAAGAAGCATTCTCATATCATAAAAGAGTTTGACAATGTCGAAGTATAACATAGTCTCAACAAGCCATCTAATACATCAAAAGAAGTGGTTGGGACGTCACCCATGCACGGCTTACAAATGTATGAAAACTGAAATAATGAAAAGCTATAAAAGTGTCTTGGTCCTCAAAACACAAGGACTCACTAATCTTTGAATCGTCGAAAGAGATCAACTAGCCACAAGTATTCAAGATAGGAGCATCAGACCCTACATTATAAGACAGTGTAGGCACAAAATAGTTCAAAGAAAATACTGAAAGAACCCTACACTAACTATCTATGAAGCCTCTATATTTCAACATGGATGTCGGGACAAGACCCACGACACCTCAAAACTACCAAACTGAAAGACAAAATTGGAGACCTCCGGAATGCAAGGAAGGCTCACCAGGGCTAGCAATAAGTGCAAAGTGATCTCAATGGAGCGCCTATTGATGATCTTGAACACCTATATCTGCATCATGAAAATATCCAGGTCGAATGGCATAAGTACATTGAATGTACAAGTATGTAATATTGTTGAGGAAAATAAATAACTGAACTGAAGAAGCAGAAGCAAGATACTCAACTGAATGTAAATAAATAAAGGAGTGAAATCATTTAAATTTTACAAATACTTACTCATATCTGAACTTAACATATTAAGTGATATCACTTTTAACTCTATTTGGGATATTCTTTAACCGACAACCATCACTATGAGCAACGTGATGATATTGTGTCTCATCCACGCTGCAAGAACTGTCCTATACCTTGTTGAGATACAAAACATCTCAATTAAGTGGATCCACTAAAGATGTACTCAAAAGAAATAAGGAGTCAAGTACGATCCTTTACCCATGTTGGCTACAAGATTTATTAGGAAATAAGTTGTCTGAACTCATCCCCATATCGGTCCTCAATACTGCTCCCAATAAATATATACTCATGCTCAAATGTATAAAACATACTCTTTCTCAATTTGAGGTAATTACTCAAAATATCCTTTCAAAAGAGGTAATTTCTCTAAATTATCTCTAAACTCATTAACTCATTTAGAAATCAAAGTGTCTCTTTTCTAAATGTATACCCTAGTTGTAACATGCCGTATAGAACCCCGAGAAGCCCTACACAAGCCACATAGCATACATCATACAAGATAATAGAAATAATGATTTCAAGAGGAATAATCTTATATCATAAAAACGTTTGACAAGCGGAAGTCTAACATAAGTTTCAAACAAGCCTTCTACTACATAAATAGAAGTGATTGGGACGTAACCCATACATCACATACAAAGTTTGAAAACTGAAATAAAGAAAGCAATAAAAGTTTCTTGAGCCTTGGAACATGAGGACTCACCAATGTTTAAAAGCCTAAAAGGATCAACTAATCTTGAGTATGAGAGGTAGGCGCGTCAGACCCTACATTATGAAATAATGTCGGCACAAGTATGCATTAGTACATGGAATGCACGAAGTATGATAGAAATGCATAACATGTATGAAATCATGAAAAAAAGATTTTACATGACATGCAATGACCAACCTAAATCATATGATAAAAGGGGTTAGAAAGCGTTAATTATAATCATGGTCAATAAAATGCAAGCTTAACATATTTCAAACACCTTGTGAAATACTTTGAAAATAACTTAGTTCATTATTGTGGGAAGTTTACCATTAACCGACATATACCATGTGAGCTATAACATGTAGTCCAGTATACTGCTCCCACACTGAAAAGAGAGTGTTCTACTTGCCAAGGTAAGACCATGAGTCTAAGCTAAGGTGATCCACCAGCTAATATCTATCTGAGACAACATCCTATGGTGGCACATAGTTCTATGACCTAGGGGATTGCTACTGAAGGTCCACGCACGCTCACGAAAACCTTCATCCCAAAAGCCCATACAGTGCGAAGTAGAATCCCACAAAATATTCATTAACCTTATTCATATTATCATCGATGGAAGAGTACAATTAAGATACTAATTCAAGCTAGAAACATCATAGAGTAGCTCCTTAGACCATGCGTGAGAAAACCTTTCACAATCCATGATCTCTTCATAATAGCTTTATAGGGCCCATAGTCATTAACTTCATACTAAAAGTTCCATGCTACTAATGGAAATAGTTTTAAAAGTGTGATCTATAATCATTGATGGCATATCTAGATACCATACTAATCAAGACCTAATTTTGGAAAATAGCCCAAAATTATTGATGAAAAATCTGGATGTCATTCATGTCACGTGACCAAGCTTTATAGAACATATAAATACCTTCATCTATAAACTTACTTGATTCATAAATATTAATTTCATAAAATATGCATAATTATCGTAAAAATCATATTTCGTAGTTCATAAGTTTCATCATGTGTTCATAGTCTAAAATCATGGATCATGCATGGGTTCATATGAATTCACCTTAAAATCATATAGTTACTTAAATTCATGCATAAAAGATAGAAAACAATCAATTTGATCATAGTTGAAAAGAACCCATTAAGATGAAATAAAATCCTAACTTTTGGATTGAGAATTCAAGTTGTAAAACATGAAGATTTTGGGAACCCTATGGAGGAAAGGACTCCATAGGTGAATACTGAAATACCTAAGAGTTCAAAGACCAATGACTATGGTGAAATTTAGACCTTGGTTCTTGAAAGCCTTATTTGTTCTTCATTGAATTTGAGGGAATTTGAAGGGGATGAACTTGGACGGAATTTAGGAATTTAGGGGAATGATTTTGAATGGATAGTTTTAGGGCTTAAAATACTTATTTAGGGCTTAGGATTAGGACCAAAATGACATAGTTTAGGGATTAATCACCTAGGGAAAAGACCTAAAATCCCCTTAAAAATAATTGCTGACCCTTCTGCAGGTTTGGACTTACGGTCCGTAGCACTACAAATCGTACAGGTAAACCGTAGAAAAGTTCAGAAACTTTTAAAATTGGACCAACTTTGACGAGACTGGTCTACGACTCGTAGAACCTTCTACAGTCCGTAGACCCCAACCTTAAGACAAAACTTGATCGACAAAATTCCACTAAGTCTGGGACTTACCTACGAGACAAATCTATGACTCTTGAAAAAGTTGTCGGTCGAATGAGGTACTAAAACTTGATTTTTTTCAAAACTGTACCTTGTTTCTATGCTTCCTTTCTACGGTCCGTAGGTAAGACTCGTAAAACCAGTCTCAGACAGATTTTCTACACTATCATTTACCTTTCGACTGTCCAACTTCTAAGTTGTTACAATATCTTCCCCTAAGGAACATTCATCCTTAAATGGGACTCAAGCTAGCATGAATAGCGTAGGAGAGAAACCAACAACCCAACATGATTGCAACTTCATCAAAATGCACATAACGAAGGAGGAACCTGGACTCCAAGCTAAAACATATTTAAAACATCATTTCATAAAACATACATGCGAATCATACTCAAATCAAAATAATCATGAAGTAATCAATCAAGATAAATCACATCTTCAAAATCAAAATTTTCATAAGCATGCATGCATGATGAAACATGGAAATGACTAAAGCACAAGAATCCTAAAGAGTGAACAATGAGGGGCTAGTGCCTCAAGCTAGACCCAAAGATAACGGAAAGAGATACGGATACTAAGAGATCACAACGTCTCCTACCTTTCACATAAAAAACCAAAACAAGATACCTTTCCAACAATTTTAATAGTTCCACACACACACCAACCATGAAGCACACTATCTCCCCCTTGAGAGCAAACCTATCTTCTCTTTTCAAATTCATCTCCCTCAACCAGAGCGTAGAACCAAAGTCTTACCAACCACTGAACCATTGATACAAGTAATCATTTAAGAAGTTTCCACAAGAATTTCAAGTTCGACCTCAAACAGACTAACCATACATGGAGTCATACCACAACTAATGAAACACCAACATCAAACAATGCATAACCACAAGCTAAAAGACCATAACTTACCAATTACCACATCCGAGGAGCGCTCGTGATTTTCTTGATTATGAAGAGCATAAAACCTATCTTATTTTGGGGCACCTGAACTGGAATCACTAGGTTGAACTTGCCTACCTTCCCTTCCCTTATAAGTAAGAAATGGACGATCTCTCATCTTTTGACCACTCTTTACACAACCAAAACATGTATTAGAACCGGCTAGACTCTCACCTCTATGGTTTCTTCCATAATTCTGACACTCGGAAACCATTTTCTCACTAGAACCTTTACCTTGACAATGATTACCTCCACCAGATCATGAATGTGAGAAATCACCATAATCCGTTCTTTCCCTCTTTAAATCCCTAGTCTGTTCCTTAAGTTTTTCTTCTTCGATTTGTTATGCATGAACCATCAAACGGGAGACATCCATCTCTTCAACAAGCATGGTGGTTAGGTATTCTTTGACCACCATGTCCGAATCATGATAACGCTCAAATTTCCTCCTTAAAATCAATTAAAAAGGAAATAGGTCATAGTCAATAAAAATATCAAACTAAGAGTCGGGGTCAAATCCCATAGGGAATGGTATGAGATTTAAAATCAAGTTGGTGAATTCAAGTGCAACTAATCTCAATGTAGTCAAATAGCAATTGGGTAGATGATTCCACCAAATTCAACAACGTAACTTCTTTCACACAATTATCTTTATTACCTCAAACAAAGATTCACAAAATTAATTGACTCTAGGAGTGTGGGGTTTAATATTGATTTCATTAGGGGTATTGTAGAATTGCTCAATTCAACTATATAATCAAAGATTGGCGAAGTCATGTTATATGATGCTAATCTTCTTCTATCTCATAGAATCTTTTCATAGGATCTCCTCTCAGTCTCATCTACATGCAATTCTTACAACTCACTACCTTGAATTTACAATATAGTGACTCAATTGCGAACATTGAACCTATTACCCACTCATATTGGTCTCTTCCGAGCACCCATACAAGACTCAAATCTAAAATTGAGTTGGCCACCTTAATTCATGAATTAATCGCTTAGCAAAAGTTTGAATCTATAAAAACTATAAAACAGAGCAATTCAACAAACCCACTAACATAAATCAACATCAACCCCATAATCACACCTTAAGAGATTGGGGTTTTAGCCACCTATCACAAAAGGGAAGGAAAATATACCTTCCATGAAAGCCGCCATGGGTAACATGAAATCAAGAAACTAAAAGCAAACCCACTTCAAATTTAACCTCAATTTGACAAATTCAAGAAGTCAAATTTAAAACCCCGATTGATAAACGTGTTTTCATTCAATGGAACGTGTTTCTCTATCTAAAATATTCATAATCTTCTGTCCAATTTCAAACTATCATTTCTCTCGCCTTTGAGCTATTTATAGTTTCCCAAATTTTGGACCAAAACTAATGTGTGCTTCTCACTCAGTGACATTAGTTGGGCTTGTTCATATCATTCGACGAATCTCCAATCAGGGTTCAACTCGCCTTTTTCTCTCTTCAGGCTTCAGGTGTTTGATCATCATTCAGCTATCCCGCTCAAGTCTTCTTTTCTGGCTCGGTGAATCGCCGATTAGTTCCTTATGCCCTTTGAACTTCTATTTTATCTTCAAACACTATAAAATACGACGATATTCACCCTATTCACCTTTTTCACTTGGCGTATCGCGGTTTCTCTATGATTTTACATACTATCCAATACACACTCGCTTGGTGCACTGTTAATTTGGGCGATCCCATGCTTGATATGCGATTCACCCTTCTTGTTTGGCGATCATCAATGTATAGTTTGCACTTATTTTTGCAATTTTTGGCCATTCTTTCAAACATCCATCCTTGCCTTGTCCATTAGTCAGCATAGCTGCAAATCATCAAGATATCATAAGAATAGGAAAATATTAGGCATGGAGGACACAAATTATTGAGCTAAATAGACCTCAAATGAGTGCAAATGTACCACTCATCAACACCACCAACTTAAACTTTTTCTTGTCCTAAAGTTAATTAAGAACACAATTAGCTCAATAAGGGTGTCTACAATAGTATTCAATGACAGTTAGTACGCAACTTCCATTACAAGACTATTTTCAACAGCATGCTACACTTGATCATGATAAAATAACTTCAAATGATGACTAGCTGGTTTCCACACAAACTCAATTTCACTTTAGTTTCTTTTCTAATGCAAGACCATGTTTCAACAAATGCATTCAAGTTTCGTCACATAAAGAACGATTTCATGCTCTCACAAAGCAAATCAACAAAGAAATAAGGAAGCGATGCAACTCTCACTCCCTCAAAAGAGAAATACATGCAAGCTTCATCCCATAGGTTTCCCTATATTTTACAATCATCACATCACCTAGTTCATGCAAGATCTCAAGGATCTTTTAGGATTGTAATGGGGCTGAGGTTTAAGGTATGGTCAATTTGGCTCGGTGACTTCATATTTTCAAAGCATTGTGGCAATCATCTTCACCTCTTCTCAAGTTTTTTCATTCTTATTCATTTGAGAACTCAAACTTTGACTTTTCACTCAATTTATTTGGAATCTCCTTTATTTGATCACTTCTCTTTTTCATTTCTATTTTTCCAAAGCATTTTCATCACAACGACTCCTTTTTTTTATAAGGAGGGGTTCCTTCTTTTTTGTGAAAAACTTCAAAGTTGAGTCTCATTTCATCTTTTTTTGTCCTTCACTTGGTTATCCTTCCTCCTTCCTTTACACACCCCCAACTTATGCTTTTGGCATAAGTTGGCTATTCAAACATAACAATGCTTCAAAAATGATTTTAGCTGAGAAAGTAGGGACAATTTCACTCAAGATGCTTACTTTTGGTTTTGCCAACAAATGGGTTAGGCTCTAATTGTGCTAAAATTGATGCACACCCTCACAAGGCAGTCATAAAAGATTATGGACATTTGGGTTTCCTCTTTGAATTATTTCCCAAGATCACGCCTCACATTTACCAAGATTTAAATAATTAGACTAACAAGAAAAATTCTAGGACTCCAAACACATGCTTTCAAGTAAGACCCCAACACACATGACACTTTCAAATACACTCATTTAGAACATCTCAAAAAGATCAAAAACATACATGCGATGTTCATTCCAAGACTCATATCAAAACTCATCTAGTCAACAAAAGATTCAAAGAGATAACTTAAAAGCTCAACCACATCGATTTTATTCTCGCAACACCAACACTATACATCAAGATCATCATGAATACTATTCAAGACATCAATATTAAACACAATCAATTTTCAAATCATTATCAATGAAAACTCAAGTATTTCACAATTTTCAAACTCATGGGGGATTGCATCATTTCAAGAAAACAAAAAATGAAAGGTAAAAGTTATACACTAAACCAAAACTGAAAGGTAACAAGATACAAAGAAAAGGGAGAATATTGGCCCATAGGTCCTCTCCCCACCAAAAATAAAAGAGCAGTGTCCTCAATGCAAATGAATGGCAAGAGAAAGGGAAGATAGAGGAACTCCCTGGAGAATGTTAGAAACGGGCTCACCGACTCATTCAGTGGATTGCCAAACAAAAGTGGTTCACCGACTATCCCTGCAGCGTCAGATAACTTAGCTTCTAATTCATCTAGTGGTAGTATAATCACCTAACGTCAATGAGTGAATTGCTGAATTACCCTGATTATTGCAGAACTTCCTATTGGACCTCCTAGTTTGGGCTCTCGATTAGGTGAATTGTGTCGGGTCTGCTGTAACATCCCGTCTAAAAAAGAACTAGAATTAGAAAGAACTATTTTTGGAAAGAGTAAATTTGGAAATTTTGGCAAGTTATGCTAAGTATGAGTTTTGGATCACCTTCAAACAATCATAACTTTCAGTACAGGATGAGTTAGGTGGCCCATAAGATATCAAATGAAAGGTCTTAGAATCCTCTTTCCAACGCCACAAAGTTTGTTGATTTTTGAGCTCGTATGAGGGAGATATGACTGTTTGAAGTCGGGCTGTCTATTTAAGGAAAGTTACCCAGATTTAAGAGGGGTATTTTGGTCTTTTCCTTACCCTATCAAATTTAATTTATTTTTAGTAATTAATTAGGGGTCTAAACTGATTTGGTTCAGTTTAAACAATCCTAAATTACGCTAGGGTTTTAGAAAAAGAGTTCAAGAAGAAAAAAGAGGAGAAAGCTCAAGGCATTCATCAAGTTCTTGCGAAATCGAAGGTTTTCTTCTGGATTTTCGCCAAAAGTTTGATCCCGAAGATGTATGTGAGTTCACATAGAGTTGGGTTCGTTCACCCACACGCCAATCATGTTATTTTCAGCGAAATTTTGTTTATGCAGTTAAAGGATTTGAGTTGTTGATGAGTTTTATTGAAGTTTCTTTCATAATCTTGATTGTTGAGGTTTTGATGAATTTTTGAGATAAGTGTTAGTGTTTCGAGGGTAGTTTTGAGAAGATTATCGTATACTAGTGTTGGGTATTTGAATCTAAGTGATTGGAAAAGAAACCATTCGATTCTAGGTGAATTGGGGTTAGAAAATGAGGAAGGTAAAAGTCGGACAAAAACTGGCACGCAAGTCCGCGTCGTGGACTTGCTACCCCAGTGAAAAATTTCCCTCTCCGCATCGCGAAGAGAAAGCGGACTCCTCTGTTTAAAAAAATTATTTCGCGACCAAATATCATAATTCATCTATGCATCGCGGACTTGCTCCCCAGACACTATTTTTCAATCGTTTCTCATTATTAACTATCTAAAACTCATTTAATCATCACGATATCTTTCCTATCACAAATCATAACCTTGAATTCATAATTCAAATTCAAGGTAGAGTTAAGAATCAAGTCTTGAGAGTTCTTCGAGTCATTTTAAGAAGTCTTTTACAAATCTTTTAAAATTTTTTAAATGACTTGAGCAGTTGAATTTGAGGAAGAGTAGAGTTGCATTCATTTTCTTTAAAATGATATACGAGAACTAAGTATTCCCAAGAGTAAATGTTTTCACATTTAAGCAAAAGAGGAGACACCGATCTCCAAAAGAGTTAATGAGCAGTTTTCAGTATTATCTCTTTTTAGAGAAATTTTTTGAGTAATAATCTCAAACCATAAGAAGAGGAAATGTTTTCTTTAAAACATAATGAGCTAAGTATATTTTGTGAGTAGTATTGAGCACCGATATGGGGGAGAGTTCATACAACTCACAGCCCTCATAAACTATGTAGCCAACGTGGGTAGAAAGGGTCATTCTTTTTAGATGATTCCTTATTGATTTTTAGCATAGACTAGTGGATCCACTTAGTTAGTAGGTTCTATACCCCGGCAAAGTATAGGACAGTTCTGGCAGCGTGGGCTAGACGTTGTACCATCACATAGCTCATAGTGGCGGTTGTCGGTTAGAAAATCTCCCAACAGTTTTATTTTGTATTTTTGCATACAAACAAAGTTTATATTGTATTTTCTAATACACTGAGTTGTTATCTACTATTTAAAGCTTTTCTTTATACTGCATTATTTATATTACTTTATATTGAAATATGGTTGAGTTGAGTTGAGATGAGGTAACTGTTTCTTTTAGTTCCAGTTCAAGCTTATGTCTTGTTTTAGATTCCCCCTCACATGCTCGTACATTCCATGTACTGACACCATTTGGCCTACATATTTTATGATGCAAATACAGGTAACGAGGATCAGCATACAGAGCTTCATTAATCCAGTTGAGCTCCAGAGTTGTTTGGCGAGCCTCCTTGCTTCTGGAGGATCCCCTTTATCATATTTTTACTATTCAGTTTTGTTAGGATGATCGGGGGTCTTGTCCCAACATACCTCATAGTATTAGAGGCTTCATAGATAGATAGATGTTAGTTCATGAGTCTTGTCATTTTTATTCGTTTATGTTGAGACTCGAGTTGCCATTTTTGTTAGTTGAATGTTTACTTCTAAAAACATTCTAAGTTTACTTTGAGACAGTTGAGTAAAGTTTACATTTGATTTCATTTATTGATGTTTAAGTCTTCCGCTGAGAGTTTATCCAGGCCAAGGGTTAGCTTGGGGCCAACAATGGTTCTCGAGTGCCAGTCGCGCCCAGGGTGTAGGCTCGGGGTGTGACAAATTTGGTATTAGTGTGCAGATTTCAAGAGTCCTAGGGTGTCTATGAAGTCGTGTCTGTAGAGTCCTAGTTATCGGTGTGAAGCGCACCACATCTATAATTAGGAGTCTACAACATTTAGGAACTATCTCACTTCTTTCATACTCTTTTCGTGCGATAGAGTTCATCTCTATAAAGTTTTCTTCTAATTCATGCTTGCGCATATCTTTCAGATCATGCCTCCATGAAGAGCTATCGCAGGTCGTCCTGCTAGAAGGAATGCTGAGGATCAGGTGGTACCTAATGCACCAGAAGTGCAATCCCAAGGAGAGGTCACTAATGTTGAGTTCCGTGAAGCTATCCGGATGTTCAGCCAAGTTGTGACCAATCAAGTTGGGTAACAAAGAGGGAATCAAGAGGATGTGGCTGATACATCAAGGATCCGTGAATTTTTTAGGATGAATCCTCCAGATTTCACTGGTTCAAGTGTCACTTAGGATCAAGAAAACTTTGTCGAAAAGCTACAGAAGGTTTTTGAGATTATGCGTGTTGCTGATGCTGAGCGAGTGGAACTAGCTGCATACCAATTGAAGGGTGTCGCTAGAATCTGGTTTGACCAATGGAAGAAGAACAGAGTTGAAGGTGCACCGATTGTGAGCTGGGCTGTGTTTTAGGATGCCTTCTTAGGCATTTCTTTCCCCGTGAATTGAGAGAAGCCAAGGTAAGGGAATTTCTCACTCTTAAACAAGAATCTATGAGCGTACATGAGTATATCCTTAAGTTCACCCAACTGTCCCATTATGCCCTAGAGATGGTTGCTGACATGAGGAGCATGATGAGTTTGTTCGTTGCTGGGTTGTCTCATCTGTCAAGTAAGGAGGGCAAGGCAGCTGTGCTGATAGGAGATATGGACATAGCAAGACTTATGATCCATGTGTATCGGGTTGAGGAAGATAATCTGAGAGATAGAGAAGAGTTCCGAGATAAGAAGGCAAAGACATCAGGAAATGAGTCCGGGCAGCAAAAGAGTAATGCAAACCGGTCTTCTTTTCAACATAAGACAAATGGACCTGCTCCATCATCTGCTAGTACACTTGAACCAAGGAACAAAGGTGAGTTCAAGAATCCGAATTCACAGAATTTCAGAGGTAGACCTGCACAGTCTCAGGGTAGTGTGGCACAAGGAGGTAATGGGACTCCTGCATGTGCTAAGTGTGGTAGGACCCACTCAGGAGTGTGTTGTGATGGCCCCACTGGTTGTTTCAAGTGTGTTGTCAAAATGGTCACTTTATGAGAGAGTATCCAAAGAACATGCAAGGTAGTGGTAATGGGGGCAATATAGCCCAATCTTCTTCAGTTTCTCCACCAGACATAGCTACACCTAGAGGGACTACTTCAGGATTAGGCGGAGGAGAAAACCGTCTATATGCTATCACTAGTCACGAAGAGCAAGAGAATTCTCCAGATGTTGTCTCTTGTATGATCAAAGTCTTTACTTTTGACGTTTATGCTTTGCTAGATCCAGGAGCGAGTCTATCTTTTGTGACTCCTTATATTTCTATGAATTTTGATAATCTTCCTGAGAAACTTCTTGAGCCCTTCAGTGTTTCTACACCTGTTGGTGAGTCTATTCTAGCTGATAGAGTTTATCATGGTTGTAGCATTTCCATCAATCACAAGGACACCATGGCTGACTTAGTTGAGTTAGATATGGTAGATTTTGATGTCATTCTAGGTATGGACTGGCTTCATGCCTGTTATGGCTCAGTTGATTGTAGAACTTGAGTAGCTAAGTTACAGTTTCCTAATGAGCCAGTTATATAGTGGAAGAGCAGTTCAGCAGTGCCTAAGGGTCATTTTATTTCGTACCTTAAGGATAGAAAGTTAGTTTCCAAGGGGTGTATCTATCACTTAGTCCGAGTTAATGACTCTAGTGTTGAGACACCACCTATTCAGTCAGTTCCAGTTGTTAGTGAGTTTCCAAAAGTCTTTCCAGTTGATCTACTCGGAGTCCCTTCTGAAAGAGAAATAGACTTCAGTATAGATATTCTCCCCGATACTCGTCCTATCTCTATTCTGTCATATAAAATGGCTCCAACAGAGTTGAAAGAGTTAAAAGAGTAGTTGAAAGATCTTCTTGAGAAAGGTTTCATTTGACCAGGTGTCTCACCTTGGGGCGCTCCGGTCTTATTTGTGAGGAAGAATGATGGTTCTCTTAGAATGTGTATAGATTACCGTCAGTTGAACAAGGTTACTATCAAGAATAAGTATCCACTTCCAAGAATTGATGATCTCTTCGATTAACTTCAGGGTGCAACTTGTTTTTCTAAGATAGACCTCAGATCTGGCTATCATCAGTTGAGAGTAAGAGAAAGTGACATAACTAAGACAGTATTCAAGACCCGCTATGGTCATTATGAGTTTCTGGTTATGTCTTTTGGCCTAACTAATGCACCTGCAGCGTTCATAGATCTTATGAACAGAGTATTCAAGCCTTATCTAGATATGTTTGTTATCGTATTCATTGATGACATTCTAATCTATTCGAGAAATGAGAAAGATCATGCTAGTCATCTCAGAGTATTTCTTCAAACTCTCAAGGATAGAGAGTTGTATGCTAAGTTCTCTAAGTGTGAATTTTGGCTTCAGTCTGTGGCATTATTAGGCCACAGTATTTCTGGTGATGGGATTCAAGTTGACACTCAAAAGATTGAGGTAGTGGAGAACTGGCCTAGGCCCACATCTCAAATTGATATTAGGAGTTTCTTGGGATTGGCTGGTTAGTATAGAAGGTTCGTCGAGGGATTTTCATCTATTTCATCACCATTGACTAAGTTAACTCAGAAAACAGTTAAGTTTCAATGGTCTGAAGCTTGTGAGAAAAGCTTTCAGGAATTGAAAAAATGGTTGACTATTGCCCTAGTGTTGACCTTACTAGAAGGTACGCAAGGTTTTGTGGTATATTGTGATGCGTCCAGAGTTGGACTGGGTTGTGTATTGATGCAAAATGGCAAAGTTATAGCTTATGCCTCCAGACAACTTAAGATTCACGAGAAGAATTACCCAACCCATGATCTAGAGTTGGTTGTTGTAGTATTCGCTTTAAAAATATGGCGTCACTATCTTTATGGTGTTCATGTAGATGTGTTCACCAATCACAAGAGTCTTCAGTATGTATTCAGTCAGAAAGAGCTTAATCTCAGACAGAGGAGGTGGTTGGAGTTACTCAAGGATTATGACATGAGTATTCTCTATCACCCAAGTAAGGCTTATGTTGTTGTTGATGCCTTGAGCAGGTTTTCTATGGGTAGTACTTCCCATGTTGAAGAGGACAAGAAAGAGTTAGCAAATGATGTGCATAGACTTTCACGATTAGGAGTCCTACTAACGGATTCCCATGAAGGAGGAGTAGTGGTGATGAATGGGGCTGAATCGTCACTAGTGTCTGAAGTAAAAGAGAAACAAGACCAAGATCCTATTTTGCTTGAATTGAAGACAAATGTTCATAAGCAGAAAGTGATGGCTTTTGAACAAGAGGGAGATGGTGTATTGAGGTATCAAGGTAGATTATGTGTACCAAAGGTTGATGAACTCCAAGAGAGGATCATGGAGGAAGCTCATAGCTCCAGATATTCTATACATCCTAGTTCCACAAAGATGCATCGTGACTTGAGAGAAGTCTATTGGTGGAATAGTATGAAGAAGGGTATTGTAGAGTTCGTTGCTAAGTGCCCAAATTGCCAACAAGTCAAGTTAGAGCACCAGAGGCCCGAAGGTATGGCTCAGAACATAGATCTTCCAGAATGGAAGTGGGAGATGCTCAATATGGCCTTCATTACAAGCTTACCGCGGTATTGCAGGCAGCATGATTCGATTTGGGTGATTGTAGATCGAATGACTAAATCAGCCCATTTCTTACCGGTAAAGACTACCCATTCACCAGAGGATTATGGCTAAGTTATACCTTCTAGAGCTAGTTAGGCTTCATGGAGTTCCTGCGTTGATTATTTCAGATAGGGTGCACAGTTTACTGCACAATTTTGGAAGTCATTCCAGAAAGGTTTGGGTTCGAAGGTGAATTTAAGTACGACTTTTCATCCTCAGACTGATGGTCAAGCAAAGCATACTATTCAAACTTTAGAAGATACGTTGAGGGCTTGTGTGATTGGTTTCAAAGGTAATTAGGACGATCACGTACCTCTCATAGAATTCACTTAAAATAATAGTTATCACTCTAGCATCCAAATGGCTCCTTATGAGGCTCTTTATGGGAGAAGATGCAGATCTCCTATTGGATGGTTTGAGGTTGGTGAAGCTGGGTTGATAGGACCAGATTTAGTTCATCAAGCTATGGAGAAAGTGAAGATTATTCAAGAGAGGTTGAAAACAACACAGAGTCGTCAGAAATCATATACCGATGTTAGGAGAAGAGAATCAGAGTTTGAAGTAGATGATTGGGTTTACTTGAAGGTTTCACCCATGAAGGGTGTTATGAGGTTTTGCAAGAAGGGGAAGCTTAGTCCCCGGTATATTAGTCCTTACAGGATATCCATGGCAATGTAGCTTATGAGTTGGAGCTACCATCAGAGTTAGCAGCGGTTCATCTGGTATTTTACATTTCAATGTTGAAGAACTATATGGGCGATCCTTCACTTATTATACCAACTGAAAATATTGGTATTATGGACAATCTATCTTATGAGGAGATTCCCGTTCTGATTTTGGATCGTCAGGTTCGCAAGTTGAGAACCAAGGAGGTAGCATCAGTCAAGGTTTTATTGAGGAACCAGTTTGGTGAGGAAGCAACTTGGGAGGCTGAGAACGAGATGAAAAAGAGATACCCACATCTCTTTGCTCCCGGAGAAGCTTCAAATCAAGGTACTAATTCTTTACTTAGTACTCTTTAAGTCGATATGATGTGTAATATATTGCCTGTTAGGTGTTTGAGCTAAATGTTAGATGTTAGACCCTTAGTCCTACTTTAGAGTAATCTCATTCGAGGATGAATGTTCCCAAGGGGGAGACATTGTAACATCCCTCCTTAAAAAGAACTAGAATTAGAAAGAACTATTTTTGGAAAGAGTAAATTTGGAAATTTTGGCAAGTTATGCTAAGTATGAGTTTTGGGCCAACTTCAAACGACCATAACTTTCAATACATGATGAGCTAGGTGACCCATAAGATATCAAATGAAAGGTCTTGGAATCCTGTTTCCAACGCCACCGAGTTTGCTAATTTTTTAGCTCGTCGAGCTATCTATTTAAGGAAAGTTACTCGGATTTAAGAGGGGTATTTTGGTCTTTTCCTTATCCTATCAGATTTAATTCATTTTTAGTAATTAATTAGGGGTCTAAACTGATTTGGTTCAGTTTACACAATCCTAAATTACTCTAGGGTTTTAGAAAAAGAGTTTAAGAAGTGAAAAGAGAAGAAAAGAGGAGAAAGGTCAAGGCATTCATCAAGTTCTTGCGAAATCGAAGGTTTTCTTGGGAATTTTCGCCAAGGGTTTGATCTCGAAGAGGTATGTGAGTTCACATAGCGTTGGGTTTTTTCAGCCACGCGCCAATCATGTTATTTTCAGAGAAATTTCATTCATGCAGTTAAAGGATTTGAGTTCTTGATGAGTTTTATTGAAGTTTCTTTCATAATCTTGATTGTTGAGGTTTTGATGAATTCTTGAGATAAGTGTTAGTGTTTCGAGGGTAGTTTTAAGAATATTATCATATATTAGTGTTGGGTATTCGAATCTAAGTGATTGGGAAAGAAACCATTCGATTCTAGGTGAGTTGGGGTTAGAAAACCAGGAAGGAAAAAGTCAGACAGAAACTGGCACGCAAGTCCGCGTCGCGGACTTACCCCCCCTGTGAACAATTTCCCTCTCCACGTCGTGGAAAAAATGCGGATTCCAGTATTTCTAAAATTATTTCGCGACCAAATATTATAATTCATCTCCGCGTCGTGGACTTGCTCCCCAGACAGTGTTTTTCAACCGTTTCTCATTATTAACTTTCTAAAACGCATTTAATCAGTACGATATCTTTCCTATCACAAATCATAACCTTAAATTCATAATTCAAATTCAAGGTAGAATTAAGAGTCAAGTCTTGAGAGTTCTTCAAGTCATTTTCAGAAGTCTTTTACAAATCCTTTAAACTTGTTTAAATGACTTGAGCAGTTGAGTTTGAGGAAGAGTAGAGTTACATTCATTTTCTTTAAAATGATATACGGAAACTAAGTATTCCCATGAGTAAATGGCTTCACATTTAAGCAAAATAGGAAACACCGATTTTCAAAAGAGTTCATGAGTAGTTTTAAGCATTATCTCTTTTTAGAGAATGATTTTTGAGTAATAATATCAAACAACAGGAAGAGGAATTGTCTTCTTTAAAATATAATGAGCTAAGTATATTTTGGGAGTAGTATTGAGCACCGATATGGGGGAGAGTTCATACAACTCACATCTCCCATAAATCATGTAGCCAACGTGGGTAGTAAGGGTCATACTTTTTAGATGATTCCTTTTTGCTTTTTATCATAAAATTATGGATTCACTTAGTTAGTAGGTGCTATACCCTGGCAAAGTATAGGACAGTTCTGGCAGCATGGGCTAGACGATGAACCATCACATAGCTCATAGTGGTGGTTGTCGGTTAAAGAATCTCCCTAAAGTTTTATTTTGTATTTTTGCATACAAACAAAATTTATATTGTATTTTCTAATACATTGAGTTGTTATCTACTGTTTAAAGGTTTTCTTTATACTGCATTATTTCTATTGCTTTATATTGAAATGAGGTTGAGTTGAGTTGAGATGAGGTAATTGTTTCTTTCAGTTCTAGTTCAAGCTTATGTCTTGTTTTAGATTTCCCCTCACATGCTCGTACATTCCATGTACTGACGCCATTTGGCCTGCATCTTTTATGATGTAGATACAGGTAACCAGGATAAACATCCACCGCTTCGTTGATCCAGTTGAGCTTCCAAGTTGTTTGGTGAGCCTCCTTGCTTCTGGAGGATCCTCTTTATCATGTTTTTACTACTTAGTTTTGTTAGGATGATCGGGGTCTTGTCCTGACATCCCTTATTGTATTAGAGGCTTCATAGATAGATAGACGTTAGTTCATGAGTCTTGTCATTTTCATTCGTTTATGTTGAGACTCGAGTTGCCATTTTGGCTAGTTGAATGTTTACTTCTAAAAACATCCTAAGTTTACTTTGAGACAGTTGAGTAAAGTTTACATTTGATTTCATTTATTGATGTTTAAGTCTTACGCTGAGAGTTTAGCCAGGCCAAGGGTTCACTTGGGGCCAGCAATGGTTCTCGAGTGCTAGTCGCGGCTAGCTTGTAGGCTCGGGGCGTAACATCTGCTTAACTTTGTCGGTGCATTGCTGAGTTGGTGACACACTCCGCCAAAATGGACACTAAGCACCTGAAGTTGAGCCGCCCATTACGCGAACTCATTTGAGCTTCGCTTAAATATTTTGGCGGATCGCTGAATTTTGAGTGATCCCTGCACAATTGACACCCACATTATTGAAAACAATCTAATGCTTGGGTTGCCTCCCAAGAAGCATCGGATTTTACATTGCGGCACGACGTGGATATGCCTTCAAGCATCATCTAAGTACATCACTTCAACAAATCGTACGCCCCTACCTTCCCCAAAAATGTACCTTCGACCTTTGACTGTTGACTTTAAATCTCACTCCTTTTGCATCTTCAATTTCAATCGCTCCATTTCCATACTCTTTTGTAATTGTGTGTGAACCATTCCATTGGACTTAAGCTTTCTTGGAAAGAGTTTCAACCTTGAATTGACTAAGAGTACAAGCTCCACCACCCTAAACTCACGTGGTAAGATCCTTACATCATGCCACCGCTCCACTTTCTCTTTAGAAAGAGTGGAAATTTCATATGCTTACAACCAAAATTCATCTAACTCAAGGATTTGACACACACGATTCTTAGAAGCCACATCCCAGTTCAAATTTATCTTTTTCAATGCCCATAAGGCTTTGTGCTCTAACTCCACCGGTAGATGGCAAGCCTTTCCAAATACTAACTTGTAAGGAGACATACCGATATGGGACTTGAATGATGTGCAATAAGCCCAAAGTGCGCCATCTAGCTTGCTAGACCAATTGGTACGGGTGACATTTATCATTTTTTCTAGGATGCTCTTTATCTCCCGATTTGAAACTTTGACTTGCCCACTAGATTGTGGATTGTACAGAGTGGCTATTTTGTGCTTGACTCCATACTTCGAGAGAAGTGTTGCAAAATGGCGGTTGCAAAAGTGTGATCCTCCATCACTTATAATAGCTCGTGTGGTCCCAAACCTTGTGAAAATATTCTTTTTGAGAAACTTTGTGACACTTCTTGCTTCATTCTTTGGTAATTCCATAGCTTCCACCCACTTGGAGACATAGTCAACTGCTACAAGAATGTATTTGTTCCAAAATGAGCTAGGAAAAGGGCCCATAAAATAAATCTCCCAAACATCAAATAGTTCAATTTCAAGGATTTACGATAGTGGAAATTCATGTCTCTTAGATATACTCCCTTATAATTGACATTGAACACAACATTTGGAAAAGGCATGAGCATCTCTAAACATTGTACGCCAATAATAGCCACATTGAATAACATTAGACGCTATATGGATACCCTCATCATGACCACCTGCATGTGAAGCATGACATGCTTCAAGTATCTCATTCACCTCCACTTCGGGTATACAACGCTGAATGATGTTATCAGCACACTCCCTAAAAAAGAAGGGTTCGTCCCATAAATACTTCTTCACATCAAATAGGAATTTTATCTTGTGATGGCTGCTAAAATCATCTTGTAACAATCCACCTATATTGAAGTTTACAAAATCAGCATACCAAGGAACAGAAGGAGTAGAAATTACCATCACCGCTACATCAAGAAAGGCATCATCGATATCCCTCTCCGCAATCAGTTGAGCACCCGCTTCCGACCTTGATAGGTGGTCAGCTATTTTATTCTCACAACCTTTTATATCTTTTATTTCAAAGTCAAATTCTTGAAGTAGGAGCACCCATCGTATTAGTCGCGGTTTTTCCTCTTTCTTTTCCATTAAGCACTATAGGGCAGCATGATCAGTGTACAATCACTTTGGTACTCAATAAATAGGCTCTAAACTTTTCAAATCCATATACAACAACTAGCAATTCTTGCTCAGTTAGGGTGTAATTTTTTTGAGCACAATTAAAGGTTTCACTAGCATAATAAACGGGATGAAAATAACTTCTTTTTGCGTTGCCCAAGAATACCCTCTAGCGCCAACCCACTAGCATCTCACATAAATTCAAAAGGAAGACCCAAATCAGGTGCTATGATGATAGGCGCTGAGACAAGTTTCTCCTTCAACATTTTGAAAGCATTCAAACAAGCATTATAGAAAACAAATGGGCTTTCGTTCTCAAGGAGCTTGCACAATGGAATAGCAATCTTTGAAAAATCTTTGATGAATCGCTTATAGAATCTGGCATGACCAAGAAAACTTCTTACTTCTTTTACCGAAATTAGGAGAGATAATTTTTCGATTACTTGGATTTTGGCTTGATCAACTTCAACACCATTCTTGAAAATTTTGTGCCCAAGCACAATTCCTTCTTTCACCATAAAATGGCACTTTTCTTAGTTAAGGACCAAGTTTGAGTCTACACACCTTTTAAGAACCATATCCAAATGCTTCAAGCATTCTTCAAAAGAATCTCCAACAACTAAAAAGTCATCCATGAACACTTCTGTGGAGTCTTCCACCATATCCACGAAGATTGATAACATACATTGTTGAAAGGTAGTCGGTGCATTACATAATTGATAGGGCATTCACTTGAAGGTGAAGGTGCCATAAGGGTACGCAAAAGTTGTCTTATGTAGATCCTTCAATGCAATGGAGATTTGGTTATACCCGGAATATCCATCAAGAAAGAAATACAACCCCTTGCCAGCAAGCATATCAAGCATTTAATCAATAAATGACATGGGAAAGTGATCCTTTTTAGTACATGAATTAAAGTTCTGATAGTCAATACATACACGACACCCGGTAACGGGTCTAGTGGAAAAAAGGTTGGCTTTATCATTTGGACGTATCGTGATACCACTCTTCTTAGGGACAGATTGCACTGGACTTACCCATTGGGTGTCCGTAATTTGAAAAATGACTCCCACATCTATCCATTTTATAATCTTATTTTTTCACCACTTCTTGCATTGGAGGACTCAGCCGCCTTTGGATCTCAATGCTTGGCTTGCGATCTTCAGTCAAATTAACTTTGTGAGTGTATACACCCGATGAAATTCCCACAATATCAGCAATTGACCACCCTGAGGCTCTAATGTGCCTCTTCCACACTATGATTAATAACTCTACTTTCCTTTGTGTAAGTTTGTTTGAAATAATTACCGAAAGTGTGTTGTTGGCCTCCAAAAATGCATATTTGAGATGAGGTGGGAGCTACTTTAATTCTAATTTTTGTGGCTCGATAATAGATGGCTTGGCTGGTGGTGCTTCTAGACTAGACAAATCAAGATCAAGTTTCATTTGGAACAAAGTGTGTGAACCTACACCCACATTAAGAGCAGCCACAACTTCATCATTTTCACTAATTTAGGCGATACTTGAGCCAATTAATCCCCATGATATGATACTTTTCCAATACTTGCCAGAGCTTAATCAAAATGATCCAAGTGAGATACAACATGCATAATCACTAGGATACTTCATAGATTTATGAATATTGAAGATGACCACCTCATCATTAACTCAGAACTTCAACTCACCACCTTCCACATCAACAAAAGGATTTCCCGTGGCAAAGAATGGTCTATCAAGGATAACTGACATATCAATATAAATTTCATAATCAAGGAATACAAAATCGACGGCGAACACGAATTTGTCAACCTTCACTAGTACATCATACACCACACCAACCGATCTCTTTTTTGAATGATCAGCCATTAGGAGACTCATGTTGGTTGGTTTTGGTTCCTCAAGACCAAGCTTATTAAATATCATCAGTGACATCAAATTTGTACTTGCTCCAAGATAACACAAGGCTTTTGCAAAATTTCACGCACCAATCGTGCATGGAATAGTGAAAGCTCTCGGATCATTCTTCTTGAGGACTTTATTCCGTGTCATTACCGCACCACATGTTTACAACATTTCAATTGTTTCACTATATATCACCCTCTTCTTTGTCACCAATTCCTTCATATATTGAACATAACCAGACATTTTTGTAAGAGCATCCACCAATGGGATATTCACTTTCAATTCCTTCATTATATCTACAAACTTTTTGAATTTTACATTGTCATATTTCTTCCTCAACCTTTGTGGAAAGGGAGACTTTATCTTAATTGGAGGAAATGTAGATGAAGCTTCATTACCACCTTCCTTAGCATTTTCAATTGTCTCCCCCACAACTTTTTTTTTTTGTCTTATTCATTTTCTTAGGTGATTCATCATCGGCAATCACCCCTTGAACATCTACTTTGTCGGGCCTTGTGATTTCTTGCAATGCCTTTCAACTTCTAGTAACGAAGGCTGATACTTGCATAGGATTCCTTTGATTCTCATTTGCATTAGACATTGCATGCTCACAGGGATTAGCATACACAAGAGCAGTTAGCTGCCCCATCTTTTATTCAAGTGACTTGATGGAAGATGCTAGTGAGTCTACGGTGGTGGACAACATTGAAACGTCACTCTTTATCCCTTGCATGATCATATATGATCCCTCCACCTTGTTTAAAATTTTATTCAACAAATCATCGGTTGTTTTCTTCATTGGATCATGTGGAACGAATGATTGCTTATATGTAACATCATCACATTTCCTTTCGTACCTGCTCTCACCATTATTCTTAGTCCAACCTTGATTTTAGGAAAGACTTATATAACTTGGTCAAAAATATTTTGATTTTCCACCTCTCATGTACACCTTGTCATCATACACACACCGAGATATTGCATTTATTGAATTTGTTCCACCTTTAATAACACGTCTGGATAACATTTCAAGTTGAGCAGTCAATTTAGTAATGCATTTGTCACGCTCTTGGTTTTTCTCTTTGTTCCTTAAATGCCCCCGAATGTGTAAGGGACGCATAGTCTTCACTCGTACACAAAGCTTGGTTTATTTTAGTCATCTCATCAAGTAACCTTGATGCTTCAAGGAATGGTAACTATACCACCTCGAACAAGATGGTCAACCTATCCCATATTTACAGCATCAAGACTATGGTGGAAAAATTACAATAACAGCTCATATGGGAACCCATATCTAGGACATTGTAACAACAGTCGCTTAAAATGTATCCATGCTTTATGAGCGGGCTCTCCCTTCATTCTTTTGAAATTTCAAATGTCTTTCCTGAATTTCATTACTCTAGACGGAGGAAAGAAATTTTCAAGGAAAGTTTCAATCAATTATCCCGATGAAGTGATAGACTTCCTTTGCAACTCAATCAACCACCTAATTGCCTCCCCCATTAGCGATAAGGGGAATAACCTTAGCCACATTGACTCTTCCGAGATACCCTCAGCTGAAAAAGGGTTACATACACTTAAAAATTTATTGAGATGCTAATTAGGATCTTCATGCTCGAGACCCCAGATAATCCTCTCACTTTGATGAGCTGCAACATGTTTTGGTTACGACAAATGTGGTACCCTTGTGCACCGGTGGTAAACAAATTGCCCCAACTTCATAGGTGATATGGGATACCACATCATCCTCTCTTCTAACATCATTGTCACGCCCATGGTAGCTATATTCTTCACCACCATGTGTATTCATTGATTCACCTACTAGGATGCACAACAAGAGATCCAAGCGTAAGATTGTTCAACTAGAGAGTTAATTAGCATGCAAGTTACTTCTCAAATTGAATTTCTAACTACCTGGCAGTGGCCCCATTTTTGATAACGCTCAAATGTCCTCCTTAAAACTAATTAGAAGGGACAACAGTCATTGTCAATAAAAAATACCCAACAAAGAGTCGGGGTCAAATTCCACGGGGAATGGTATGAGGTTAAACATCCAATTGGTGAATTAAAGTGCAACCAATGTCAATGTAGTCAAATAGCAATTCGGTGGATGATTCCACCACATTAAACAACACAATTTCTTTCACACAATTATCTCTATTACCTCAAACAAAGATTGAAATAATTAATTGACTCTAGGGGTGTGGGGGTTTATATTGATTTCATTAAGGGTATTGTAGAATTGCTCAATTCAACTATATAATCAAGGGCAAAGGCTCAAATATGCCATCGAACTTTCAGAAAAGGCTCAAATATGCCATCAACTTTTAGAAAAGGTTCATCTATGTCATACCGTTAAAAATTTAGCTCCTCTAAGCCATTGCTGTTAAAGAAAACGCTCATCCATGCCATTTTTTTTTATATCTGGTTTTGCAAAACCACTTTTTACACACCATACAAGGTTTAACACTTTTCAATTAGAGTTTTTGGATCAAATGTACTGTTTTTGCTTCTTCTTCCTTAAGAATACCAAGAACACATAAAGAACGTTAACCATTTCCAAATTTCAAACTTCTTTAATTCTTCACGAAATTACCTGAAATTTCAAGATTAGTTTCCCTCCGAGCTAGATACCAAATTCAATATCTTTTGAGCGTGAATTCAACCTAACTCAGCAAAACTCACTTGGAATTTCTTCAAAGTTTCAAAACATCAACATTCTTTAATGGTAGAATTTTCTCCACAACTTCAAATCACTAGAAATTTTGAACATAGATTCAAAAAATAGTATGGAACAAAGATTTAATGTCAAAAGCAACTACAAAAATATGAATCAAAGCAAAATTTTGAAATTTTGGGACTGATTTTCTTTTTCTTGGAATATTTTTTTAATATGGGTCAATTTTTTAAACTCTATAAATGATTTTAGAATTTTAGTTTTTTTTAAAAAAAGAAATTAATGATGTAGCCAGAATTTGAGATGATTTTGTGAAGAATTGAATTTGTTGAAAATTTGGGAGTTGTTTATGTTCTTCATGTGTTTTTGGTGTTCTTAAGGAAGAATAAGCAAAAAGAGTACATCTGATCCATAAACTTCAACTGAAAAGTGTTAAACCTTGTTTGGGGTGTAAAAAGTGATTTTGCAAAATCAGAGTTAAAAAATGGCATGGATGAGCCTTTTCTCTAACAACAATGGCATAGATGAGCCAAACTTTTAACGGATGGCATAAATGAGCCTTTTCTGAAAGTTCGATGTCATATTTGAGCCTTTTCCCTATAATCAAAGATAGGCTAAGTCATCTTAAATGATGCTACTCTTCTTTCGATCTCATAGCATTTTTTCATAGAATCTCTTCTCGGTCTCATCCACATGCAATTCTTCCAACTCACTACCTTGAATTTACAGTTTACTGACTCAATTGCAAACATCGAACCTATTACCCACTCAGATTTGTCTCTTCCGAGCACTCTCATATTGGTCTCTTCCGAGTACCCATACAAGACTCAAATTTAAAATCAAGTTGGAAACCTTAGTTCATGAATTAATCGCTTAGCAATAGTTCGAATCTATGAACAACAACAATAAAATAGAGTAATTCAACAAACCCTCTAACTTAAATCAACACTCAACCCTATAATCACACCCCAAAATATTTGGGTTTTAGCCACTTATCACAAAAAGAAAGAAAAATATACCATCCATGAAAGCACCCATGGATAATATGAAATCAAGCAATTACAAGCAAACCCACTTTGAATTAAACCTCACTATGACAAATTCAAGAAGTCAAATTTAAAACCCCAAGGGATAAAAATACTTTTCAATTAATGGAAAGTGTTTCTCTCTCTAAAATATTCAGAATTTTCTCTCCAATTTCTAATTGCCATTTTTCTCTCTTTTGAGGTATTTTTAATTTCCCAAATTTTGGCCCAAAACTAACGTGTGCTTCTCACTCGGTGACATTAGTCGGGCTCACTGATATCATTCGGCAAATTTCCAATTAGGATTTAACTTGCCTGTTTCTCGCTTCAAGCTTCAGGTGTTTGATCATCATTTGGTGATCCCGCTCAAGTCTGGTTTTCTGGCTTCATAAATCACTGATTATTTCCTTAGTTTTCCCCTAGAACTTCCATTTTATCATCAAACACTATCAAATACGACGGTGTTCACCCTGTTTGCCTTTTTCACTAGGCGCATCGCCATTTCTCTATGACTTCACACACTATCCAATAGATACTCGCGTGGTGCACTGTCTATTTGGGCAATCCCATGCTTGTTATGTGATTCGCCCTTCTTGTTTGACGATCATCAGTGTATAATCTGTACTTATTTTTGCAATTTTTCGTCATTCTTTCAAACATCCATCCTTGCCTTGTCCATTAGCCATCATAGCTGCAAATCCTCAATATATCATCATAATAGAATAAAATTATGCATTGAGGATACTAATTATTAATCTAAATAGACATCAAATGAATGTAAATCTACCACTCATCAAAGCACCCGACACAAATTTACTCATCTTTGTCCTTGGATCGGCAATAATTGTTGGAGCATATTTGGACAATTGTGTGAATTTCAAAGCATACTCTTGCACACTTATATTTCCTTGACGAAGGTTGATGAACTCAAGTACCTTTTACTTCCTCATTTCAAGGGGAAAGAACCTATCAAGAAAAGCAACCTTAAATTTATCCCAATCAAGAGGACCTGCATCAACCGCCCTCTCACTCTTCCATTGTTCAGACCAAACTTGAGCAACACATTTGAGTTGGTAAGCGACCAATTCCACCTTTTATAATGGAGTTATATCCATAATCTCTTCAATCCTATGAACCTCGTCGATAGACTCTTGAGGATCTTCCTATACTTTAGAACTGAACAACTCCAAGGGATTTATCCTAGTAAAGTTCCTCACCCTTGTTGCCGCCTTACCCGCCCTTGGGTTCATGGGATCCACAACCTCCCTATTTGCTTGACCCATCATAGCTTGGGCAAATTCATGAAATGTGGCTCGAAACTCATCATTAGTCAATTGCTCAGTCAAAGGGTTTTATGAAAACTTGAGGAGCTTCTTTTTCCATATTCTCACCTGCATTCTGTCTAACGTATGCTCTTCTGAGGGCCATATCCTTAAAAGCATAGGATAAGGATTATGAGAGAGACATATATAGTTGCACTTTATCGCATGACTCTAGAGTATTGAAAGAACTGGAGTTTCATATTCATCTTATAGCCTCTTTTTCATAAATGTGGTGCGCTTGACACTCATGAAAAAGATCTACTCGACGAGGCTTATGAGACATCCTTAGATATTTCTAAACCTTGTGCTTTGATACCAAGTTTGTCATGACCCAAAGTATACCCTAGTTGTAACATGGCGTATAGAACCCTGAGAGGCCCTACACAAGCCACTTAGCATATATCATACAAGATAATAGAAAAAAAGATTTCAAAGGATCAATTTTATATCATAAAAGAGTTTGACAAGCGGAAGTCTAACATAAGTCTCAATAAGTCATCAACTACATCAATAGAATTGTTTGGGATGGAACCCATACATCACATACAAAGTATGAAAACTAAAATAAAGAAAGGAATAAAAGTGTCTTGGTCCTCAGAACATGAGGACTCACCAATCTTCAAAATTCCAAAAGGATCAACTAGCCACGAGTATGAGGGGTAGGAGCGTTAAACCATACATCATAAAACAATGTCAGCACAAGTACGCATTAGTACATGCAATGTACTAAGTATGATAGCAATGTATAAAAGGTATGAAATCATGCTAAAAGGACTTTCACATGACATGCACTAACCAAGCTAAATTATACGGTAAAAGGGGTTAGAAAACATAAATCATAATCATGGTCAATGCAATGCAAGCTCAACATATTCAAAACACTTTGTGAAATACATTGAAATTAGATTAGTTCATTATTGTGGGAAGTTTACCATTAACCGATATAAACAATGTGAGATTTAACATGGAGTCCAGTGTACTGCTCTCACATCGGAAAGAGAGTGTCCTACTTGCCAAGGTAGGACCATGAGTTTGAGCTAAGGTGGATCCACTAGCTAATGTCTATCTGAGACAACATCCTATGGTGGAACATAGTTCTGTGACATAGGGGATTGCTACTAAAGGTCCACGCACGATCATGGAAACCTTCATCCTAAAATCCCACTCGGTGCTAAGTAACATCCCACGGAATAGTCATTAATCTTACTCATATTATCTTTTATGGAAGAGTACAATTAAGATACTGATCCAAGCTAGAAACATCATAGAGTAGCTCCTTCGACCGTGTGTGATAAAAGCTTACACCCTCTATGGTCTCTTCATCATAGCTTTATAGTTCCCATAGTTATTAAATTCATACTAAAAGTGTCATACTTCTAATGGAAATAGTTTTAAAAGCATGATCTATAATCATTGATGGCATACCCAAATACCATACTAATCAAGAACTAATTTAGAAAAATAGCCCCAAAGCATTGTGGCAAATCTGTATGGCTTTCATGTCATGTGGCCAAGCTTCATAGAACATATAGATACCTTCAGCTCTAATTTTACTTGAGTCATAAACATTACTTTCATAAAACATGCATAATTCTATAAAAATCATATTTCATAGTTCATAAGCTTCATCATGTGTTCATAGTCTAAAATTATGGATCATGCATGGGTTCATATGAATTCACCTTAAAATAATATAATTACTTCAAGTCATACATAAAAAGATAGAAAATAATCAATTGGATCATAATTGAAAAGAACTCATGAAGATGGAATAAAACTCTAACTTTTGGATTAATAATTAACTTTTAGAACTTTTTGGGTACCATATGGAGGAAAGAACTCCATAGGTGAATACTAACATACCTTAGAGTTCAAAGCCCCATTTCTATGGTGAATTTGAGACCTTTGTGCTTGAAACCGTAATTTGTTCTTCCTTGAATTTGAGGGAATTTAAACGGGATGAACTTTGAGGGTATTTAGGTATTTAGGGGAATGATTTAGAATAGGTAGTTTTAGGGCTTAAAAGACTTATATAGGATTCTGTATTAGGACAAAAATGACCTACTTTAGGAATTAATCGCTTAGGGAAAACACCTAAAAGACACTTAAAATAACTGCCAGACCCTATTACAGTTTGGACCTTGGTACATAAGACTTTCTACTGACCGTACTGGTCAATCGTATAAAACTTCAGAAACTTTTAGAATTGGACCAACTTTGAAGAGACTGGTCTAAGGCTCGTAGAACCTTCTACGGTCTGTAGAATTCAGCCGTAGAACTCAACTTGACCCTTAATATTCCACTAAGTCTGGGACTTACCTATGAGAGCAATCTATGGCTCGTACGAAGGTTGTCAGGCTGTCTTGGTCAACTGTCGAATGAGGAATGAAAACTTGATTTTTTTCAAAACTCTTCCCTAGTTCTACGCTTCCGTTCCTACGATCCATAGGTAGGACTCGTAAAATCAGTATCAGGCAGATTTTCTACACTATCCTTTTCCTTTTGACTTTTCAACTTTTGAGGTGTTATAGGTATATTTAGGAACACTTAGTTTCCTTATACTCTTACTCTATTCATATTTTAAAATCTTTCTCAAAACTCATCTTTTGCTCTCCTCATAAATTTAAAGATAAAACATTTGTTTTGGAAAGATTCTCAAATTTAACTCAATAGTAGGGTTCATATTGAAATATAGAGATGAAAAAATTGAATCAAAGATCTCAATACAATGATAAATTCAATATCAGGAATTAATAACTCATAACTCAACAATATAACTCATCTCAAGAAGAATCAAAATCAAGGATAAAACTCTAGATTACTCTTTAACTGAATTTAGACATATGTAGGGCATGAAGAGGAACTAGTCCAACACTATTATAGCCTTACATACCTGATTATGAAGCTATTAGACTGAAAACTTTGGCGGAGACTTCATCTATCTTGAGCTTGAGGAAGAACATTAGCTTTCTTAGAGGAAATCATTGAACTTGGAATCTTGGGGCTTGATCTTGAGAGAAGAAACTCTTTTATGAAGTTCTTAGAGTGGAAGAACTTGGAAAAACCTTGGATGAAAAGTTTCTCTTTGTATTTTGAATTTTTGACTTGAATATTTTAGGGTTCTTGATGGAGAAGAGGAACCCTAGGAGTGTTTTAAGAGAATTTCTAAATACTTGAATATTTAGATTGATGAATTTTAGGGAAAAACTAGTTAGTTGAATGATATACCTAGTTAAAACACTAAAAATGACTTAGAATAGGATTCAAAGGCTTGAAAAAGGACAATAATAACCCTAGAACGCGTGCACGAAGTTTCTTAAAAATATTTCAGCAAGCCTTCACGGAAGGGTCTACGGTTCGTGGAAATTTCCACAGTCTGTAGTTTCGGTCGTAGAACATCGACAAGGCTTCACTAAAATGGGCATAATATTTAGCGAACTTTGTGGCGTTGGAAAGAAAACTTATATACCTTTAATTTAATAAGTGATGGGCCACCTAATTCATTATATACTGAGAGATATGATTGTTTGAAGTTGACCAAAGTATTACCTTATCTCAAAAATTAATTGGTAAGGAAGCTGTCAACTCAAAGTTGTGCTAGGAATTTCTTGTGACCTTAATTAGGTGTAAGAATGTTGAGGTATAGGTTTAGAAAAGGTGGGAAAATACCAAAAAATAACCCCTCTTCAAACTGATAGGAGTCGTTTATGGAAGGCGATTTATGGTCCGAACAGAAATCTAAGGACTATAGATCCTCTTGTATAAATCATGTTGGGTTCTTGATATCTGAAGTTGCGGTCTACAGATCTTTTCTATGGCCCTTAAGAACTTTAACGGGCTGTCTTACTCAATTGTAGGAAGCTTAATGGGGTTGTTTTAGGACTTGGGTTCCACGAGGTTTTTCTAAGAACCATAGAAGGTTCTATGAGCCGTAGTTTGGTCTGTGAAACTTGGACCTGAGAAAAAAATTTAGATCATGGTTCTACGAACCCACTTATGGTATGTAGATACTTCTAAGAGTCATAAATTTCATCTTTGGCCCCATTCTAAAGAAAAAAATAATTCAATGTCTGATTTGAGTTAGAGTTTTTGCGGCATGAAATTATCTCCCCCTTGAAATAATTTGTGGTCAAATGATGGTTAAAATTAGAATGGAAGGGAAAGGAGTTACTATAACTACCTCTCTTGACTTCTGAGCTTGCCTACTAATATAGACGAAACTGATTCATAAAGAGTTTTGAAACTAGACTAGAGCATGCTTGGCACGAACACTCACATAAGATTTCAAGATTATAGGTCATGATATAAACTTTTTAATAATCACAATAGAAGCATCAACGCTCTCCCATCTATCATTACTCAACTACTATCATCAACATCACTATCAAAACTGAAAAAGGATCACTGAGAGAGCTTAGGGTGAAAGATCATAAGCACAATTCATTCTAGAAATTTGATATAATAATATGAATAACGTAACATAATTTTGCTAGTCATTGAGGGTAAATCATGAATTTGCGAGACTGAGCATACTATGAGACATGAATGTTTATATGAATAGGTTCATATCATGAGGCTGATATCCTTAACTTTATGGAGTAAGATTGAGATTAATGGGTTAAAGTCTTTGCCCCTCATTCTAGAAACTGACCATAGATGTGAATCTATTTAAGTGTAGGAGAATAGGTCATGGACACAATTTGTATATTAGAAACCTCAACAAGATGTTGTAACGACTGAACTTTGAGGAATATGGTAGAGTATAAATGAATTGATATAACACTAAAACTCTTTATGAACACATCACTATTTGATTCATAACACTTGGTTTCTTATCTTATCATCTCCCCCTTAGGTTTGAAGCTACACTTTAAAGCTATGGATCTATTCCATCTTCTCTTAACTAGTCTATATTCACTTTACTTTAATACTCGAGAAATGCTAATCTCATGGCTATTGAACTCTCCATGCGTAGGTACTAAGATTCCTTCTAAGGCTTCTTTCTGAGATGCTTCACTTAACTTCTTCCTACTTCTCTAGAAGCCTTTCTATAATCTTTACCCACATTGTCTTATAAAGCAGCTTAATCTAACTCTTAGTAGTTTGAATTCTCCTTCTTAGACTACTAATACCGTACTTCTAAGTTCATATCTACCTAACTGGAGGAAACTTGATCTATGTTTAAGATGTTCATCATTGGCTAGGCTATGTAAAATCTCTCCTACCAAACTCTTAAGGGTAATAAATAATGCTTACATTAGTCTACCTCATATTGACAGCTTAACTATACTACCTAGGCACACATAAAGAAAATCATAAACTTAATTAGAACCTCACCCGACTAAATACGATCTGAAGTACACCTCTTAATGCTCTTGCTAATCTAATGACTTAGCCACACTTCATTGCTCTCATCTAAGAGTTTTAATACCACACTTGTATCATTCACATTTATCAAAATGTAACACCTTAATTCCTCACCTAATATATGTCAAACCTGCCAGATCAGATGTAACACCTCGAAAGTTGAAAAGTCAAAACGGAAAAATACAAAAATTTCTCTGAAGCAGTGGTCTACGAGTCCAACCTAAAGATTGTAGGAATTTCTACGGGCCGTATGAAGTGAACCGTAGAACCCAAAGTTGGTTTTTAGAATTTTAAGTTTGTGAAGTTTAACCTACGAGTTTACAGGATGAACCGTAGGACAGTTGAAGGGTTGTAGGACTGATCCGTATGAATGATTCAGAGATATGATTTAAGACCTCACGTCTATGAAAAGATTTGACGGGACGTAGTTTGTTGTACGGGTCGTAGAATGGGTTTCTTTGAAAGGTTCCAAACTTAGTAGAATTTTGGAGTGAAACTTGTGTTATACAAATGAGGTCTACGGATCATAGGAATTTAGATGGATCGTAGAACGGTCTCGTAGGAAGTTAGATGAAATGTAGGTTTCTGAAGTTGGTTTTATGATTGACCAGTATGGGCCGTAGAAAGTTCTATTGACTGTAGGTCCCAACCGTAGGATCAATCTTGCATATATGTTTAACGGTATTTGGATCTTTTCGTATACTTCTAATTCCTATACTACTTTGTTTTGCCTATAAATAAGGGACACTATAACTGATTTTACCCCTAAGTTCTACCCATTTTGTTCATTGCCCCACAATTCTGATGTTCTTCTCCAAGGTTTTCTCTCCAAGGCTCTCAAGGATTCTAGGGTTCTTCAAGTTCAAGTCTATTTGCTTCATCATTTCTTATGGCTTCAATATTAAGGTGTGTAGGGAGTTCATCAATGGTTCCATTCACCCATTGAGTCCCTAAAGGTTCTTTAATTTTCTAATCAAATTTGTTAGGTTTTCATTCAATTCCTCATGGGTTCTATTTGTATGGATTTAATTGTTTGATTATGATTATATTATGATTATTTAGACTCAGTTACATGCTTTGCAATTGAAATCACATGAACCCATGCATTGTTCATGATTTAGACTATGAACCCTAATTTGCATGAATTTAAAGAAAAGCTATGAATCAATCAATGATGTTTTCATGAACTTATGCATAATTTATGACAAATAACGATTTATGATCTAGGTTGCTTTAAGATAAGTTCCGATGAATTGTGAAAGGTTTTCTCACATATGCATGAATTGTGAAAGGTTTTCTCACATACCTTCTAAATCATGAATGGAGAAAGGTTTTCTCACACATGGTTTAAGGAGCTACTCTATGATTTTCTTAGCTAGGATTAGTAACTTAATTGTTATTTTCCATGAATGATAATATGTTTATGAATATGACTATTCCGTTGGGATTTTTACTTAGCACCGAGAGGATATTGATATGGATGGAAGTTTTTTTTAGAAAGATGTGAATGGAAAAAAATTTTGACCACTGTTAGCGAATGGTTTTGAAAAGATTTGAAGGTAGAAGGTTGTTTCCTCTCCCGATAGTAGAGGTCGGGTCTCTAGTAGCAATCTTTTGGTCTCTTACTACGTGCCTCATAGGTTTTCTTAAGTGACATAGCTAGTTGATCCACTTAAGATAGAAGTTTAAGGTCTTTGCCTTGGAAAGCAAGGACATCACTTTTCAGTGTGGGAGCAAGACACTAGATACCATGTTGTAGCTCACATGGTCTATGTTGGTTCACAGTAAATATCCCATAAGACAAACTAAGTTACTTTCAAATGTCTTAAAAATCATTCCTTTATTATTTCAAGCTGCATTGACCATGTTTATGATTGCAATTCTCTTTAAAGGTTTTTACTATGTTAGTTTTGTCATGCACATCATGTTTTTTATTATGTCCCCTTATGATCATGTTTCACATAGTTATTGCATTTCCCCCATACTTAGTACATTTCATGAACTATTGTATACTTGTGCCTACATTGTTTTACTGATGTAGGTCTTGACGATTCCTCTCCCTCCATTCGTGGCTAGTTGATCACATTTAGACTTGAAGATCAAGAGTTGGTGAGTCCTAATGTTCTGAGGACCATGTCAGTTTTATTTCTTTCCTTATATTTTAGTTTTTAGACTTTATATGTGGTTTATGGGTTACATCCCGACCACTCATTTTGATGTAGTAGATGGCTTGTCAAGACTTTGATATACTTCTACTTATATGTCAAACTCTTTACTTCATATGAGATTTCTTGATTTTCTGAATTATATTGTTTATATGTATGTCAAGTGGATTGTGCAGGGCCTCTCGGGGTCTTATACACCATGTCACCTCTATGGTGTACTTTAGGTCATGAAATCAATTCTTAAAACTAACATATGTTGCCATCCTTTTTATGTAACACCTCAGAATTTAGAAAGATTAAAATGACTGTAACTACTTGGAATATAGAGGGATAAGAAAAGAGTCAAATGGGAGGTCACTAGCCCTTCACGGAGCCAAGGCACCCTTCATAGAGCGCCTCACGGGCCGTGAAGGGCACCACAACTCGTGGTGGTGCTCGTGAAGCTTGACAGTGAGTGGCCAAGATGGGCTCTCCTCCCACGAGCCCTTAGATGCCTCGTAAAGGGCATCACGACTCATGGTGGTGCCCGTGAAGGACTAGGCAGTGGGCTCTCCAAGGCAGACCCTCCACTTGACGGCTCGTGAAGGCCTTGATGTGCCATAGGAAGGGTCGTGATGAAAGGGGAGGCATTTGGAGTGGCAAGCCAAGCTACTGGTCAAGGACCACAGCTGCCACTACGGGCCGTGTGGTCCTTGACGGCTCGTGAAGATCTTCGTGAAGGGGGCTTCGACAGTTTTAATTAAGGGGTAGTTGGGTCTTTTCTAGGTTTCTTTAAAACAAAGCTATGTTGGTTTACCCAAAACTTACCCATTCAAATCATTCTCTTAAATTCACCAAAAGAAATTGGGTTCTTCCTCTCCAAAATATTTCTCTCTCTAGAACTTGAAGAAGAAGAAGGGTTGAAGCTAGGGCTCAAGGTCAAGTATCCTTTCTCCAATCATTTGTAGGCTTTGATAGCAAGGTATGATAGCTTTTTATCCATGGAATCCTTGCATCCATGGAGCCCCTAAGTTCTCCCAATTGAAAAGTAGAATTCCCTAATTTGAGCTAAGGTTTTCTTCTAAGTTGTGGGTCTTTATGAATGTTGATTCAATTGAGTGAATCATGATTGGTTATGCATGAATTGAGAGGATTCTATGCTTTTATGATGAATTTACATGTACCCATGCCTAACCCATGTTTCTAAGTTGAAATTGATGTAAATGATTTTTATGCTATGAAAGGGGAATTTATGGATTTATGTGTATTCTTATAGGACAAATGAGATACAATGTGAATTGCTTTGATAGTGAAGCTTATGTGATAATTGTTGATTTTAGATGTGATTGTTGTGGAAGGGATTTTCCCACATATTTTCAATGTATGAATGTGAAAGGCTTTCTCACATTGAATGATTCTAGGTTGAAAGGATTTCTCACCTAAAATGATTCTAAGTTAAAAGACTATGGAATTGACAAGGCTAGAGGCGATTACCCATGACCTCTAAATATGAAGGATATGAGGTGATTACCCATATTCCTTAGAATAGAATAAGAGGTGATTACCCTTATTCCTTGAAGTTGAACAAGAGCTGACTACCCATGTTCCTATTATGTAAGTTGGACAAGAAGTGACTACCCATGATCCTAAATATGAATTGGGCAAGAGGCGATTACCCATGATCCCAAAGTAAGAAGGATAAGAGGCGAGTACCCATGCTCCTTTATTGTTAGGCAAGTGGCGATTCCCCGTGTCTTTAAAAGTAAGCTATAAAAATGTAAAATGTTATGATGAATGATTAGCTTGGATTGTTGCTTGAGTTGCCTTCCATGACGAGTAAGACTAGAGGCGGTTACCCAAGTCTTGACTAAGGATAAATTGAGGTTACTTCAAGAAGTACTCCTCACAGATTATGATGATCTATTATGTGCATTGATTATGCTTTATGACTTATGTTGTTTAATGCTTATGTTTATGTTATGTTTATGCAAGTTATCATATTTAGTACATTTTTGTACTAACGCATACTCTTGCCTATATTTCTTATCCAAATGTAGGGTTTGGCGTTTCCGACTCTCATCCCCGTGGCTAGGATCTATAGTAGAGGCAAGGTTGAAGATTGGTGAGTCCTCGTAGCATCTGAGGATTTGGCCACTATTTTTCTTATGTTCTTTTCATTTAATTTTGAAAATTGTTGTATGGGCTGTGTCCCAAGATTCTATTGTATTAGATGGTTTTTGAGACAAGGGTATTAGACTTCCGCTTCATTTTATTAAAACTTTGGTTATGTTGAAATGTTTTAACTCTTATCAATTTCTATTATCTCGACTATGAAAGCTAAGTGACTTATATGAGGCCCTCTCGGGGTCTTGTATGTCATGTTACATCTAGGGGGTGCCCCTGGGTCCTGAAAGTGACCTAACAAGCAAGTCCACAAGCCTAAAACAGGCCAAGGACCATTCACGAGACCCTAAACAGTCTGCTTAGGGTACCACTAGCTGTTTAGAGGCAGTTGGTTGGCCGTAAAAGGTAGCCCTGAAAAGGGACACCTGGAAGGTTGGCTTCGCAGATCGTGGAACCCTAAACGATTTGTGTAGCCTCCCGTATAAATCACTTCAATAGTTTACAAGTTAAGGTCATTTTAGTCTTTCCCCAAAGTGTTTGGTACCTAAACTACTTCATTTGTTTTAAACCTTATTTCAAGACCTGTATAAATGAATTAAGTACTAAAACTATCCATTCTAAATCACACCTAATTCCTAAATTTCCTTCCAAGATGCCCCACCCACCCTGCCCCAAAATCCTCTCAACAGCTACAGAAGAAAAAGCTAGGGGTTTGTCTTCAAGAACTACAATTCACCAGAGATTGTGGGCATTGATTACCAAGGTATGTTAGTATTCACCTATGGAGTCCTTTCCTCCATAGGGTTCCTAAATTCTTCAAGTTTTACAAGTTAGATTCTTAATTCAAAGTTAGTATTTTATTCAATCATTATGGTTCTTTTAAATTATGAACCATCAATTGATTGTTTTCTATCTATAAATGCATGAATTGAAAGTATTTACATGATTTTGAGTTGAATTCATATGAACCCATGCATGATTCATAATTTTTGAATATAAACACATGATGAATATTATGAACTACGATTTATAGAAATTATGCATGTTTTATGAAAGTAATATTTATGACTCAAGTAAGCTTAAAGATGAAGGTATCCGTATGTTCTATGAAGCTTGGTCGCATGACATGAATCACATCTAAATTTTCCATCAATGCTTTTGGACTATTTTCCTGAATTAGGTCTTGATTAGTATGGTATCCGGATATGCGATCAAAGATTATAGATCAAGCTTTTAAAACTATTTCCATTAGTAGTATGACACTTTTAGTATGAAGTTAATGACTATGGGCCTTATAAAGATATTATGAAAATATCATGCATGGTGAAAGGTTTTCTCATGCATGGTCTAAGGATCTCTATGATGTTTCTAGTTTGAATTAGTATCTTAATTATAGTTTTCCATGGATAATAATATGAATAAGATTAATGACTATTCCGTGGGATTTATAATTAGCACCGAGTGGTCTAGCGGTGATTACACATGTCTCATAAACTACGTGCCACCATAGGATTTTGTCTCACATAGACATTATCTAGTGGATCCACATAAGCTAGAAGTTCATGGTCCTTACCTTGACAAGTAGGACACTCTCTTTTTTGTGTAGGAGCAGTACACTAGATTTCATATTATAGCTCACATGTTCTATGTCGGTTATATGGTAAACTTCCCCAATAATGAACTAAGGTTACTTTTAAAGTATCACACAAGTTTTTTAAATATGTTAAGCTTGCATTTACCATGGTTATGACTTCTAACCTTTTATCTTATTATTTAGCTTGGTCATTGCATGTCATGAAAAGTTCTTTTTAACATGATTTCATAACTCTTATGCATTGCTATCATACTTAGTATATTTCATTTACTAATGCATACTTGTGCCTATATTGTTTTCTAATGTAGGGTCTGACGCTCCTAACTCTCACACTCGTGGCAAGTTGATCTTTTGGCGCTCAAGGATTGGTGAGTCCTCATGTTTAGAGGACTGAGACAATTTTATAGCTTTTATGTCATTTCAGTTTTCAGACATTTTTACATGGTGTATGGGTTACTTCCCAACCACTTCTTTTGAGTTAGTAGATGGCTTATTGAGATTTATGTTAGACTTCTGCTTTGTCAAACTCTTTTTTTGATGTAAGATAGATTATTTGAAATCTTTATTGCTATTATCTTGTATGATGTATACTAAGTTGATTGTGTAGGGCCTTTCGGGGTTGTATACGCCATGTTGCACTTAGGGTATAATTTGGGTCATGAAAAACATTGTATTCAAAGCACAAGACTTAGAAACGTCCTAGGATGTCTCATAATCTATGTCGAGTAGAGTTCTATTCATGAGTGTGAAGCACACCACATTCATGAATAAGAGGCTATAATATTTTTAGGAAAATCCACTTCTTTCATTACTCTAAAGTCGTGTCATAGAATATATCTCTAGAAAGATCCTTCTCCTTAATCATGTTTGATCCTTTTCAGGATATGGCCCCTTGAAGAGCATGTGATAGAAGAAATTCCAATGAGAATGTGTAACAAGAAGCTCCTTAAGTTCCCGCCGACCCTTTGGCCGAGCAACTGACCAACTATGAGTTTCGAGCTACATTTCATGCATTGGCCCAAGATATGACGGCTCAAGAAAATAGGGAGGTTGTGGCTCCCATGAACCCGAGGGTTGGTATGGTGACAAAAAGGGTGAGGGACTTTACTAGGATGAATCCCCCGAAGTTCTTTGGTTCTAAAGTTGAACAAGATCTTCAAGAGTTCATCGACGAAGTTCACAAGATTGAGAGAACATGGGCATCACTCAGGTAGAAAAGGTGGAATGGTTGCTTACCAACTCAAAGGTATTGCTCAAGTCTGGTTTAATCAATAGAAGGAAGAGAGGGCAATTGATGAGGGTCCTCTTGATTGGGAGAAATTTAAGGTTACTTTTCTTGATAGTTTCTTTCCCCTTAAGATGAGGTAGGTAAAAGTAGTTGAGTTTATTAACCTTTGCCAAGAAAATATGAGTGTGAAAGAGTACGCTTTTATGAAATTCATATAATTGTCCAAATATACTCCAACTATGGTTGCCGATCCAAGGGAAAGGATGAGGAAGTTTGTGTCGGGTGCTTCCGTCTTGGTGGTCAAACAATGCCTAACCGCCATGCTTGTTAAGGAGATAGATGTATCTCGTTTGATGGTTCATGCACAACAAATCAAAGAAGAAAAACTTAAGGAGAAGAATAGGGATTCAAAGAGGGCGAGAAGGGGTAATGGTGATTTCTCACATTCAAGGTCCAGTGGAAGTTATCATTCTCAAGGTAAAGGTTATATTGAGAAAATGGTGTTCGAGTGTCGTAAGTGTTGAAGAAACAATAGGGGTGAGTTTCTAGCCGGTTCTAATGCATGTCTTGGTTGTGGAGAGAGTGGTCACTAGATGAGAGATTTTCCATTTCTTACTGCTATGGGAAGGGAAGGTAGGCAAGTTAAACCTAGTTTTTTCTATTCAAGTGCTCCAAAGCAAGATAGGTTCTATGCTCTTCACACTTGAGAATATTACGAGGGTCCCTCGGATGCGGTAATTGGTAAGTTATAGTCTTTTAGCTTGTGGTTATTAATTATTTCATATCGGGTGTTTAATTATCTATGGTATGACTCCATGTATGGTTAGTGTGTTTGAGGTGGACCTTGAAATCTTTGTGGAAATTTCTTAAGTATTCGCTAGTATCAATTGTCCCGTAGTTGTTAAGACTTTGGTCCTATGCTTGTGTTTAGGGAGATGGATTCGGAAAGAATAGAGAAGTTTGCTCCCAAGGGGGAGATAGTGTGCTAATGGTTGGTGTGTGTGGATCTATTTAAATTGCTGGAAGGGTTCCTTACTATGGTTTGGCATGTGAAAGGCCGGAGGCGATCTGATGTCTTGGTATCCCTATCTCTTTCCATTATCGTTGGGTCTAGCTTGAGGCATTAGCCCCTTATGTTAGCTCCTTAGAATTCTTGCGTCTTACTTATTCTCATTATTCCTGATGCATACATGCTCATGAAAAATTTGATTTTCAAAGATATGATTTATCTTGATTAATATCTTCATGATTATGTGCATTTGAGTATAACTTGCATGTATGCCTTATGAATTGATGGTTTGACTATGTTTTAGCTTGGAGTCGATTTTCCTCCTTGATTTTGTGCATTTTGATGAATTGCATTCATATTGGGTTGTTAGTTTCTCTCCTACTCTCTTCCTGCTAGCTAGAGTCCCATTCGAGGACTAATATTTTGTCATGACCCAAGGTGACCCCTAGGCGTTACATGGCGTATAGGACCCCGACAGGCCCAATACAAACCACTTAGCATTCATCATACAAGAAATATAATAAAGAGATTAAAAGATAGTTTCAACATATAAGAGTTTTATAGAGAAAAACGGAAAGTCTAAACATCGTCTCAAAGCCATCTAGAACATAAGAGTTTATCGGGGTGTAGCCCATACATCAAGTTCCAAAATTGAAAGTAAAGATAAAAGGACAATCAAGATCGGTCCTTGAAATATGAGGGCTCACCCCATCTTCGTTCTTCTATATGAGATCCTAGCCACGGAAGTGCGAGTCTGTAAGGTCAGTCCCTACATTTGGGGAAATGTAGGCAAGAGTATGCGTTAGTACAAAACATGTACCAAGTATGATAACCATGCATAAAACATTTTAAAACATGAGAAAAGGGACATTTTCATAAAGTGAAATTACCAAGCTAAATCATGAATGTAAAAGAGTTAGAAGGCATAAGTCATCAAACATGGTCAATGCAAATAGACATCATCTTAAGTCACATGTGAGATACTTCTTGAAGTAACCTTAATTTATTTTTGTGGAAGATCTACCTTTAACCGACATATAAGACCATGTGAGCTATCAATACGGAATCCGGTTTCTACCACAAATCGAAAAGGGTGTCCTACTTGCCAAAGTAAGACCATGAACTTCTAGCTTATGTGGATCCACTAGCTAATGTCTATCTAAGAAAATCGTCTTATGGGGGCACATAGGTATGGGATAAAGAGATTGCTTCTATAAGCCCGGCCTCTACTAACGGGCAGCTCCCATCTCAATATCCTCTCGGTGCTAAGCGTAAATCCAACGAAATAGTCATTTTCTTAACATGCCTTTATTATCCATGGAAGGGCATATCATCTTCCGAATCCAAGATAAGTCATAAGTCATCCATGGAAAGGTACAATTATGTAACCAATCCAAGCTAGGTTTCATTAGAATAGCTTCTTATATTTGATTCATTTTAGGTGAGAAGACCTTTCAAACTTAGAATCCTTTATGTGAGAAAACCTTTCGCATTCATGCATGAGCTAGTTATGTGAGAAATCCTTTCACATTAATTAACCACTACAACAACATATATGCTTTTACTCTCAAAGCAATCTACATTATCTGATCAATTCCATAAGAACAGTCATAATTCCATAATTCACCTTTCATAGTTCAAAACACACTTTGAATCATCAATATCTATAAAACATGGGTTAGACATGGGTTCATGTGAATTCATCATAAAATCATGTTATTATCTCAATTCATGCTATATAGATCATGAAACAATCAAATAAATTAATATTTAAAGGAACCCATGACATGGAAGAAAAACCCTAACTCAATTGGGGATTTCTAACGTGTAAATTGGAGAATTTGGGAACTCCATGGAGGAAAGGGCTCCATGTATGAAAACTATCATACCTTAATGCCTAAAGCTTGACTTCAATTGTGGAATTGGAGACTTGACTTACAAACCCTAGCTTTCTTCTTCAACTTCTAGAGATAGAAATATTTGAGCGGAAGACTTGTTCTTCTTTTAGGAATTTGAGAGAATGATTTCAATTGGGGAAATTTGGGGGTTAAAACACTTATATAGGACTTTAGGTGAAGGGTAAAACGACATAGTATTAGGCTAGAATAATTGGGAAAAGAACCCCAAAATTCCATAGGAAAATAACTATCGGACCCTAACAACGGCTAGACCTACGGTCCGTTAGTCAGATCACGAACCGTCCTGGTCAGCCGTGGTTTATGATCAAAGACACCAATTCAGAACCCCCATCAATGACACCCACCTACGGCCCGTGGGTCCAACGACAGACCGTGGACCACGACCGTAGGTCCCAACAATTTGATTCTGAATTCAACTAAGTCTGGGACTCACCTATGAGGCTAATCTATGGCTCGTGTATTGGATGACGGGCAGTCCTGGTGAACCGTTAAAAAATACAGAAAACTTAACATTTTAGAAAAATATGTCTGGCAAACCACGGGCCTACCTACGGTCCGTGTCTCAGACGACGGACCGTCGGTATCGTCCGTCGGTTCTGGCACCAGATCCTGCAACAGCTAAAATTTTACCCTTTATAAATTCGAGGTGTTACAATATCTCCCCAGTTGGGAACATTCGACCTCGAATGAGATTTGAGACATCATAAGGGAGGTGGAAACTTAATCTAACAGCCCATTATGCATGCAACTACATAAATGCACATATACGAGGAGGAAACATCGACTCCAAATAGCATGTTCAAATCATCATATCATGAGTTCTATATACAACTCATACTCAAATGCACATAAACAAGTAGAAATCAATCAAGTAAACTCATTTTCTCAAAATATAAACTTTTCATGAATCATGCATAATGATGAAATCATGGGAATATTTAAGACACATGACACCTAGTGAGTAAACCATGAGGAGCTAAATACCTCAAGCTTGAGGAGGATTGGAAGGAAAGAGATGAGGATAGCGGGACATCATATCGTCCTCCGCCTCCCAAGTAGCACTCTCAACTAACTGATTCCTTCAAAGAACTTTCACGGAAGCAACTTCTTTTGACTCAATTTCTTAACTTGCCGGTCTAAAATCTCAACCGAAACTTCCTCATAAGTGAGATTCTCCTTAACTCCCAAACCTTATAAGGGAACTATAGATGTCGAATCACAAACACATTTCTTCAAAAAAGAGACATGGAAAACTGGATGTATTGATACGAGGTCATTAGGCAAATCAAGCTCATAAGCAACCTTACCTATTCGCCTCAAAATCTTATATGGACCCACATAACGGGGACTAAGCTTCCCTTTCTTCCCAAATATCATTACAACATTCATGGCTGAAATTTTCAAGTAGACCCAATCATCTAACTCAAAATCATGATCTCTTCTTCTCACATCGGCATAGGACTTTTGTCGACTTTGAGCTGTTTTCAACATTTCTTTAATAAGTCAAACTTTTTCCATAGCCTCTTGTACCAACTCGGGACCTATTAGGAAAACTTCACCCACCTCAAACCAACCTATTGGAGATCTACACCTCCTACCATATAGGGCCTCAAATGGAGCCATACCAATGCTTGAGTGATAGCTATTGTTGTAGGCAAACTCAATCAAAGGAAAATGATCATCCCAATTACCCTTGAAGTCAATTACATATGATCTTAACATATCTTCCAAAGTTTGGATAGTACTCTCCGCTTGCCCATCGATTTAGGGATGGAAGGCCGTACTAAGCTTAACATGAGTACCAAGACCCTTTTGGAAAGATTTCCAAAACTGAGAAGTGAATTGGGTACCACGATCGGAGATAATGGATAAGGGCACTCCATGCAACCTCACCATTTCCTTCAAATACAACTTGGCATAGTCCTCCGCCAAATAAGAAACCTTGACAGGAATGAAATAAGCCTATTTCATCATTCGATCTACAATAACCCAAATCGAGTCATGTTGTCGCCGGGTGCGAGGAAAACCAATAATAAAATCCATGTTCAAGTCTTCCAACTTCCAAGTAGGAATGCTAATATCTTGAGATAAACCTCCCGGCTTTTGATGCTCAATTTTCACTTGTTGACAATTGGGACACTTCACCACAAATTCCGCTATATCTTTCTTCATCCCATTCCACCAATAGATCTCCCACAAGTCACGGTACATCTTGGTGGCTCTCGGGTGTATGGAATATCGATAAGTATGGGCTTCTGACAAGATTTTCTCTCTTAAGTCATCCACATTAGGAACACACAAATGACCTTGATATCTAAGTACATCATCCCCCATTTAAACGAAAGCCTCTACGGACTTTTTAAGCACTGCTTCCTTCAATTCAACTAAAGTTGGATCTAGAGCTTTCTTGGCTTTCACACCGGTCACAAAAGACGATTCTGAACCGTTGTGAATCATAACACCACCCTTGGTAGAGTTAACTAATCGAACACCCAATCGGACCAATATATGAACATTTCGAACTAACTCTTTCTTATTATCTTCAATATGAGCAACACTACCCATTGATAATCGACTAAGAGCATCCGCCACCACATTCGCCTTTACGGGGTGATAGAGAACACTCATGTCATAGTCTTTCAATAATTCAAGCCATCTCCTCTAGTGAAGATTTAGATCTTTTTGGTTAAACACATATTGCAAACTCTTGTGGTTGGTAAAGACATCCACATGAACACCATACAAATAATGCCTCCAAATCTTTAAGGTAGAAACAACCCCCGCTAGTTCAAGGTCATGGGTCAGATAATTCTTTTCATGGATTCTAAGTTGCCTTGAAGTTTAGGCAATGACTTTCCCATTTTGCATAAAGACACATCCGAACCCGATTCTCAAGGCATCACAATAAATGACAAAACCATCTGTCCCTTTCGGTAAAGTCAACACCGGAGTGGAAGTAAGTCTATCTTTTAATTCTTGAAAACTCCTTTCACACGCTTCGCACCATATAAACTTAACCTTCTTTTAAGTCAATGTTGTCAATGGAGAAGCAATCGAAGAAAACCCTTCAACGAACCTTCTATAGTAACTGGCTAGACCCAAGAAAATCCTAACATCCGAAGGGGTTAGAGGTCTAGGCCAACTTTTATCCGCATCCGTCTTCTTAGGATCTACCTCAATACCCTTATCGCAAACAAGATACCCAAGAAAACCCACGGACATTAGCCAAAACTCACATTTACTAAACTTTTCATAGAGTTGCTGGTCCTTGAGGACTTTCAACACAATCGTCAAATGGTTGGTATACTCGTCTTCACTTCTCGAATAGATCAACATGTCATCAATGAACACAATCACAAACACGTCAAGGTATTGTCTAAACACCCTATTCATCAAATCCATAAATTCCGCCAGAGCATTAGTCAGACCAAACGACATTACAAAAAACTCATAATGACCATACCGAGTTCGAAAAGCCATCTTCGGAATGTTATCTTCTTTCACCCTCAATTGGTGATAACCCGACCGGAGGTAAATCTTAGAGAAGTAACTTTCTCCTTGAAGTTGATCAAACAAATCATCTATCCTTGGAAGAGGATACTTATTCTTAATGGTTACCTTGTTCAGTTGTCGGTAGTCGATACACATATGGAGTGAACCATCTTTCTTTCTAACAAACAAAATCGGAGCGCCCCATGGAGAGATACTTGGTCGGATGAAACCCTTATCCAATAAATCTTTCGACTACTCCTTTAATTCCTTATGTTCATTGGGGCCATTCGATAAGGAGGAATAGAGATAGGTTGCATATCTGGGAGAAGGTCAATACTGAAGTCTATTTCCCTTCCGGGAGAAACACCGGGTAAATAATCTGAAAAAACTTTCAGAAACTCATTTACGACGGGGACCGATTCAAGAGTAGGGATCTCAGAATATATATCCCTCACGCTAACTAGATGATACATGCAACCCTTAGAAATCATCTTTCTAGCTTTAAGACCAGAAAGAAACTAACTCTTAGGCATAAAATTTCCCCCTTTCCACTCTAAGATGGGTCCATTTGGAAACTGAAACTTGACTACATGGGTTCTACAATCAATAGAAGCATAACATGTACGCAACCAATTCATACCAAGGATAACATCAAAATCAAGCATATCAAGCTCTACAAGGTTAACAAGAGTGACTCTATGGGACAAGGAGACAGGACACTTTCTATAAACCCTCTTAGCCACAACAGGATCACCAATAGGAGTAGAGACAGAAAAAGGATATAACAACTCATCTAGAAGAATATCAAACCTCATAGCCACATGTGGCGTCACAAAATACAAGGTAGCACCGAGGTCAAGTTAAGCATAAACATCAAGTTGAAAGACTTTCAACGTACCGGTAACCACATCGGGAGAACCCTCTTGTTCACAACGAGTCTGAAATGCATAGAATCGATTTTGCTTGGGGAGCATTGGAACCCGAACCACTAGAAGAAGCTTGCTTACCCTCTTTTCCTTTAGCCGTAATCATCAGGCAATCCCTCATATTATGACCACTTTTACCACAACTGAAGCAACCATTCGTGCCGGCTAAGCACTTACCCTCGTGCTTTTTTCCACAGCTAGCACAAGTAGACATAGCGGTACGGCATTCCTTAACTACCATCTCGGACACACCCGAAACAAACTTACTCATACTTGTCCTAGGATCGGTAATCATAGTAGGAGCATATCGAGACAATTGTGTGAACTTCAAAGAATATTCCTGCACACTCATATTTCCTTGACGAAGGTTGATGAACTCAAGCACCTTTGCCTCCCTCATCTCAAGGGGAAAGAGTCTGTCAAGGAAAGCAACTTTGAACTTTTCCCAATCAAGTGGAACTGCATCTTCTGCTCTCCCTTCTTTCTATTAGTTGAACCATATTTGAGCAACACCCTTAAGTTGATAAGAGGCCAATTCCGCCTTTTCCACCGGCATCACTCCCATGATCATCAACACCTTGTAAACATCATCGATGAACTCTTAAGGGTCTTCCTCAATCTTAGAACCGCAAAAACTCCGGAGGATTCATTCTACTGAAGTCCCTCACTCTATATGTCATCCTACCTACATATGGATTCACGGGCACCGCAATCTCCCTATTGGCTTGGGCGGTCATGGCTTGAGACAATACTTGAAAAGCAACCCTAAACTATGCATTAGTCACTTGCTCGGCCAAAGGGTCAGCCAGAACTGGAGGAGCTTCTCGTTCCACGTTCTCTCCCGCATTCCTTCTAGCATATGCTCTTTGAGTAGCCATATCATGTAGATCATCGGATAAGGATTATGAGAAAGACTTTATAGAGTTAAACTCTATCGCATGACTTTAGAGTAATGAAAGAAGTGGAGTTTCCTAAACATCTTATAGCCTCTCATTTATAAATGTGGTGTGCTTCACACTCATGAACAAGACTCTCCTCGAAGTGGCTTATGAGACTTCCTAAAATCTTTCTAAACCTTGTGGTCTGATTACTAAGTGTTTCATGACCCAAGGTGGCTTCCTAGGCATAACATGGCGTATAGGACCCCGAGAGGCCCCATACAAGCCACTAAGCATTCATCATAAAAGAAATTGAATAAAGAGATTAAAAGACGGTTTCAACATAAGAGTTTTATATAGAAAAATGGAAAATCTAAACATCCTCTCAAAGCCATCTAGAGCATAAGAGTTTATCGGGGTGTATCCCGTACATCAAGTTTTAAAACTAAAAGTAATGACAAAAATAAAATCAAGCTTGGTCCTCGTAATATGACCACTCACACCAACTTCATTCTTCTATATGAGATCCTAGCCACAGAAGTGCAAATCTGTAAGGTCGGTCCCTATATTTGGGGAAATGTAGGCAAGAGTATGTGTTAGTACAAAATATGTACCAAGTATGATAGCCATCCCTAAAACATTTAAACAAGAGAAAAGGGAAATTTTCATAAAGTTCAATGACCAAGCTAAATCATAAATGTAAAAGAGCTAGAAGGTATAAGTCATAAAACATGGTCAATGAAAATAGACATCATCTTAAGTCACATGTGCGATACTTCTTGAAGTAACCTTAATTCATTATTGTGGGAGATTTACCTTTTACCGACATGTAAAACCACGTGAGCTATCAACACAGAATCTGGTGTCTACCCCACACCAAAAAGGGGTGTCCTACTTGCCAAGGTAAGACCATGATTTTCTACCTTATGTGGATCCACTAGCTAATGCATATCTAAGACAGTCATCCTATGGGAGCACATAGGTATGGGATAAAGAGATTGCTTCTAGAAACCCGACCTCTACTAATGGGAGAGCTCCCATATCAATATCCTCTCGGTGCTAAGCGTATGTCCCACAAAATATTCATTTTCTTAACTTGACTTTATTATCCATGGAAGGGCACGTCATCTTGCTAATCTAAGATAAGTCATAAGTCATCCATGTAAAGGTACAATTATGTAACCAATCCAAGCTAGGTTTCATTAGAATAACTCTTATCTTTGATTCATTTTAGGTGAGAAGACCTTTCAACCTTATAATCCTTTATGTAAGAAAACCTTTCACATTCATGCATGAGGTAGTTATGTAAGCAATCCTTTCACAAAAATTAACCACTACAATAATATATATGTTTTTACTCTCAATGCAATCTACATCATCTCATCAATTCCATAAGAACATGCATAATTCTATAATTCACCTTTCATAGTTCAAAACTCACTTTCAATCATCAATATCTAGAAAACATGAGTTAGACATGGGTTCATGTGAATTCATCATAAAATCATGTATTATCTCAATTCATGCTTGATAGATCATAAAACAATCAAATAAATCAATATTTAAAGGAACCCATGACATGGAAGAACAACCCTAACTCAATTGGGGATTTCTAACTGGTAAATTGCAGAATTTGGGAACTCCATGGAGGAAAGGGAACCATGGATGAAAACTATCATACCTCAATGCCAAAAGCTTGACTTCAATGTTGGAATTGGAGACTTGACTTGCAAAACCTTGCTTTCTTCTTCAACTTCTAGAGAGTGAAAATATTTGAGAGGAAGACTTGTTCTTCTTTTAGGAATTTGAGAAAATGATTTCAATTGGGGAAATTTGGGGGTCAAAACACTTGTATTGGACTTTAGGTGAAGGGTAAAACGACATAGTATTAGTCTAGAATAATTAGGAAAAGATCCAAAAGCCCCTAGGAAAATAACTGTCGGACCCTAACAACGGCTAGACCTACGGTCCATTTGTCAGACCACGGACCGTCCTAGTAAGCCATGGTTTAAAATCATAGACACCAATTTAGGATCCCCATCGACGACACCCACCTACGCCCATGGGTCCAACGATGGACTTTGGACCACAGCCGTAGGTCCCAACAATTTGATTCTAAATTCAACTAAGTCTGGACTCACCTACGCGGCCTATCTATGCTCATGTATTGGATGAAGGACCGTCCTCATGAACAGTTGAAAAATACTGAAAACTTAACATTTTAGAAAAATCTGTCTGGCCAACCACGGGCCTACCTATGGTCCGTGTGTCAAACGATAGACCGTCGGTGGCGTCCGTCGGTTCTAGCACCAGATCCAGCAACAACAGAAATTTTATCCTTTATGAATCTGAGGTGTTACATTTTTCCAAGGAGGAGATAGTGTATCACCACAGACTTTACAAAGGTTAAAGTGACGTAACGAGCAAGTCCACAAGCCTAAAACAGGCCAAGGACTGTCACAATACCCTAAACGGTTCCTTTGGGGGTACCACAAGCAATTTAGAGGTAATGGGTTGGCCGTAAAAGGCAGCCCTAAAAAGGGCCACCTGGACGGTTGGCTTCACAAACCATGGAGCCCTAAGCAGTCTGTGTAACCTCCCAAATAAATCACTTCGGCAGTTTTGAAGTTGAGGTCATTTTAATCTTTCCTCAAAGTGTTTGGTACCTAAAACTACATGTTTTAAACCCTATTTCAAGACCTATATAAATGAATTAATTCCTAAAACTACCCATTCTGAATCATCCCCCCCCCAAAAAAAAAAAAATTCTCTTAAGAGATAGGGAAGAAAAAGCTAGGGTTTGTCTTCAATAACTCCAATTCACCATAGATTCTGGGCGTTGATTACCAAGGTATGTAAGTATTCACCTATGGAGTCCTTTACTCCATAGGGTTCCTAAATTCTTCCAGTTTTACAAGTTAGATTCTTAATTCAAAGTTAGGGTTTTATTCAATCTTCATGTATTCTTTTCAATTATGATTCAATTGATTATTTTCTATCTTTTAATGAATGAATTGAAAGTATTTACATGATTTTGAGTAGAATTCATATGAACCCATGCATGATTAATGTTTTTTTACTATAAACACATGATGAAGCTTATGAACTATGATTTATTGAAATTATGCATATTTTATAAAAGTAATGTTTATGACTTAAGTAAGCTTATAGATGAAGGTATCTATATGTACTATGAAGCATGGTCATATGACAAGAATGACATATAAATTTGCCATCAATGCTTTTGGGCTATTTTCCTAAATTAGTTCTTGATTAGTATGGTATCCGAATATGCCATCAATGATTTTAGATCAAGCAGTTAAAACTATTTCCATTAGTAGTATGACACTTTTAGTATGAAGTTAATGACTATGGGCCTTATAAAGCTATTATGAAAAGATCACGGATGGTGAAAGGTTTTATCACACATGTCTAAGGAGCTACTCTATGATGTTTCTAGCTTGGAATTATATCTTAATTGTACTTTTCCATGGATGATAATATGTATAGGATTAAACACTATTCCGTGGGATTTATACTTAGAACCGAGTGGACTAGCGGCGATTACCCATGTCTCATAAACTATGTGCCACCATAGGATATTGTCTCAGATAGACATTAGCTAGTTGATCTACCTAAGCTAGAAGTTCATAGTCCTTACCTTGGCAAGTAGGACACTCTCTTTTTGGTGTGGGAGCAGCACATTGGATTCCATGTTTTATGTCACATGGTTTGTGTCGGTTATATGGTAAACTTTCCAGAATAATGAACTAAGGTTACTTTTAAAGTATCTCACAAGTGTTGTAAAGATGCTAAGATTTCATTGACCACGATTATGACTTATGTTTTCTAACCTTTTATCTTATGATTTTTCTTGGTCATTGCATGTCATGATATGTCATTTTTAGCATTATTTCATAAATCTTATGCATTTCTATCATACATAGTACATTCCATGTACTAATACAAAATTGTGCCTACATTGTTTCATAATTTAGGGTCTGGCGCTCCAAAATCTCACACTCATGGCTAGTTGATCTTTTGGTGCTCAAGGATTGGTGAGTCCTCATGTTTCAATGACTGAGACACTTTTATAGCTTTTATGTCATTTCAGTTTTCAGACATTTGTACATGGTGTATGGGTTACGTTCCAACCACTTCTTTTGGGTAGTAGATGACATATTGAGACTTATGTTAGACTTCCACTTTGTGAAACTATTTTATGATATAAGACTATTTCTTTGAAATATTTATTTCTATTATCTTGTATGATGTATGCTAAGTGGCTTGTGTCGGGCCTTTCGTGGTTCTATACGCCGTGTTACGCCTAGGGTATACTTTGGGTTGTGACATTATATCACGACTCTCATCTCAAATTCAAGCTTAGTGTCTAGTAATAAACATAGATATCAATATAATTGCTTGAATACTATAGTAATTTATGACTACTAGATAAAATTAAGAAGCACTCACTCACTAAGACCTCATGACAAGTAGTTAATATATATCTCTTGGTCTACATATTTATAGTTTACCGTAACATTCCATTTCACAACTTAAGTACTATTTACCTATTAACTATACATCATTTCCTAATTAGTTCTATAACCCTCTGAATATCATGGGTTCTCCCTTAATAATCATAAGCCTAGCTTGGACCTGTCACCTCATGAATACTCTGCTCTTCTATTCAACACCTATACTAGGTCTTCTTAACAAGAATGACACATCGACATAAAATTCTTTCTGATTAAAGTAAATCATCCTAACTAGTAACTCTTACTCTACCTTCTATCATGAAATCCACACAAGATTATTACTCTTAGCCTTTACATAAGGGAAAACTCATCATTAATGACTTACTAGGTACATGGCTACAACTTACATACTCTACTCAATAACTATCCCAATTCCTAAGGTTACTACACATCTTAATGCATACTTCTAACTCTGGGTACTTATAATACTAATGGCTTACAACATCGCAACTCATACTATCTTTTGGGTGAAAAATACTACCCAAGCATTCTAATTAATGCTCTCCTCCTAAACAGTATCACTTGAAACAAGGTTTTAAAGAAAATAATCTGAGAGTATATCTTGCATTGTCTAAAATGCACGATTCTTATGAATAAGGGTGCATTATTTCTTATCAATATACTAAAGCACACAAATTGGCTTTGCTCAAGCCCTTATAAAGTATCTTGACTTGCTAAAGAAACTATCTGAGAGTAACTCGTCAGTAAGGATATGGGCTTTGTTATTTCAAAAACCCTAAGTATTGAGGGGTAGTCAAATGGAATTGAGAAATGCACAAGTCTGAATAGGATACTTATGACACAGTTCTATTACATGATTTAGAGTATGAAAGAATGGAAACTTTTCTTAAATATGTGTAGTCCCTCATTAAAAGAAATGGGACCCTCAAAATCATAAATAAGATCCTACAGACATGGTTTCATAGACACCCTAGGACACTTAAACTCTAGGCTCTAATAGCAAGTATGTCACGCCCCGAGCCTACACCCTGGATGTGGCCGGCATTCGAGAACCAGGTTTAATCTCTAAGTGAACTCTTGGCCTGGCTGACTACTTAGAGAAAGAATAACTCAAGTAGATTCAAGCTTAAAAACAAAATTTAAATTCAAAAATCTCAAAACTTCTCAAACTCAAACCATCTCAAAATTGTATACTCAAAATTGTATACTCAAAACTGTCTGAAAATACTCTGAAAATAAAAATAGTTTGCCAAAATAGTTCAAAGGAAATACCGAAATAACTCAATACTAACTATCTATGAAGCCTCTATAGTTTAACATGGATGTCATGACAAGACCCACGACATCTCAAAGCTACTAAACTGAAAGACTAAAGTGGAGTCCTCCAGAATGCAAGGAAGGCTCACCAAGGCTAGCAAGAAGTGAAAATTGATCTTAATGGAGAGCCTGTTGATGATCCTAAACACCTATTTCTGCATCATGAAAAGATGCGGGTCGAATGACATTAGTACATTTAATGTATGACTATGTAATATAACTCAGGAAAATAAATAACTGAAAGAAACTGAAGAAAGATACTCAACTGAATGTAAAGAAATAAAGGAGTGAAATCATTTAAACTTTGAAAATACTTACTCATCTTTGAACTCAACATATTAAGTGATATGATAAAAAATACACTTTTAACTATATTTGGGAGATTCTGTAACCGATAACCATCACTATAAACAACGTGATGATTCGACATCTCGCCCACGCTTCCAGAATTGTCATATACCTTGCCGGAATATAAAAAATATCAACTAAGTGGATCCACTAAAGCTCCACTCAAAAGCAATAAGAAGTCATCTTAAAAGTACGATCTTTTATCCATATTGACTATATCCCCATATCGGTGCTCAATACTACTCCCGATAATTATATGCTCATGCTCAAATGTATAAAATATACTTTTTCTCAATTGGAGGTAACTACTTAAAATATCCTCTTAAAAGAGGTAACTGCTCTTAAATATCTCTAAACTCATTAACTCATTTAGAAATCAAAGTTTCTATTCTCTCAATGTAAAAAAGTGATACCTTTGAGAAATACTTAGTTCCCTTATACTCTTACTCAATTGATATTTGATAGCTCTTTCTCAAAACTGATCTTTTGCTCTCCTCATAAATCAATTTAAAGACAAAACATTTTTTTTGAAAAGCTTCTCAAATATAACTCAACATTAGGGTTCACACTGAAATATAGACATGAACAAATAACATCAAGGATTTCAATACAATGATAAATAATTCAATACTCAGGAATTTAGAACTCATAACTCAACGATATAACTCGTCTCAAGAATACTCAAAATCAAGGATAAAACACTAGATTACTCTTTTACTGAATTTAGAAATATGTAGGGTGTGACAACGAACTAGTCCAACACTATGATAGTCTTACATACCTGATTATGAAGCTATTAGACTAAAAACTTTGGTGGAGACTTCATTTATCTTGAGCTTGAGGAAGAACATTATCTTTCTTCGAGGAAATATTTGATCTTGGAATCTTTGGGCTTTGTAAGAAACTCTTTTATGAAGTTATTAGAGTGGAATATCTTGGAAAAACTTTGGATGAAAAGTTTCTATTTGAATCTTGAGTTTTAGGGTTCTATATGGAGAAGAGGAACCCTAAGTGATTTTTAAGAGAGTTTCTAAATACTTGAATGTTCAGATTGATGACTTTGAGGGGAAAACTAGTTAGTTGAATGATATACTCAGTGAAAACACTCAAAATGATTTAGAATAGGGTTAAAAAGCTTGGAAAAGGACCATAATAACCCTAAAATATCTGCAGGAATTTGTTGAAAAACATTTGCACCAAGCTTTAACGGAAGGGTCTAAGGTTCAAGGAAATTTCCACCATCCGTAGGTCCAGTCGTAGGACATCGACTGCCTCACAGGGATTCACTAAAATGGGCATAACGTTTTACTCCAAACTCGAAATGAAGCAAACTTGGTGGCATTGGAAATACAACTCATAAAACTTTAATTTGATAGGTCATAGGCCACCTAATTCATTATATATACTGAGAGATATAATCTTTTGAAGTTGACATAAGTATAATGTTATCTCAAAACTTAACCGGTAAGGAAGCTTTCAATTCAACTTTGTGCTTGGAATATCTTGTGACCTTAATTAGGTATAAAAAAGTTTAGCTATAGGTTTAGAAAAGGTGGGAAAAGACTAAAAACTAAGCCCCCCCCCCCTTATTAAAACTTTCAGAAGTCGTCTATGGAAGGCCATCTACGGCTGTATAAAAATCTACAAACCATAGACCCTCTCGTAGAAAACATGTTGGGTTCTAGATCTCCTAAATTGGGGTCTATAGATCTTTTTTACGACTTGTAGGAACTTTGATTGGCCATCCAGCTTAATCGTAGCAAGCTTACTGGGTTATTTCAGGACTTGGGTCCCACACGGCCTTTCTACAAATAGTAGAAGGTTTCAACGAGCCGTAGTCTAGTCCGTGAAACTTCGACCCGAGAACAATTTTGCAGAGCACGGTTCTACAAATCCACCTATGGTCAATAGATACTTTTATGAGCCGTAGATTTCTTCTATAGCACCAGTCTGAAGAAATATTCTTCAAGGTCTGATTCGAGTTTGAATTTTTGGGTCATTAGAGTTACTCAACTATACTCGATGTTTCAAATTCAATGGAACCATCGAAACACGAATCTGAGGTCTCCTTGAACCGAAACCCGTGAAATTCACAAATCACAAAAATAAAATCTAAAAAGGATAAAACAAGCTATATACCTCCGAAAGTTCAACCAAGGCCTCTCTTAGGCCTAAAATCATCCCTCGAATCCAACAAAACTTTCGATAATCTAATCGGACCATCAGAACCCTAAATGTTTTGACAAAATTCCATTTCAATACTCGAAACTCCAAATGACTCTAAAACTCACTTTTTGTTAAGTTTATCCTTTCAAACTCAAGAAATTTCACGACACACCACTTTCTACTCAAAACTCAAAACAAATTTCAAAATCTAATCAGAATGATCTGTGTCAAAATTGGGAGGGGTAAAATGATAATTTTATAAAATATTCCAAAAAGACCT
>JAJONR010000272.1:0-275984 GCA_029582245.1 Solanum etuberosum
ATATTTAGTTCTTTTATTAATGACAAACTCTTATATCAATACAATTATTTAATATATGTATTTCAAATATGTATTCAATTATTATTATTATTGTTATTGTTATTATTATTATTATTATTATTATTATTATTATTATTATTATTATTATTAGTTTAGTACTATAACTAGTAAAAGTACTTGCACCTCGCGCGGTAATTTTATATCACAAAATTTATAAAATAAACCTAGCATTAATTAAAATTTAAAAACTATATTATCTTACATACAATATTACATAGTAACAAACATTAATAATGTAAAGGAAAATAAAAATTATAACATCTTATCATTTATCCTTAATAACATAAGCATAAAATTCATGACAGTAAAAATACATACCAGGATCTGTAACAGAAGCAATGGTGTCAGTGAGCCACTCAAAAGGAGCAAAGTACACAAATATTTAATTGTGCAGAAGAAGAAGAAGAAGAAGAAGAAGTTCAGAATTTTCGTTGTTTTAAAATGAGAGGAAATCCCACTATTTATAGACAACAAAGGGTAATGTGAACAAATGTTTATTTTGCCTTATCAGAAAGGTCACAACTATTAGGATGAGTTGCAACCTTTCGGAAAGGTCACAACTATTTGGAAGAGTTGCAACCTTTCAGAAAGGTCACAACCATTCATAAAAGTCACAACTTTTTATAAAAGTCGCAACTCTTCATAAAAGTCACAACTTTTCATAAAAGTCGCAACTCTTCATTAAATTCACAACTTTTAATAAAAGTCACAACTTTTCATGAAAGGGAAAGGCTAGTTTTGAAAATAAATAAATTAAATGGGAATCCTGGTCTATGGTGGCACCACGTAGGTGGTCCTAGGATTTTCTTTTATATATATATATATATGATATTTATACAGTATTCAATGGAAATGTGGTCTTTGAAACTCTTTCTTATTAGTGTATCTAGTATTGAAATGAAAATTAACGACGGGAAATTTGGTCATTAAAAGTATTGGTGTCAAATCTAGCATATAATTAACAAAAGGAATTTTGGCCGTTAAAAATACTTATGCTAGTTGGACGTTGTTGTTGCTAAATTTTTTTATCAACTGAGTTAATTTATTATCATAGGGAAAATACGGTCCATATAATGACTGGATTTTATGTTGTAGTTAAAAGTTTGTTTAACAACCGGATAGAGATCTATTGTTAAGCTTTTAACGTCAGAGCTTTTAACGATGAGCGATGAACGGATTTGTTCCTGTGATTAATTACCTTTAGGGACCAGATTTGGACTTTTAACAACCAAATGTCCCCTTGCTAAAGCTTATTTTTCTTTAGTGTCTCTATTATATACCATCCAAGCAAGGCAAATGGGGTAACATGTAATGACCCTCTAGGTCATTTCTATGTTAATGCCTTCTCTTCATCCTTTAGAGTGTTCCTATAGTGACCCCAAGTCATTTATGACTTTTTGGGACAAATAATTTGTTTACCTGGTTGTTCATTTGGTTTTTGTATGAGTTTCTACATTTTGGAGCTTTTAAACCATGAACGATAATTTTTTTATCAAAATTTCAAGAAGTTGACCTCAGAATCCAATTTTGACGACTCCATAAGCTTTAGAAAGGTCATTTTAGCCTAGTAGCATGGTCGGCATGACTCCTATGGCTTTCAGTGCGAGTCTATGCTATTAGACATGTTAACTTTCATTTTAAGGCCTAAGAATTTAGTCAATATTCTGTGTAACCGATCTTGGATGAGAATTATGTAGGCGATGTTAGCTCCTAAATATTGAGTTTGGTCTTGAACGACCCTTCATTTGGATCCTGAGGCTTCGAGGTAATTTTGAGCCTCCTTGTGGATTTTGGCTTAAAATGGAGCTTGGAATGGACCCACTTATTTTCAAGATGACCTCATATGGGAATTTTTACTGGTCCCTTGATTTTTGGTCTGTCAAATTTGATTGGTTTGCATATCTCGTTTGTGTGCACGAGGTTCTGAACCAATCTCGAGCGGAGCCCAGAGGAATTTGCTGAAATTTTCTGGTGCCTCATGGTGGGGCATGCCACTTTTTTGCCACTAGGTTTGCTTAAGAGAATGTAACTTTTGCAACCAGGGCTCCACTTTAGCGGGCTAGCCCAGTCAGGTGGTAGCCGCTTATGCGACCCTGGCATCGCTTAAGCGAGCCTCGCTTTTGCGGCCAGTGGTCGCTTTAGCGAGCTCCACTTTTGCGCCTATGGGCTTACAAAAGAGATCCTTGCCTATTTGAGGCCAGTCAATTAAGTGACACTAATGACCGCTTAAGCAGTCATCAACAAGTCTTTTAATAAAGACTTGGTTGGAATTTCAGCTCTTATTGCAACCTTGTTTAGGCGATTTCTTCTTTATTAGAGTTCTGATTTCAATTATTCGAAGTGTGATGTGTCCGTGGGGATTATGGCGAAGCTGTTGCATGATTGGAAATTTATGGGATTCGCCCTCTAAGGTGAATTACCATATAAATCTATTGTCCTAAATACCTTTTGAGCTTAATTGTTGTTATTCTTGCATGTTTGGTTTGTTCGTTATTCTAAGCCTCGAATTGTGTACCATTTTAAAACAACAGTTAGGCGTATTGTTTAGAACCTTTTGATGGAGTTGATAACACTCAACTACACTTCATCCAATTATAAGTATAGGCGGTCGTTAATAAATATAAACCCAACTAAGAGTTGGGGTCGATCCCACAGGGAGTTATACGGTAAAGAATTGAATTTGGAAGTAAGAATGTGTTCTAAGCGTTTGTAGATTTCGTACATCAACATAAATCACGAAGTATCAACTATTAATATCAAATGAGGGGAATTAGTAACCAGTTTATTACAAAGAGTACTTAAAACGGGAAGTAAACAATTTGAGATCGGACCTTAGGAATGTGATAAGTCGAATGCTAATTTCGCATAATGGGTAATTACTAGTTTCTTAAAGTTGTTGAATCTCAATGGGCAGGCTAGGTTTTGAATATAATAGTCATCTCTCGATCAACTATTATGTTTCAAGCGAGTTCTCTCGAACCTCGACAAGCTTATCATTACTAAACAACCCAATTCCCTAATTAACCCACTCTTTCAAGCTGGGTTTGCAAAAAAGCAATGAAACTCACTTTCTCAAGCAAGATTTTATAGACGCAATCATTACAACTATCAATAAATCATTCTACTCTATTACCTCTTTCTCAAGCAAGCATACATAGCTAAGCTAGAATTGGATTTGCAACTTGAATTCCTCAATTAAAACATGAACAAATAGTTGAACCCACTTCAAAACAACATTAAAATCAGAAATTAATAACACTCATTAGGTAATTAATGCATTCGACAACATGATCGCAACCCTAAGGTAAGGGGTTTTAGCTAAGCATAGAGGAAAGCAAGAAATCGTTACCAACAAAGTTTTCTATCTGAATTGTTTAGGACTTGCAATACCCAAACGTTGAAATCAAAGCTAAAATCTTACAAACTCCAAATCTAAATCCCAAAATTTCTCTAAGAATGTTCAACAATGTAACAAAATGTGAAAAACTCTCAATAACCCAGGAATACACACTATGGGAACTCCTTTTCTTCCTTCAAAATTTGGATTTATACATTCCCAAAAACTCAGGACGGAGTCAACTCGGCGAAGTTAGTCAAGATTGCCGACCCATTCGGCGATCCGTCGAGTTACTCTTCTTCTCACTTTTTTTACTTGGCTCATTCATCAAATTGTTCTGGAACTTCTGGCGAGCTTGGTCATTGTCGCAGATCCATTCGGCGCGTTGCTGAATCATCTTTTTGCTCGCCAAGTTTGTTTGGTCCATGGGCTATATCGCTGGAACTTTAGGCGAGCTGGAGGCTCACTAGGTGAGTCGCTCAGTGGCTTTTGTGAGCTCTAGCTTCTCTTTTCTTCAACTTTTCCAACTTCTTCGTTCCTTTTTGCATCGTAATGTCCTTGCCTCACTCTTAACCCTTCATTTATCCATATCAATAGTTTTACATCAGCTATGAGCATAAAATAGGCATTGAGGACACCAAATTATTGAATAATAAGCCCTAAATGAGTCGAAATTCCCGACCTATCAACACCCCCTACTTAAACTTTTGCTTGTCCTCAAGTAAACCACCAGATTAATTAGGCCAACAAGGATGTTTACAAATAGTGATTCTTGACACTCAACATGAATGCACACAAGGTTCAATCTACACATGCAATGTTTAATTGTGTACTAAAAGTTTCAAACTATGACTAGCCATCATCAAATAGAGTTCAATCTCACAATGCTCACTTCAAATGAAAATTAATGCTCAACAAGAGTATTTGAATGCCCTCACATAAATAATGATTCCATTTTCTAACAAAACCAATCAAAGATTACAATTTAAGGTACCAAAATTCAACTCTCACACTCTCAATGGTAAAAATATGCATGATTTTACCTATAGCCTCGCATGTATTTTCCAACCAACACATCATTCGGCTCATGCAAGATAAAAAAGGTCTTTCAAGGCTAGTAACTGGGTTGAGAGTAAAGGTATGATCATTTTAGTTTCGTGACTTCTACCTTCATGAAGCATTGCTCAAATTTCACTTCTACTCCTTTTCTTTCATTATTTTTATCTTCATAACCCATCATTGGCATGTTCAAAGCACACAAAATTTTAGGTATAGCTCATCGAACACCCCTTTTATTTCAACAATGCACAATTAATACAATTTTTTTTGTTTTGATGTTTATTTTATATGGAGGGGATCCTTCTTTTTTTCTTCAATACAAGTTTCCAAGGATGGATTTCTCGAACTTCTTTCTCGATTACTTTCCTCATTCTTACCATACTTTGGCTTTTGGCGTAAGTTAGATATTCAAACAAACCAATGCTTCACGAAGGTTTTAGGATTGGAGGACAAGGCCATTTGCATTCATGTTTCATTCAAAGAAAAGGTTAGGCCCAAATGAAGCCAAACTAGGTTCACACACTCACAAGGTGGTCACACAAAGATATAGCAATTAGGTTCACTCTCGAAAATTAATGCATAGGATCGTTTCTTTCATTCACAAAAATAAGTCAATTGGACCAACAGGGCAAGTTCTATTGTAACACCCTGGATTCGAAAAGGACAAAGTATGAATTTTTAGATGTTGCAGGTTCCATTCGACGGAGGCCACCCACGGCCCGTAGATGGGACCACAGACCGTAGGTGTGTGTTACGACCTAGGGGTACACCCTAGAAGTAACATGGCGTACTTGACCCCGAAGGGGTCTCATACAAGCCCTTAGCATATCATAACATAAGATAATAGAAAAGTACAGAAATTTTAAAAACTTAATCCATACAATGGAAGTCTTTTATAAAAGCAAGCGGAAGTATTTCAACACTTTTTCTCAAACCATCTAATACAACTTTTGAATAAAACTCTTGGGACATAGCCCATACAAAAGTCTCACAACATGAAAATAAAAGACATAAAGGAAATAGTGGTTTTTTCCTCGAAGCTATGAGGACTCACCAAATATTCAACTCCTTGCTCCTTAGAAACCTATCCTCAAGATTTGAACTCAAATCTCCAAAACCTACATTTGATGAGAATGTAGGAAAAGTATGCGTTAGTACAAAATGTACTAAATATGTTAGCTATCATAACATCATAAGAGCATAACAAAATTGTTAGCCAATATAAGACATAAGTCATAAGTATAAGAGGCAATAACATAATCATAAGTCAACATAATGTATAATTCAACAACATAGGAAGTACCACATATTCATAATCTTAGTCCATATTAAATTCTTCTTAACATAGGAGAAACATCATATGTAACCTTCAAGTCATGCTTGTGCAACGCATAGATGAGACCTCATAATCCCATCTAGGCTAAGTATCACTTTTAGGCCATCATATCTCTTTATCATATTTGATCTTATCCTTTAGCTTACTTATAATAGACAAGGGAATCTATCACCTTTAGTCAATCATAGCAAGGAAGGCAACTATAGCAACAATTCAATCTAAGCATACATCATAAGCATAAGTCATAAGCATCTTTATTACATAGCTCATCATCACATAAAAGGAACATACCATAGGTACCTTCAAAGCATACTTGTGCAATGCATAAGTAAGATCCCATACTCTCACCCATACCAAGTAGAGGTTCTTAAGTACCCATATTTCATAATTCATACTCTTGTTCATACTACTACCATATTGGGGACATTAGCCTTAACCGACATAGACCATGTGAGCTTAACATGGAATCAGGTGTCTACCCCACACAGAAAAGGGGTTGTCCTACTTGCCAAGGGTAGAACCATACTCTTAGCTTAGGTGGATCCAATAGCTAAGTAACCTACGAGGGCACGTAGTTATGGGATAAGGAGATTGCTTCTAGAAACCCCGACTCAACTAAGGTAGAAGGTTTCCATCTCATGAGATACCTACTTTGGGAACCCGAACTCAACTAAGGTAGAAGGAACCCATTTAGAAAGCCGAACTCAACTAGTGTAAAAGCTTTCATTGGGAAGCCGGACTCAACTAGGGTAAAAGCTTCCATCTCATATTCATATCCACTCGGTGCTAGGCATTAAGTCCCATTGAGTTTATATTAAGTTTGACTTAAATTCATATTTGTGGAAGAATGTCTTGACACTCAATCCAACATAACTCATACTATAGCTCATAGATTCAATAGGTGAGACTAGTCTCCCAACCTTTGAATCACTACATGTTACAAACCTTTCACATTATATGATATTCATGCATAAGTGTGTATATGAGGCTAACTTTTCAACAACACTACAACTAGATCATGAGCATATTCACTTTACTCTCAAAGTGTTTCTAAAGCATATACTAAACTTCATAAAACATGCATAATATCATATCTTGCCCTTTTTAGGGTCAAAGCTCATATTAAATCATCACATCTAGAATGCATACATTAGACATGGATATATTCATAATCATATCACATCAACATATCTAGAATGACTACACTAGACATGGATGTATTCATAGTTCAAGTAGTTCAATAACTACAAGCATAGTCTCATACTTCACCTCGTTGAGGTTCAAAGCCTACTTCCAATCTTCACACTTAGGGTTCATGCACTAAACATGTATATCATCCTACCTCATGTGATTCTATCACTTTATGCATTCAATCATTCATAAGGTAGATTAGGTAGGTAAAGATCTTTCATCACAATTCTATTCACTAGTCTTCTACTCTCATATAGATTTTACTCTCAAATCCTAAACATACATAATTCATCATATTAGCTTTACTCTCAAAGCCCTAGTGATCATCATTCATGACTACAAGCCTTACTCACAAAGCTTTACTTCTTACAATCATCATACATATCAAGATTTCAAGGCATTCTAATCACATTCTTTGTTATTAGGTGATTCTAGTCATAAATCATCATAAAGGTCCAACTTCATTCATTACTAGTTAATATCCATCATAAAATCTTTAACCTAATTCAATTCATGTCTACAAGCTTTCATTCATAACCAATTACTACTCATAAGGTCAATTCTAGATGATCATCTATGAATCCTAAATTTCACCTTTCATGGCATAAACCCACATAATATCAAAATAATCAGTTAGACTAGGGTTAACCATGGAAAATATATAAATTCATCATAATATCATAATTAAGTACTAAAAAAATCATAAACAAGTACTATCCACTCAATTGGAATCATACTTCAACACTACCCATAATGTAGGAAGAAACCCTAGCTAGAATTGGGTTTTGTCTTCACAATTGGGGGAAATCTAGGGGGCTCTATGGATGGAAGAATCCATATATGAATAAGCTAACATACCTTGATTCAAAGCCCTTACACAAGCTTGTAACAATGGAGTCTTGTTCTTGACCTAAGCTCTATCTTCTTCTTCAAGCCTTGAGTTTTCTAGAGAGAGGATTTTTGAGATGAAGAACTTTGGGATCTTTTGGGGTTTTGGAATTTATGACTTAGTTTGGGGTGGTTAATGACTTTAAATAGTTTATATAGGTGTATAAAGTCCATATAAAACGACCCCCACTTAAAACCAACTAAAAAAGAAATTTACCTAAAGACCCTTACCTTGGCCAACCTTGGACAGTGTTGCAGGCACGACCCACGGACCGTGGGTGGGTCTACGGGGCGTGCTCCACACTCGTAGGTGCTGTTATGCAGCTCCTCAAATGGGACTTTGACCCACGACCCCTTCCCACGGGGCGTGGGTCCACCTACGTGCGTGAGTCCCAACAGTAGGTAGCCCTTTTTGGGTAGTTTTAGGGGCTGTTTTAGGGACTGTTTTGGGGTCCTCCTCAAGGACCCCTTTGGTTGATCCTTGGAGAGTCGTACCTTGACGTTTAACCCCCTAACCCCTCATTCTATGTTCAGGAAGCCATTTTACAATTCTAAACCACACATCAAACTCTAAAAATCTCACGTAAAGCCCTAGAACTCTTACGTTAGGCTTCTAGTTTCACCTACTGGTTTCTGGGGTATTACAGTGTGGTCCATGGTTGGCCACCCCAACTCAATCCATAGGTCCAGAACCACGGCCTGACCAATGGACTGTCGGTCAGACCACGGTCCGTGGTGGAGGGTCCGTAGGTCAGGACCCCCAAAACAAAATTTCTGATCATGGACGACGGTCGTGCAGGACGGACTATCGGTCAGTCCACCATCCGTCAGCAGGGGTCCGTAGGTCGTGCCTGGCAGTTAAGTTTTAGGGGCAGTTGGGTCTTTTCCTAATTATTTTATCCCTATAATACGTTCTTTTACCCTTCTAAGACCCCTATATAAGTGATTCCAAGCCCCAAATTAGTTCATTCACTTTATTCTCTTCAAATTCACCAAAAATAAGAACTCTCAAATATTTCTCTCTCTAGAAAGCTTCAAGAAGAAGGATTAAACCTAGGGTTTAAAGTCAAGTCTCAGTTCCTGTAACAGCCTGAATTTGAAACGAGGAGAAATCGCAGTTTAAGGGAAATCGCAAGTGCCCTCCACGTCCAGCCACCCACGGCTCGTGTAAAGACCCACAGACCGTAGGTAGAAATTCGTGGATTGGCCACCTTGGGTTAATTTAGGACCTCCAGACCACGGCCTGACCAACGGTCCATCGGTTGGACCACGGATCGTGGTCGAGGGTCCGTAGGTCAAGATCCCAGAATCGAGTCCCAAACGAGGAACCACGGTTGACCAGGACGGACCGTGAGTCGGTAGTGGGTCAAGAGCTGGCAGTTATTTTAGGGACTTAAGGGTCTTTTCCAGTTTTATTTAAATCAATATGGTGTCGTTTTGCCTACATCTAGACCACCTATATAAGTATTTCTAACCCCAAAAATCCCTTTAATTAAGTCATTCTCTCAAATGCCAAAAGAAAACCCAAAACACCGCTCAAATATTCTCTATCTAGAAGTTGGAAGAAGAAGAACCAATTGGAGCTTGGTCAAGAGAAAGTCTCCCAATCTCCATGCTTTTGAGGGAATTTTAACCAAGGTATGTTATCTTTTCATCCATGGAGTCCCTTATAAATTCCCCAATTTGATGAAGAATTCCCCATTCTAGTTAGGGTTTCTTCCAATGTTGTGGGTTATGGTGATTGTTGATCCAATTATGTGGATTGTGATTGTTTATGATAAAATTTGTATAATTACATGTTATTAGAGTGAAATTACATGTATCCATGCCTATTCCATGACTATAACCTAGAATTGATATAATTGGGTTGATGCCATGAAGAGAAACTTTGTGGGTTTAGGCTTGTCTTTATAGAATTGATGATTTATGATTAGAATTGCTTTAGAATGAAGCTTATATGATGATCATGATATCTAGGGCTTGAGATTAAAGCTTATGATATGAATTGTTTGTAATTGATGTTATTGTTTAGGAAGGGATACTTCCCACATGAATTACCTAATTATCAATGTATGAATGTGAAAGGCTTGCTCACATGAATGATTCTAGGTTTGAAAGGAATACTCACCTAACATGAATCTAGACTAAAAGATGGTGTAATTCTTGAGGCTAGAGACGATTACCCTTGACCTCCATATGAAAGGATATGAGGTGATTCCCATACTCCTTAGGGTTGAACAAGAGGTGAGTCCCCACGTTCCTATTATGATGAATGGACATGGAGGCGAGTACCCATGCTGCTTCTAAAATGATGAGGAGGTTAGTACCCGTGTCATATGATGAGGTTGTAGAGGCGAGTACCCGCAATCTAAAAGTAAGTAAGGCAAGAGGCGAATACCCATCAGCCTTTGTAAGTTAGGAAAATAAGCGAATCCCCATGTCTTTAAAAGTAGGTATGAATTTTGAGAACTATGATGTAAAGAATGAATATCTTGGATTGTTGCTTGGGATGCCTTCCATGAGGTAAGCTGACTGGAGGCGGATGACCCAAATCATGACTAAGGATGAGTAAGGTTGCTTGATAAGTATTCTTTTCTTATTATGATATTGATGTATGTGCATGATTATTCTTATGGTTTATATTGACTAACCATGATGTTTATGTTGTTTATGGTAGCTATCATATTTAGGACATTTTTGTACTAACGCATACTTTGCCTACATTCTTATCAAATGTAGGGTCCGGCGACTTAGATTCTCACACTCGTGGTTAACATCGTTGTTGATAAAGGAAGTGAAGATTTGTTGAGTCCTCATTGTGTTCGAGGATGTGATCACCCTTTTCTCTCATATTTTATTTTATGTCTTGGACTATTGTATGGGCTGTGTCCCAAGACTTATTCATGTTTTTTTACATGGTTTGAGACTATGGTATTAGACTTCCGCTCATTTTTATAAAAGACTTTGATTGTATTGAAAAGTTTTAATTATCGCTCATTTATATTACTTTATGTTATGATATGCTAAGTGTCTTGTATGAGGCCTCTCGGGGTCTTGTACACCTTGTTACATCTAGGGGGTACCCCTGGGTCGTAACAATTCCTCCATTGAAGATGAGCAATTGGCTTCAAGGTATGATAATTTTCATCCATGGATTCCTTCCATTCATGAAGTTCCCAAATTCTCCTATTTTCAAAGTTAGAAATCCCCAATTGAGTTAGGATTTTCTTCAATTGTCATGGGTTCTCTTGATTATTTATTTAAATGATTGAATTATGATCTTTTATGAATGAATTGATGAAATACTATTATTTTATGATGATTTCCCTATGAAACCACGTAATCCCCAAGTGGGATTTTTATTATGCAGGAAGAGTTTTATGCAATCAAGAATGTATTGATAGATTTACATGAATTTATGATAAAATCCATATCTAACCCATATTTTCTAAATGTTGATGATTGAAAGTGGGTTTTGAACCTTGAAAGGTAAATTATGGAATTATGCATGTTCTTATGAAATCTATGCAAATGTTTTAAGGATGCTTTGAGAGTAAAGTATCAATGATGATGATGTTGTTGTGTTGTTGAAAGGATTTATCATATACACATGAAAGCATAATTGTGAATAGTTTTCTCACACCGAGTGTCGAACATCAAAGAAGATTGAACCCACCAATGCAAGAGGTGGTAAAATAGAAGATAATCAAGTGGTTGGATGCAAGTGTGATCTATCCTATTGTGGACAACAAATGGGTGAGCTCGGTGCAATGTGTACCCTAAAAAGGTGGTATCACGGTGGTCCCAAATAAGAAAGGAGAACTTGTTTCTATGAGATCGGTAACCGGGTGGAGGGTAAGTATGGATTATCAGAAGTTAAATTCTTGGACTGAAAAAGATCACTTCCAGATGCCCTTTATGGATCAAATGCTTGATCGACTTTCGGAATGCAGATGGTATTGTTTCTTGGATGGTCATTCCGGGTACAATCAAATCTCTATAGCACCGGAGGATCAAGAGAAAACCACTTTCACTTGTCCCTATGGAACTTTCACTTTCAAAAGGATGCATTTCGGGTTGTGTAATGCCCCGGTGACGTTTCAACATTGCATGTTGTCTATTTTTAATGATATGGTAGAATATTCGATTGAAGTCTTCATGGATGACTTCTCAGTTGTGGGCGATTCTTTGGAAACATGTTTGGCACACCTTGGGCAGGTTCTTCAAAGATGTGTGCAAAACCAATTTATTCTTGAATTGGGAGAAATGTCACTACATGGTTAGGGAAGGTATAGTTTTGGGTCACAAGGTATCACAAAAGGGGTTGGAGGTCGACAAGGCCAAGATTGAGGTAATTAAGAAGCTACCCCCTCCAATCTCGGTAAAGGGTATTCGTAGTTTCTTGGGGCATGCTGGTTTCTACCGGAGATTCTTCAAAGACTTCTCAAAAATTACACACCCATTGTGCAAGCTTTTGGAGAAGGAGGTGCAATTCAGCTTTGAAGACGCATGTATGGCAGCCATTAAGTGTTTGAAAGAGAGGTTAATCTCTACCCCGGTGATTATTAGCCCTGATTGGTCAACACACTTTGAAGTGATGTGTGATGCTAGTGGTACGGCGTTGGTTTTGTGTTAGGGCAAAAGCGCAACAAGCTATTCCATCCAATTTACTACGCCAGCAAAACATTAAATGGTGCTCAACGTAACTACACTATTACTCAGCAAGAATTACTCGCGGTGGTATACACATTTGAGAAATTCAGGGCATATTTGCTTGGCACCAAAGTGGTAATTCACACCGATCATGCAGCATTGCAGTATTTAATGGCAAAGAAGGATGCTAAGCCAAGGTTGATTAGATGGGTCTTGTTGTTACAAGAGGTTGATTTTGAAGTGAAGGACCGAAAGGGGTGTGAAAACCAAGTGGCCGATCATTTGTCACGGTTAGAGACAAATATGACAAACCCCAAAGAAAGGGAGATTACAGCTGAATTCCCTGATGAAATAGTGATGAGGTTGACCCAAAGCAAAGTCCCTTGGTATGCTTATATCGCTAACCACATGGTATGTGGGATTATCCCGGAGGAGTTAAACTCCTACCAGCGGAAGAGGTTCTTGTTTGAGGTAAAGAGATACTTCTGGGATGAACCATATTTATTTCGAGAATGTTCAGATCATATCATTTGTAGATGCATACCGGATGAAGAAGTCAATGTCATCCTTAATGCGTGCCATACATCACTTATTGGTGGCCCATCATGGTGGGGTGCGAACATCTGCGAAAATGCTTCAAAGTGGTTAATACTGGCCGTCTCTATATCGGGATGCGCATGACTTTGTGAAACAATGCATCCCATGTCAAAGGCAAGGTGGAGTTTCAAGAAAGCATGAATTACCTCTGAATCCGATCTTAGAAGTGGAGTTTGTTTGATGTTTGGGGTGTAGATTTCATGGGCCATTTGTGAGTTCTTTCGGCCACAAATATATTTTGGTAGCAGTGGATTACGTATCCAAATGGGTTGAAGTTGTAACCTTTCCCAACAATGAGGGCAAAAGTGTGGTGCAATTCTTGAAGCGATATATTTTTGCACGATTCGGCACTCCTCAAGCTATAATCAGTGATGGGGGATCCCACTTTTGCAACCAGGTGTTTTCCTCATTGTTAAGCAAATATGATGTAAAGCATAAAGTCACAATTCAAACCGAGAAATTAAAAGTAATTTGGCAAAAACAGTGAACGCAAATCGGACTGATTGGTCTCGCAAATTGGATGATGCCCTTTGGGCGTATCGCACTGCCTAGAAGACATAAATTGACATGTCTCCATATCAGCTAGTTTATGGAAAGTCCTGTCACCTACTAATTGAACTTGAACACAAAGCACTCTGGGCATTAAAGGCATTAAAGGCATTAAATCTAGATTAGGAGAATACTTCGAAAGGAAGAGTGGATGAGCTGAACGAAATGGAAGAATTCGGGTTTAGAGCATATGAAAGTTCAGCTCTCTACAAGGAGAAAATGAAACAATGGCATGACTCTAAAATCCTTCGAAGAGAGTTTCGAGTTGGAGATTTTGTGTTGCTGTACAATTCTAGATTGAGACTCTTCCCCAGAAAGCACAAGTTGAAGTGGTCCGGCCCTTTTAAAGTGACACGCGTGTTCAAGAATGGGACCATTGAAGTTGAAGGCAAGGAAGGTCCAGCCTTCAAGGTGAATGGGCAACGCTTGAAGTCATATTTTGGGGAATGCCAAGAGATTTCATTGATCGAAGTGGTGTATTTGGAAGATGCTTGAAAGCATTTCCACGTCGTGTCACGACGTTAAATAAGGCGCTTCTTGGGATGCAACCCAAGCGTTAGTGGTTTTGAATAATGTGTGCTAAATGTGCAGGTAGGGGTGATTCTGCGACACCAGGACAATTTCAACGAACCGCTGAGGGAACTTGGTGATCACTACTTTGATCGCTTTTGTGGCATCAAAAGTGAGTTAAGATGCTGGAATATTTGGCGACAGCTCTAGACCACTCGGCGATGCACCGAATAGATTGGGTGAGCCCGATTTGGTCCGCCCTTTGCACAACCCTACAAGGTCGGAGTCTTGGAAATTTCGGTGATGTGTTGCGTACATTAGGTGATACGCCGATGCTGTTTGGCGTACCCGATCTGGATCACCCTTCTGCCCAAATTGGAGCAGTAGCAGTCTGAAAATTTTGGCGAGTTACATGTCGTTCGGTGGTTCGCCGACCGTTTCAGTGACCCCTGTAACCCTTCACAAAATGGCCACCTAGTGAAGATTCCTTCTCACCCTACTCTGTTTGTTTAGTGCCAGTGCCTCTGATTTTTCATTTTCTTTTTATTGTCTTTTGTTTATTTAGTATTATGTTTAATCTACATTGAGGACAATGTTGGTTGCTTTTGGTGGGGTGGTATCTTTTTGTTCTCTTGCATTTTCGAGTGTCGATTGTGATCAATATCGATGACTTGAATAGTGCTCTTAATCGAACAAAATAAATGTGCGGCTACGATGAGGCAGACAAAGTTACATAAGCTATATGTGAACTTTTAGCATCTCGTTGTGACTAGTCGGTTGTCGAATGAGTCTCTTGTGATGAACATTGCACGCTAGCTAGAAAGTATGGAGTCTTTTGATAATTGTATCAATACCTTGTGTGGTGAGATTACCTTGAACATTGTGCATGATGACACCTAGAATTTGCCCCGTTGGTCCGATTGATTGAGTGAGGCAAGCGATACACATGATCTTAGGAAAATTTTTTGAAGAGTGAAGCCTATTTGCCAATGTACCTCTTTTGTGGCCATCCTTGTGAGAAGTGTGAATCTTGTTTTGGCACCCATTGAGTCTTACCTTTTTCTTGGAAGAAACTTGAACAATTGTGACCTCTCTTTACTCCTTCACCCATAACTTTCATGAAGTATTGTTTGTTTGAATAGCCAACTTAGGCCAAAAGCCTAAGTTGGGGGTGTGGTGAAAGAGAAGGAAAGTCAAGAAGTAAGAAATATTCCCCCTAGATGGATTGTTTGGCAAAATAATGGAACCCTTCCATATAAAAAAAAGGAGAAAGAGAAATGAAAAAGAAAAAGGAAAAGAAAAGACTGAAAAAGAGAAAAAGTTGTGAAATAAAGTAGTGATGATAGCAAAAGAAATGGGGTATCCGGTGATACTTGTCTAGTTTAATAATGGGGTGGATTATGATCATGTTTGAATGAGGAAGAAAAGAAGAAAATGATTTTCAAGCCATACTTTATGAAGGTAGAAGCCACTAAGCCCAAATTGCCACACCTTTGCACTCAGCCTCGTTACAAGCCCTAAAGAGACCTTTTTGATCTTGAGTGAACTGAAACGAATATTGATTGGAAAATAAGGGCAAGCCTATGGGTGGAGTCATGCATGTGTTCATCTTTGTGAGTGTGAGAGTTGTATGTGATTTCGGGAATGTGAATTGTTGAGAAATTTTGTGTGAATATGGAATCATCTTTGTTGTGAGGGCATCTGAATACCTTTGTTGAGCTTGAACTTGCATTTGAAGCAAGAATTGTGAGCTTGAGTACTTTTGATGATGGTGAGTCACAATTTGAAACTTTGAGTGCACAATATATCAGTGTATGAGTAATTTGAACCTTGTTGTGTGCATTTATGTTGAGTCTTATGCAGCACTTTTTGTAGACATCCTTGTATGAACTGATTGATCTTGACTTTTTACTTGAGGACAAGCAAAAGTTTAAGTTGGGGATGTTGATGAGACCGAAATTTCTACTCATTTTGGCTTTGTTTTGATAGGATAAGTGTCCTCAAATGGCTAATGTATGCTCTGAACTGATGTTAAAATGTTGATTTACAGCTACAAAGGCTAAAGAGCAAGGCAACGACATGACCGAGCAAAAAGGAGCTAAAAAAAGCTGAAGAAGTGAAAAAATGCGATCCTGTTGATCGCCCAGACCACTCGGCGCACCGCCGAGTGAACCATTACTCCGCCTAAAATTAAAGTAGGCCATCCCTGAGGATGAGAGAAATTGGGCGAGCAGCGTCCCTATTGGTGAAGGGGGAGTTTTTCCGCCGAAGTGTACAAAACGATTAGTGAAGCTGTAGGCAAAGTGTCGAGGAAAAGGAATAAAGGGCGCGTCGCCGAACCACTTGGCGACCCCGACATAGACCGCCAAAAGTTACAGTACGAAATGGATAAAATCCTAAGCTAAGAGGGTGATGGATAGGAGTAATCGGCTATTCGCCGACTGGTTGGCGAAGCTCGACTTAATCTGCCGAGTCACCCAAAAGGACAAAATTTGAATGAATATAAATAGATTTTCTGAAAAGGGAGAGGGCATCCGAACATTGTGAAACTCATAGCTAGAATGAGAAAACACTGTTCTTGCTCAGTTTTCAAACTTCCAGGTAGATTTTTCGAGTTGGGTTTTGTAATTAAAGAGAAGTTTACTCATTTTAAAGTTTCAGAAATCAATTCCCAGCTATGGAGCATTTATTAGGTATTGAATTTTCACCTTTTATGATGGCTAGCTAAAACCTCATTCTTGGGGGTTTGAGCATGTGATTAATTGTTTAATTTAGCTGATAGGTGTTAGAAATTATTGATTGTTTTGCCAAATCGAAGTGGGTCTAATTTGTTGATGCTGTTATTTTGCTGTTGTGATTGTTTATTTCACTATTATTAGTGTTTTATGCTTGCTTGAGAGAGAAGTTTAAAACCAAGGATATAAATTAGCACTCGTAGTAATTGGGCTGTTGTGGGTTCAGCTCGAGAGAGTGAATCCTAAGTCTCATTCTACCTATCTAACAAGAGTAGGTTGGCGGAGTATGAAATAGTGGTACTCACTGAATAGTGTTGTTCTAGGATTCAGAACAAGTTATCGACTAAGTTGAAAGATCCAGGGAGACTCACTGTTCAAATAAAAATTGGCAAGTGCATTGAGGCAAGAGGGTTGTGCGATTTGGGTACAAGTATCAACTTGATGCCTACGTCCATGTTTCTTAAATTGGGGCTAGGAAGGCCTAAGCCCACTACCATAATGTTGCAATTAGCTTACCACTCCGTAGCATGGCCAGACGGTGTTATGGAGGATGTCTTAGTCCAAGTGGGAACTCTCTTTTTCCCCGTATACTTTGTGATCCTGAATTTTGAGCCTGACCCAGAGGTCCCATTTATTTTGGGACACCCATTCTACCGACCGGAGGTGCATTGATTGATATGGCGGCTGGTAGGCTGACAATGAGGGCTCATGACAATGTAGACGTCTTTGATGTGTACAAGGAAATAAAGTTGTCTGCGATCAATGAGGAGTTGTCAGCAATCACAGTCATTGATGAGGAAACAACAACCAAATATGTTGAAGCATAAGACCCTTTAGAAAGAGTATTGACTGGGTAGAATATTGATGGGGATGCTGAAGCCTAGGAGCTAGATAGTATTCTAGATGTCCCAAATGTGAGTATGCTTCATAAGTTTGTTGAACCATTAAATAGAGTCTTGGGAACCCCTCCCAAGTCGTCAATTGAAGAAGCACCGAAGTTGGAGTTGAAAGGTCTTCCCTGTCACCTAATGTATGCATTCTTTGGTGCTAATGAAATGTTACCCGTAATCCTTTTTGCTGCTCTGTCTGAAGTGCTAGTTGTAGCCTCTCTGTAAGTATTGAAGAGGAGGAAAAAGGCAATAGCTTGGCAGATGGCTGACATAAATGGCATCAGACCAGCCTTGTGTATGCACAGGATATTCATGGAGGAGGGTCACAAATCGAGTGTACAACCGCAGTGCAGATTAAATCCAGTTATGAAAGATGTGGTGCGCAAGGAGGTTATTTAATGGTTAGATGCAGGTATTGTGTACCCCATCTCTGATAGAAAGTGGGTCAGCCCGGTTCAGTGTGTGCCTTATAATGGATGCATGACACTAATTACAAATGAGAAGAATGATCTGATTCCAACTAGGACTGTGATAGGGTGGTGAATATACATGGATTACAGGAAACTAAATGAGGCCACCAGAAAGGACCACTAAACCGTTCCTTTCATTGATCAAATGATGGACAGGTTAGCTGGGCAAGAATATAATTGTTTCCTGGATGGCTATTCAGGATATAATCAAATTGTGGTTGCGCCAGAAGACCAGGAGAAAACCACATTCACTTGTCTATATGGGACATATGCCTTCAAGCGAATGTAGTTTGGGCTATGCAATGCCCCAGCCACATTCCAAAGATGAATGATGGCCATTTTTCATGATATGGTCGAATATTTTGATGAGATATTCATGGACGACTTCTCAATCTTTGGGGACTCTTTTGACAGGTGTCTGGAAAATTTAGACAAGGGGCTTGCAGAGATGTGAGGAGATTAATCTCGTCCTGAAATGGAAAAAATATAATTTTCTAGTGAAGGAGGAGATTGTCCTAGGCCATAATATGTTAAAGCAAGGGCTGGAAGTTGATCGTGCAAAAGTAGAGGTAATTGAAAAGTTACCCCCCCCCCAGTCTCTGTTAAAGGGGTGACAAGTTTTTTGGATCATGCTAGGTACTACAGGAGACTCATTAAGGATTTCTCTAAGACTGCAAGACCTATGTGCAGTCTCCTAGAGAAGGAGTTGAAATTCGTCTTCGATGAGTAGTGCATTCGAGCTTTTGAGGCTTTGAAGAAGAATTTGATAGAAGCTCTAATCTTGAACTCCCCAAATTGGGAGCTTCATTTTGAGCTGATGTGAGATGCAAGTGATGTGGTTGTAGGGGCAGTTTTAGGGTAAAGGAAGGAGAAAGTGTTTCGCTCAATCTATTAAGCAAGTAAAACACTAGATGCAACTCAAGCCAACTACACAGTGACCGAGAAAGAAATGCTATCCTTGGTCTATGGCTTCGACAAGTTCAGATCTTACCTGGTAGGGACTAAAGTTGTTGTTTAGACTGACCATGCAGCTATCTGGTACCTGTTCAATCAAAAGAATGGAAAGCCGCGGTTGATTAGATGGGTTCTGTTGCTGCAACAATTTGACATAGAGATCAAGGAGCGAAAAGATTCTGAAATTAGATTACAGATCTCTTGTCCAGGTTGCAGAGTTTGTTGCATGTTGGCGAGCAAAGTCAGATTCGGGAAGAGTTTCTTAATGAACAATTATTGGTTTTAGAGGTGCATGAATTACCGTGGTATGTGGATATTGTCAACTACTTGGTGAGCTGAGTGTTTCCACTTGATGCAACCACCCATCAAAAGAAGAGGTTGACTTATGATGCTCATTTTTACATATGGGATGAGCCTTATCTGTTCAAGCAAGGACCTCACAAAATGATGAGGAGGTGTGTACCTGAGTCTGAGATGATACAAGTGATGGATAGCTACCACTCATCTGCATATGGGGTCATCATGGAGGTGAGCTCACAGCCCATAAAGTGCTCCAATCAGGTTTTTTCTTGCCTACTTTGTTCAAAGATGTTTCAGGTTATGTGATGAGCTTTGATCGATGCCAGAGGATGGGAACGATTTCCAGACGACATGAGATGCCATTGCATAATATCTTGGAGGTCGAAATATTTGATGTCTGGGGGATTGATTTCATGGGACCATTCCCACCATCCAATGATAATCAGTATATCTTTTTGGCCGTGGATTACGTGTCAAAGTGAGTTGAGGCAGTGGCTCTGCCTACAAATGATGCAAAAATGGTGCTGAAGTTTTTGAAGAAACACATCTTCACTAGGTTTGGGACTCCAAGAGAAATAATTAGTGATGGAGGGAAGCATTTCATCAATCAATTAGTGAAGAATATCTTGACTAAATATGGAGTCCGTCACAAGGTGGCTACAACTTATCACCCACAAACCAGCAGACAGGTGGAAGTGTCAAACCGTTAGGTGAAGAAGATTCTGCAGAAAACAATGAATGCTCAAAGGAAGGTTTGGGAAATGAAGCTAGATGATGCACTATGGGTGTACAAGACAATGTATAAGACGCCAATAGGGACTTCTCCCTATCACATAGTGTTTGGTAAAGCGTTCCACCTTCTAGTTGAATTAGAACATCAGGCTTACTGGGCAGTCAAAAAGTTGAATCTGGATCCGGAGTTAGCCGGGAGAAAACGGATGGGCCAACTACATGAATTTGAGGAGTTCAGACTCCATACTTATGAGAATGCGAAGCTCTATAAGGAGAAGACGAAACGTTGGCATGACAAACATATCGTATCATGAGTCTTTGATCTTGGTCAAAAGGTATTGTTATTTAATTCTAGATTAAGGTTGTTTCCAGGTACGCTGAAGTCAAAATGGAGCGGACCGTTCAAGGTGGTGCGCATGACCAATCATAGAGCCGTAGAATTATGGAATGAAGGTAAACAATCCACGTTTATAGTGAATGGACTAAGGGTGAAGCACTACTTCGGACAAGAGGTAGATTGTGAGGAAGATGTGCTTGAGTTGAGCAATGAATGATGAGGGAAGCTGAGTCGTGCCACGACGTTAAATCAGGCGATACTCGGGAGGCAACCCATGACTTTGTACACTAGCGAGAATTTTTTTATTTTTTTTGATAGGTTAGTTCATTTTTAAAGTTGTAGGTTTGTTTAGTTTTATATTTGTTGGTTGTAATATTAAAAAAATTGGCTAGAAATAGTGGAGTCTGCGACCTGGGTGCGTCACGGACTTGATTATGCCAAGCAAAGCACGCCCCAAGCGACGAAGAAAGGTCACAAGTGTAGTTCGCGACCACTCCACATCACGGAATTGCTCTTAGGTGATGCGGCAAAGGTACATCGAAAAATAGTAGAGTCCGCGACAGCTCCACGTCGTGGACTTGGTTCTGCCAAGTAATGGTCGCCCGATGTAAAGAAGCAGGAAATCACAAGTCTTTTCCGGGACAGCTCCGCGTCGCGGACCTGGTAAGATATTTTCGTAATTTTCATTAAAAAGTTGGTTCTTACCCGAATAATCTGGTATAACCCGACCCCCATCCCCTTTTAAACCCCAAAATCACCCAATATTCCCCATTCTTTCAAGAAATTGAAAAAAAAAATCTCCCTCTTCAACCTTAACATCTTCTTCCAAATCTAATCTGTGTCGCGAAGTTGAAAGATCCTCATCAAGTTCTTTAATTTTCATCATTTATAAGAACTAAAGGTATGTTTCTTACTTCTCTTATTCTTTCTTCGGGATGAATTATTGAAGTTAGTGCTTTTATTCATGTTATTGATGGGTGAGACTATTGAAATTGATTGTACCTTGTGGAAAATATGATAATGGAGGAAAAGATTAAATTCTTCAGCCTATTTTATGGTACCCAGGACTATAAACATTGGTTGAATGGTCTTGGTTAAATTAAAAAGGGGGATACATTAAGTAATTGGGTTGAAAGTGGGGTTTTGTGAAGTCTTGAGTAGCAAAAATATTGTGAGGTGAAAGATTGAATAAAAGCATCGTTTTTTGTTCGAATTATTGATTAACATCAAATCAACAATGGGTATGGTGTGCTTGAATTGTGATGGGGTTGCAAATAAAATGCTTATTATGACAATGGGAAGTTTGAGTACCATGTTGTTTGTGAAATTTGTGCTTAAAAATGAGTGTGGGGTGAGTCTTGGTGATTGTGTCTCAGTTTCTGAAATTATAACTCTCTGATTACAAGATATTATGTCTGGAACACAAAGATCTGGAAAAGCGGTAGCGTCTAGCAGCCGTAAGAGCGTGGGGACTGGGACAACCATCCCTCCAGCACCTGCAGTCCCAAGAGTGCAGACACAATGCTACGGTACTAAGGCAGTCACCTCTGAGGTGAAAAAGTGGTATAAAACACACACCAAAGCCAAGTATTTTTCGGATGTGGTGATTGATGATGTGCAATTGGAAAGGGATTTCCCTTAAATAATGCAACGTTTGCAAGAATTGCATACGGGATTCATCTTTCAAGATCCTATGGAGTGCAATGTGAGCGTGGTTTAGGAATTCTATGCCAATTAGAAATTCGATGCTCGGTGTCATTTCGTAACAGTGCATGGTGTGGAGGTCCCGCTTACACCCTTGGCTATAAATGAAGTAATGGGCACTGGAGAAGCCCCTTTGGATATTCTGACTGGGTTAAACATCAGCCCTCCATATCAACAAATTTGACACACTTTGTGTGGGGTACAGTCCACTACTAAGTGGATTAGGCATGGGCACCACGGATACCATCAATCGTATCCATACGCCCACCTTATTCGGGAAGCCCAGGTGTGGCTCAAAATTGTCATGAACTGCTTGATCCCAGGCTTGGATTTCACTGAGGTAACTACACACCGTGTTTGCTTTTTCTACGCGCTGATGAAGGACATGCCCATAAATATGGGAGAGATGTTGAAGACCGCTATGCGGAAAGATCGAGTGCACAGAGGTCAAAGGTATGCGTTTGGGGGTCTCGTCACTAGCTTGTGAAAGAGGACAAGAGTGCCAGAGGAAAGTGTTGATTACATAGCGCCTCTGTTCACCACACCACTAGATGTCACTAAAACAAAGGGGCCTGAATATGCTCATGGGCCCACTCTTACAACAGCGGAGCGCAACAAGAGGGACGATATGATCATGTATGGGCTTGAAATGTTTCACCACAAAAATGGGTGTCGGGCTTCCAATCTGGAGTATTTGAGTGAAATCAAAAGTAGGTACCCACTCAATGAGCACGCACAAGCACTGAAAGGATTGGGTCCTGAGTTTCTGGAGCCTGTATGGGATGATGTCCCTACTGACGTGGACAAAAGAAGAACCATGTCGGATAGTGAATCCGATTATGACAAGGAGGAGGTTGAACCTTTGGCTCTTGAGGGAACCGGAGGCAATGATGGCATGGATGAGTAATCAGGGAAGTACCCGCCCTACTTTTTATTCATTTTTCTATATGTGGCGCACTGGCGACAGTGCTACATCTTTAAGGGTGGGGTGGGGTGAAATATCTCTGTAAATAATTTTTTTTTGCTATTTTGGTTGTTGATTTTGTTTTGGGTTCCTTAGAAGTTGTTTTCGGTTCTTTAGCAAAAGATAGTCCCATTGAACCGTACAAATTTTTTTTTGTTTTTTTAGGATTGAGTCAGTTGTCATAGTTGAGTCACATAGCCCTATGATAGATTGATGACGACCGTCTTAAGAGCAACTTCCGTCATTGGGTCTGTAGGGTTGACATCTTACTAAGGCTGCACAACTGCATTGAGATTAGGCCGAAATTTGAAAATAAAGGAATGACTTTGTGTTGAGACATCTAGACTCTTTTATGTGACTCTAAAATAACGTATGCTTAAATTGAATTCTTGCTACTGTTTGGGAAAGAGTCCGTAGTAATCAATTCTGATTTGAATATGTGCCATGTGTGTAAGGTTGCTGTGTTCCATGTTACTAATTGATGTCTAGAACTTGCCTGGTGTGTCTGTAAAATGAAAGAAAGGGTAAGGAGTTGAGGAAGTGATATAGGCATTTCTTTGATAGCCTTGTTTTGTTTTCCTCTTGTACCCACCATGACATATATCCCTAGTTAACCCCTTTGAGCCTTTGAATTGTTCTTTTGTAGACTAAGAGGAAGCTTATTCCCGTTCATTCTATGGCCTTTAAATTTGATCCAAAAGCTCCTAAGCGCTTTAGGCAGACAATAGTGAATGAAAAGAAAGAGAAAGTATGAATCCCCTAAGCATGATTCACTGAAAAAGTTATGGCTCGTAGGAAAGGGAGTGAAAAAAAATGAATAAACTGTGAATTCCCTACAACAAAGTGTCGAGTAGCTTAAAATAAAGGGGTAAATAAAAAATGAGGTTGTTAAAAGAAGGTTAAAAAAATGAATATTGTCATGTATTAAAGCGCTTGGGAATGTAGTCACTATTCATAGCCAAAAATAGTATCTACTGATCCCCTAGCCTACTGTACAACCATTAAAGACCTAGTTGATCCTGAAATTCCGTATTCTTGAAAGTAGTGGCGCAGTACACTAAAGGCAAGTCTATGGTTCATTGTTGGTAGCATGTGAATTCTTTTGGGAGAGTGAGTGGAATATTATCATTACACCCGCTATTGTTTGAATTTCTATATGTGTGAGTAGTGCGGGGTGTCTCTTGCAGTGAGGGCACATGTTCAATGAGGGACAGGTAACTTGTGTAACCAAGGATTATGCATGAGTTTGCTGCGTTGTAGAGTCAATTTTTGAAGAAGGTTTTGCGCGAGTCATCCATGTGAATGCATTGTAATGTCGTGTTTGTTGTGAAGTTCATGTGGTTGTTGTGGCCGAAGATTGAATGTCTTTAGTTTGAAGTGTAGTAGAGTCGTCGTTTGCATGAAAGGGTGGAATTGTTCGAGGACAAACAAACTTTTAAGTGTGGGGTGGTGATCTTAGGCGTATTTATGCGCCTAATAACCAATTTATCTCATATATATAGCCAACTTCAAGAGAAAATTCCCAGTTTGAATTTCAACTTTAGAGTCAATTGATTTTGTTTCCCCTAATCAATAAGATTAGGTGTTTGTAGGGTGAAAATCAAGGAAAAGGAGCGGAAAAAAAACCATCCATGACATTGGAAAATAGACATCGAACTTGCTAAGGAGAAATGGCCAAGAAGTTGAAAAAATGCACTGTATGGGAGCATCTCTGCGTCACGGAGCTGGAAGATGATTGTGGAAAACGAATTACACAAAACAGTGGAGTGTACGATAAAGGCGCGTCGCGGAGCAAGATTGAACTTCTCAAAATGAGAAGCGAGGGAACAAGTCTGCGTCGCGGACCTGGAGTCCGAAATTGTGCCACGTATTTTATTCCACCCTATAAATAGTCTAGCTGTGTTATTTTATTAATGATTCAGTTTTTGAAAAACTAGGAGACACGCTTTGGGAGATTTTGCTGACGAACTCTAGGGCTTTTCTTCTACTCTTTCATTTCGGTAAACACTTGAATGATCTTGGAACATTATTTGATGATGATTCATACTATGAGTAGCTAAATTCCGTTATTCTAGGGTTGTAGCTACAATTGATGGCGTAATATTGTTTATTTCTAGCATGAGCCGGGTTTTCTTATGATTTATGCTTACATTCTAGTTTTTACTATTTTGATGCCTGATCAACATTAAAATAAACTCTTTGTCCACTTTAGCTTGGAAGATGAATAGAGGGATAGACGAAGGAATGTGAGGAATGTGTTTCGCCTATAGGATAGAAATATACCTATATGCCTTGTTTGTTTGATATACATGACGATACCGTAATACTTCGCGATTGGTTCATGCCTATCCCCGCTCAACGATGTAGTTAGGCTGTCAATGGTGGTAGGCGATTAGAGGTCGGGAGACAATGATCGTAAATTCAACCTTGTGAATCAATAATGAGGATAACCTGTCGATTGCTGGAAGACTCTTTATTATGCTTGAAATCAGTGTGCAACAACCCTGGACTTCTTCCAAATTGTGAAATTCCCGTTTGCTACTGATTTAATTGTTGAGCAGTTAATAATTGAGACTGTTTTAATATTGATACTATAAACAAATTCCCGAAACATTTTGTCCTGTAAGTGAATTTATTTTAGTTACAGCAAAATTAGTGTTTGTCGATTTGATATCCTTTGGGTTTGATAATCCAACTCGAAAGAGTCATTGTATTACTTGGGAGACCACGTACACGTTCGTGTGCATCTGGGCGCAACATCTAACATAGTCTCAAAGCCATCTAGTACATCAAGAGTGATCAGGACGTAACCCATACATCACATACAATATTGGAATGCAAAGACAATGGGAAATAAAAGCTCGGTCCTCGAAACATGAGGACTCACCAATTTTCAATATCTACTAAGGTGATCTCTAGCCACATGGATGCGAAATCGGAGCGTCGGACCCTACATTTTAAAAATAATGTAGGCAAGAGCATGAATTAGTACAAATATGTACCAAGTATGATACAATGCATAAAGGTGTGAAATCATGCTAAAAGGACATTTAAGTGACATACAATGACCAAGCTAAATCATGAGATAAAAGGGGTAGAAACATAAATCATAATACAGGTTCAATGCAAGCTAACATCTTTAAAACATTTGTGAGATACTTCTAGAAGTAACCTTAGCTCATTATTGTGGGAGATTGACCTTTAACCGACATTAAGATCATGTGAGCTATTAACATGGAATCCTGTGTCTACCCCACACCAAAATGGGGTGTCCTACTTGCCAAGGTATGACCATGAACTTCTAGCTTACATGGATCCACTAGCTAATGTCTATCTAAGAAAATCATCATATGGGGGCACATAGGTATGGGATAAGGAGATTGCTACTAGAAATCTGACCTCAAGCTACGGGAGAGCTTCAATCTCAATATCCTCTCTGTGGTAAGCATAAATCACACGTAATAGTCATTATGCTTGGTTGTCGAATACAGTCAATATCTGTGAGAAGCTTCCTTCTTATCCGAAGCAACGAGAGATGCCAAAATACTGACATTTCCAAGAGCTGAATCGTCAACCGCAACACTGACCGCCCCAGCATTGTTGCTGCCGATCCTGCCTGTACTGTAGGAAGAGAAGGACCTATTGCGACCCATTCTTAAGACCACCAAGCTCTCTCGAATGAATTCTACTCTTTCTGCTTTCGAGCTACACCGGGGGTAAAATCTTTTCCCCACTAAGACGTGCATCTTTATGGCTATATCGTCCTGAAGACGGATGCGACGGGAGTTCAGACCTCAACCTCTTGATCTGGAGATTTGACTTATTTTCCAAACTTTCTATATATTAAACTTAGAAAGAGCTTAGGACTTCTCTCTAAGTAAAGAAAGCAACTTGTCTTATCATTAAGAGGCATGGTCAATCACCACATGCCTTATCATCCATGGAAGGCACATCAAGTAGCCAATCGAAGCTAGGTTTTATTAGAATAGCTCCTAAATCTTGATTCAAAGTTTAGTTGAGAAAACCTTTAAACTCTAAGAATCCTTTATGTGAGAAAACCCTTTCTTTCACAACAACAACAATCAACAATAAGGATGCATTACTCTCAAAGACTGATACACTAGAACAAGCTGATATGGCTTATGATAACGCCGCGATGATGTCTCGCGGCCCTAAAACCATAACTAATTTCCCGGTGATAAATGAAGATAACATCGAAAAGGTTAATCCTAAGACTGATAGTGACGATAATAATAATGATCCCAATCAGAGCAGCAATATGGAGTCTTCTTCGAGACCCAGTGATTCTACTCCTCCGCTGATGGTACTTAAAGAATTTTATTTGGAGGTTATGAGGAGAGATGGATTGATACCTCGTGACCTGGCCGGGGGGCGACAGTGGGTGTGAGGTCAAGGATCAGCCACCAACAACCAAAGTTGAGCATGTCCATCTTGATGAACTCAATCTTGACCTCAGCCTTGCCCCGCCGGGGAACATGTGAAATAGTACCGCATGCATCATATTTCTCAGAAGAAATAGTTTAATATCTGTTATTAGATTTTTATAAGAAAAAAAAAAATAATACATAAATATTTTCTCATATCTTGTGTGACGATAGAAGTAATGTAGTATTAATTTAGAATGTAGTATTAATTTAGAAACTTAATTATATCTTCTTTGTTGTATCATTTTTATGTTTTTTTTCCTTTATTGAATTTTGTTGTCTAAATATGTAAATTATCTTTCAAATAACTTAAAGATTGTATGTCAAAATTCACAATTAAAATTAAAAAAAATTAACTCTCAAAACTAGAACTATATCAAATAAATTGAGACCGTCAAAGTACAAGTTATCACTATAAAGTCTAAGAAATTTGTACTTAAAAATCAAATCGCACTGCTTGACGTAGAAAACCTTGGTGGTTTTTATTATATTGAAATAGTAAATACTCGTGTCATTTTTTTGCATTAGTGTTTGGAATATAGATAAGAATCTATCTACTGGATTCATTTTATTTGTCACTTAATCTATTTCCTCTAATTCATATTAACTGAATTTGTAAGGCAATACATACTTATTAAGAAAAATATTTAAGGACATAATTTAAATTATATTTTCAACAATTTCTTTTTTGTGAAATCATAAATATAACTTTGTAGTAGTGTAATTTATCTCCTAAAAATATAAAACTGCAATTTATCTCCTAAAAATATATAAAACTTCACTAAAGGAAAGGGAAAATATGAAAAAATTCAAAAATCCATCTTGAACTTTGAATAATTCAATTATTTTGACCAATAAAAAAAGGATTAAAAATTCAGTAAATATGGACTAAAGAGAGTATATTTTATTTTGTACATGATATTTTAAGAAAATACTCTAATTAGAGGAAATTTTGACTAACATATAATGTATTTATTAAATAAATTATGATTAAGAATTTACTTTGATAAATTAAATACTAGTCATTAAATCTTATTTATGTCATATGTCAACAATGCAAGAAAAAAATTTGAAAAACGGAGAAAAGAGAACTTCGGTCCAAAAGAGAGCTCGAATGTACAAGATAATTACACCACATGTCACCTTACTTATTTTTATGAAAATAATCATTGTTACTAAAGATTATATATGTTGTAGCTACATCAGCAAATTTTATTTTTAGTGATTCACTTACCTTTGAGTATTGTTGATTGGTTATGGACTTATGATTAATGAAAATATTCTTTTGGATAAGTAAACTTAGTGGACCATGAGAGAATTTTCCTAGTCAAAATTCACGTAATCTTAGCTTTTAGCTAACTAGTTAATAGTATTGACTATATATATTATTAGTCAATAATTCAATAGTTATTTCTCCAAAGGTAATTAATAATTAGTGGACCAAATTAAATTAATCTCTATGAGAAACTACTATATAAATCACTCTTCTTCTTCTTTTTTCACTCACTGAGTCATCTTTATATACAAAAAATTCCTTCAGTTAGTTTTTTTTTTTTGTTTAGACACACACAGGACTTCAAGCCACAATAAATGACCACCATTGGTGCATTCACATGTATAGTGACCGTCCTCACCGCACTTGTAACAGCCTCCACCACCATCTCTGCCACCACCACCATGACCACCACCGCCTCAGCCATCACCGCCAGAGTATCTACTACCTCTGACGCCATAGGTTTGACTGTAGGTACACTCCCTAGCCACTTTGCTAGGGAGTGCAACCAGAGTGAAGGCTATGGGGGCAAAGGTAGTAGATACTCTGGTTGTGGTGACCGAGCGGTGATGGCCATGGTGGTGGTGGTCAAGGTGGTGGTCGAGGTTTCTACAAGTGTGGTGAAGACAATCATTATGCTTGTGAATGCACCAATCGTGTCTAGCTTGGTACCTTTGACACGAAAGAAGAAGCAGCAAGGTCTTACGATAAGGCGGCGAGGATGTATCGCAACCCTAAATTCAAACCTAATTATCCGACATGAAATGAGGATAATCTAGAAAACCATTACTAAAAATGATGAGCATGTCCATCATGAGCTCAATTTAATGAAAATGTACGGCTCATCAAAAATCGATTGCAGTTATTAGAAGAAACAATTTAATTTACGTTTTTGAATAATAGAAGAACAAACAAATACATGAAACTTAATTATTTCTTGTTCGTTGTATATATCATCTTTCTGTCTTTTTTTTTCTCCTTTGTAGAATTTAGTTGAATGAGGTTTTATTTGGTTGCATTGTTTATGTTCCGTGTTAATTCACTTTTTGTGCTCATCCTCTATTTTTCTTGTTTTGTAAGTTTGGATGTAATTATTATATATATCATGTAATTAGTATGATCTTGATTCTTTAGTAGTCATGTCGAAATCTGCTACTTTTTAAATTTCCTTGAACATTGTTCATGAAATCGTCTTTTTTTAAAACAAAAATGATAGTTTTAAGCCATTCCATTATTGATTTTCCATTACTACATAATTAACTACACTGTGATTTTCAGTTACAAATGATGAATATATGTCGGATCTTAAAAAGGAACAATAAAGAATTAAGTGAGATTCGAACTAACTTTATTTAGTTTTAACCTATCAAATACAAAATGCTTATAAAATTCAATATTTTTAAATTGATTGGTGAAACAAAAAAAATATTAAAACATTTATTAGGATCACCTTATTTTTGTTGACTCGAGTAAACATTTAAAAAAATAAGAAAGACAAATAACAAAGAAAATAGATTTTAACTTTCCTTTATTCGTGGAGGGTGGGTGGGGGCATGACCCTTTGGAAAAACTAAAAAATATAATAAAATATGCAATTTTATAATGATATCATGTACTAAAAAATAAAAATTAAATGTGAATATATCATTCATACCTACAGCATAAAACATAAAATATTGCTTAACGAAGAGTGAATTTGTTTCAACGGATTAAATTTTTTGTTTGTTTGTTTTGGAAAATAAGTCAACTTAGTATTTATTACGTATATTTTATTTGGAAAATAAATTAAAAAATATCACCCCAAAATATTTACAGGTAGCCTATCGAGTAATGAACTAGGAATGAGATTTTGTTATTTCTACTATTTTGTTTAGAAAAGTCAATTTTGTTTATTTTCAAGCAATTTATATGTACAATTTATTTACTAAAACAACTCAACTGTCATGTAAATTAATTACCACACTAAATGTATCCCCCTAAGAAATGGCTATATAAATCAGTCTCCATCTTTCTTTTTCACTTATTCAGTCTTCCCTATATACCAAATATTTCTTCTATATTTTCGGATGGAAGAGAAAGAAAATGGTGTTACAGTTATGGTGACAGCGGCGGTAACCCCAATTGAGGTTCAATAAAGGAGTGTGAGGAAGAGGCCAAAGGGGAAGTACGAAGTTGATATTACAAACCCCATCCAAAAGGTATGTATCTAGCTTTGGACCTTTGATATGAAAGAAGAAGCAACAAGGGCTCATGATATGATGGCGAGGATGTGTTGCGACGCTAAAGCTTAATTTAATTTCCTGACATCAAATTAGTATAACCTAGAAAATCCTAATAAAATGATGAAAATGTTAGATATTTTAATTAATTAAGTTAGTTTCTTCTTTCCTAGTTTTAAAGGTATATGGTTGTTGTTTCCAAGCTACTGGAAACGTGTGACTTAGTAGGTCAGTTTTAATTTCTTTTATGGCTTAGTGGTTGAGATAATCTAGAATGTGTGTTGCCTTTATAAAGGTTGTTCATTGTTTTAGTTTAGTGAGAAGTTTTCAACCTCTCAAACACTTATGTGTTTATCTTGATTTCTTCCCAGTTTTCTAATAGTGGTATCAAGAGCCAGTGAGGGTGAACGTACCTTAATTGTGAATGAGGAATGGCTTCAGAGAGTTTTTTGCAAACTGCCATTCTACGCTTTGATGGTCATTATGACCATTGGAAACTGTTGATGGAAAACTTTTTGAGGTCCAAAGAGTTTTGGGCAGTCGTTGACGGTGGATTCCAAGAACCTGCGGCTGGTGTTGTTCAAACAAATGCTCAACCGATAGAGTATGAAGCACTGAAGTTAAATGATTTGAAGGCGAAGAATTATCTTTTCCAAGCCATTGATCGTTCAATATTGGAAACAATTCTTTGCAAGGATACGTCAGAGAAAATTTGGGACTCCGTGAAGAAGAAGTACCAAGGAAATGCAAGGGCAAAGCGAGCACAACTTCAAAATCTACGAGGTGAGTTTGAGACCTTGCGTATGAAGCCAAGAGAGTCGGTTTCAGTGTACTTCTCACGCACTATGACAATTGCCAACAAGATGTGGATTCATGGAGAGATGCTTGAAGACGTCACATATGTTGAGAAGATCCTGCGGTCCATGTTGCCAAAATTCGATTTTGTTATCTGATCCATTAAAGAGTCAAAAGATATGGATACTCTTTCACTTGATGAATTACAAAATTCTTTGATGGTTCATGAGCAGAAGAATGTTCAACATGATTTAGAAGAGCAAGCATTAGAAGTAACCACAACCTCCAAAGATTCTGGGTGCAGAAGGAGCAAGTGGAAGGGAAGAAACTCAAAGAAAACTGAAGAGGGAAATCGAAAAAAGAATGGTCAGCATGATCATGATCATTGACACTCGTCCAATGGGAAGGCAAGGTTTGCAGATCAGTCTCATAATGAGTGTTATAGATGTCACATGTATAGTCATTACCATTCTGAATGTCGTACAGATCTGAAAAATGTACGTGGAGAGAACTTTAATTTTGTAGAAGTAACTGAGGAGGAGGAGACACGGGCTGTAGCAACTATTTGTCTTGAGAAAAATCTGCATTTTTTGAACGAGATGAAACTTTTCGCACAATCGTCAAGTTTGGGGATAATTCTCGTATTGCTGTCAAAGGGAAAGGGAAGGTGAAACTCCAAACAAAGTCTTTATCTATGCAGATTATCTCTGATGTTTTCTTTGCACCAGACTTGAAAACAAATCTTATCAGTGTGGGTAAACTTCAACAGAACGGCTACGATGTGTCTATCAAGCATGGACTTTGCAGAATCTGAGATTCTAATCTTGGATTGATCGCTGAAGCTAAGATGACTGCAAATAAGTTTTTCCCACTTGATATGCATAATATTGGCTCTACCAATTTTTGTTTTTCTACAAAGTTGAATAGTCAAGCATGGCTTTGGCACTACAGATATGGGCATTTGAATTTTGGAGGACTGAAGATGTTGCAGTAAAAGAAGATGGTTATGGGTCTTCCTAATTTTGATATTCCAGTAGATATTTGTGAAGATTGTGTCATTGGAAAGCAATCTTGCGATATCTTTCCAAAAGGAAAAGCATGGAGGGCTAAAAGACAGCTAGAGTCACTACAAGAAATTAGCTCTTTTAGTGGCGACTTTACAGTTGGGGCAAGAACTTCCATAACTAAATGTTTCTTGTGACGACTTCTTGACGTCGCCACTAAAACAACCTTTTGTAGCGACAGAAGTCGCCGCTACAATGTAGCCAAGTATGCCATAAAAAAAAGCTTTGACAAAATATATGTTAGGAAAGTCGCCACTGAAGTAGGTCTTTTAGTGGCAAGTCTACTCCCTCCAAGAAGTTAAATACTATCAGTTGCAACACTCCTCTCCACAAAAGAAAGGACTTTAGTGGCGACAATTTCCGCCACAGATGTTTAATACTTTCAATGGCAACTCGTATCACTACTAAATCTTTGAGATTTGGTGGCAACTTGACTGTCGCTACAAATACTGATTTTATTAGTGACGACATAAAATGTTAATACAAAAACTCCAAATTTAGTAGCGACATAAAAAGTTGCTACATAAGCTCCATATTTAGTGGCGAGAAGGTCGCCACAATAACCCTTTTTGCGACGACTGTCTATATATCGCCACAAATACTCTTACAACTATATTTTCTCGAAAAAAATTCGTAATTATTTGTGACGACATGAGTTAAGTCGCCACTAAATATTCTACATTTTGTGGCGACAATTGATGTCGCAGTTTTGTGCGGCCACTTTTTATATCGCCTCAAAAGGAGTCATATTTGTGACAATTATATGTGCCGCCACAAAATGTTGTCACAAAAAGTCCTGTTTCTTGTAGTGAGTTGGTTCACTTTGTGGACCAATAAACCCAATATCCAACGGAGGAAAACGTTACTTTATAACGTTTATTGATGATTTTAGCTGAAAGACATGGGTTTATTTTCTGCAAGAAAAATCTAAAGCTTTTACTAGTTTCAAAAGCTTCAAAGATCTTGTTGAGAAGGAGACATGATGTTCCATAAAGATTCTTCGTACTGATCGTGGAGGGGAGTATATAAGGATTTATAAGTTTTTGTGAGTGTCATGGGATACAACGACAACTTACAACAGCTTATACTTCTCAACAAAATGGAGTATGTGAGAGGAATAATCGAACAATCATGAACGCTGCGCGAAGCATTTTACAAAAGAGCCATGTTCCATAAGTTTTTTGGCCTGAAGAAGTTTGCTTGAGAGTTTATGTTTTGAATAGAAGTCCTTCTCGTGCTATTCAGAACATGACACCAGAAGAAGCTTGGAGTGGGCAACAACCAGATGTTCAACACTTAAGAGTGGTTGGGTGCATTCAATTTGCTCATGTTCCGGATTAGAAAAGGACAAATCTTGATGACAAAGCAAATAAGTGTGTTTTCATGGGTGTTAGCAGGGAGTCAAAATCTTACAAGTTGTACAATCCTATCAGCAAGATGGTGATTATCAATCGCGATGTGATGTTTGATGAAGATAATTTCTGGTTCTGGGAAGAAAAGCCAAACAACCAAAAACTTCCTTAGGATCTTGACGATGGGGACAAAGAGCAAGAGCAACCAGTAGCCGATGAAGGTGCTTCTACCTTGGTACATCAAGAAGGCATCGAAGAAGGTCAACATGGATGGAAGATTATGAGGTGAGTGGAAATGTTCAATCTGGAAATAAAGATTCATTTACATATTTAGCTTTATTTTCTAGTTGTGATCCCGTAAGATTTGAAGATGCCTATAAATATGTGAAGTGGCAGAAAGCAATGGATGTTGAGATTGACGCAATTGAAAAGAATAATACTTGGGAGCTTACTGATCTTCCAAAAGGCCAAAGGTCGATTGGAGTTAAATGGATTTATAAAACCAAACTCAATGAGTCTGGTGAAGTTGATAAGTACAAGGTGCGCTTTGTGGTGAAAGGATACAAGCAAGAGTATGGTGTGAATGACAATGAGGTCCTTGCTCCGGTAGTCAGACTTGATACCATCCGATTAGTGTTGGCATTGGCAGATTTATCAACTAGAAGTAAAATTAGCCTTTCTGCACGGAGAGTTGCAAGAGCAGGTATATGTTGATCAACCTCCTGGTTATGTGATGCATTAAAGTGAACATAAAGTTTATAGATTTAAAAAGGCTTTATATGGGCTAAAACAAGCTCCCCGAGTTTGGTATAGTCGCATTGATGCATATTTTAATCTGGAAAATTTTAGAAAATGTCCATACGAGCATAAAATTTATACAAAACCTGAGGATGGGAAACTTGTTATTGTATGCTTATAGGTAGACGATTTGATTTATACTGGGAGTGATCCTGCATTTCTTGAAAAATTTAAGCTATCTAAGATGACTGAGTTTGATATGTCTGATCTTGGCTTGATGCATTATTATTTGGGCATTAAAATAAAGCAATCAACTAGTGAAATTTTTATTTCACAAAAGAAATATGTCCAGGAAATATTACAGAGGTTTGGAATGCAGAGTTGCAATTCTGTCACAACACCAACAGACTTGGGACTGAAGTTGGAAATGAATCCTATAGGAAAGAAGATTCACAACACTCTTTTCAAGCAACTTGTGGGATGTCTGATGTATCTAACAGTAACCAGGCCTGACATAATGTATTATATTAGTCTTGTTAGCACGTACATGGAGCACCCAAAAGCAACTCATTTGTTGGATGCTAAAAGAATTCTCAGGTATTTACCACGTACCACTGACTATTGTATTCTTTACAAGAATGAAGGAAAGTCAGAGTTAATTGGCTTTATAGATAGTGTTTTGCTGGAGATAAAGAAGACATGAAAAGTACTTCAGGTTATGTGTTTATGCTTGAATCTGGAGTTTTTTTTGGTGCTCCAAGAAGAAACCAATTGTTACATTGTCTGCTACAAAAGCATAGTTTGTAGCTGCAACTGTGTGCGCTACCCAAGCAATTTTGTTGAAGAAGATATTGGTGGAGCTTCATGTTCGACAACAAGAACCAATTCTGATTTACTGTGACAGTGGCTCAGGGATTAAGCTTTTAGAGAATTCAGTGTTGCATGGATGGAGCAAACACATAGATGTTAAGTTTCACTTCCTGGGAAATCTCACGAAGGAGAAAGTTATTGTTGTTGTCAACTGTAGAAGTGAAGACCAAACTGGTGATATCTTCACTAAGTCACTCAAGCTGGAAACATTCAGAAAGTTAAGGAAGCTACTTGGATTTCGCAAGAGCTACGGTGAATGATATTATTAAGCTGAAGTCGTAGACTTATCAATTTAAGGGAGGGTTTTTTAGATATTTTAATTAATTAAGTTAGTTTCTTCTTTCCTAGTTTTAAGGGTATATGGTTGTTATTTCCAAGCTACTTGAAACGTGTGACTTAGTAGGTCAGTTTTAATTTCTTTTATGGCTTAGTGGTTGAGATAATGTAGGATGTGTACTGCCTTTATAGAGGTTGTTCATTGTTTCAGCTTAGTGAGAAGTTTTCAACCTCCCAAACTCTTCTCTGTTTATCTTGATTTCTTCCAAGTTTTCAAATAGAGAATCTCCATCATGAGCTCAATCTTGAACTCACCCTTGCTCTGCCAGGGAGAAAGTGAAACTGTCCGCATTTGTGATCAAGTATCATAGTTATTAGAAGAAATAGTTTAACATTCCTTTTTAGATTTTTGTAGGGAAAAATAATGATTAATACAAAAATATTTTTTCATTTCTCGTGATGATAGAAGTAATGTTACAGTAATTTAGAAACTTAATTATGTTTTCTTCATTGTATTATTTTGCTTTTTTTTATTTTCCTTCATAGAATGCAGTTGAAAGAATTTTTGTTTGTTTGTTATGTTCCTTATTTGTGTATCGATCCATCATTGGAGGTTGAAATTCGTCTTTCAGTTTCACCTAAAGCAACAAACTCATATTTTTTAAAAAAAATTTACTTTAGATTTTCTAAAAGAAAAACAGGTAGATTAAAATAGGAGTAGTCGGGGATGGATTAGGAGAGGCCAAACTTTTTTTAATTATTATGAATTAGGACATACAATCTATAAGTAACAATGATTAATAATTAAAAATATTTAAAAGTCATATGAATAAATTACAATCAAATCCCTTTTTAGAATTCAATACCATATAAATTAGGACGAAAAAAATTAATAGTAGTTCTCAAATTTGCAATTTTTATTTGTAAAATTTGAAGAATTTACATTCGTCCTCATATTAAAAAAATATTTTGACTCTCATACTCCAAATGCTTTCACATAAGACGAGACATAATGAGCAGTTATGCACCTATTATCACATTATTCATTCTTAATAGCTCACTTTACATGAGAAGTCTAAGATAATTCAAAAAATAAAATAGTATATAAAATTTGAATTTAGAACATTAAGATGAATTTTGAATTTGCTAAACCACTAAACCAACCTCTGGTCTTCTGTTTAGAGAATTTTAAATCTATATATACACACTAATTTTTTTTGTTATATATATATATAATCTAATTTTTTTCCATTATTTGATTTTTGCTCTTGATCTCGTGTTTGGATTTGGATTACATTGCCGCCTAGCATATTAAATTCTTCATTCGGCATAAAGGTTGGTTTTCGGAACCCCGAACTCTAGATTAGTAGTTAAACTCAAATGCCTTTGATAATTTAGTAATTATGTGTGCTGGGCCTGTCTTGAAATCATGTTTGATGCGTTGTTGTGCCTCTTTTGTGTTTCATAATTGCGCCGATTTACTTAAAATGATGAATTCACGTGCTTAATGCATTAAAATCGACTTTAAATTATTGGGTTGTGATTATTTTTTGTTGGGTCTAATTGGGTGAAGTCTAAGTAACCCAAAGTTGTGCAAAATGAAGTAATTTCACGATGATGGAGAGTTTGACGCCATTTCTTAGGGTGAAAGTCATCGAATGGACAATTTCTGCCAAATCGGGGGAAGTCTGAGTACCCCAAAGGCATGGGTCTTATGGGTCTAGTCCTAATTGCATAGTGTAGGTGTTTGATTTTGGTTTCGGGAGCTGCGGGCTTGATTTTCAAAATTGGAATTGAAAGTTGGCACGTTGGGCAGTTTGGCGAGCTGGGTCTAACTCGCCGAACGGTTTGGCTGTTCGCCAACGTCCCCCTTTGATCGCCTTTAATTTCATTATTTGGCTAGTTGTAGTCTGTAACTTTGGTGGGAAGCCTGAGCTAGCCGATTTCAATAGACGACTCATCGAAAGGTTCCTTTGATCGCCCATTCTGCGCTCCTAACCCCTAAAATGCACTGTAATATTCGGCGGGCTAGTCTTTGCTCGCCGAGTTGCGTCGGCGATTCGCCGAAGGGCCCTGAGTGTCGCCAACATGCCTTATTGATGAGAACTTTTTGAGCTGGTCCGTTCGGCGAGCCCGATCTGGCTCGCCTAAGAGACTCGGCGACTGGTTCGGCAAGTCTTTCTGCAAATATTTCTTGACATTTTTCTAACTCTTCCTAATGTGTTTTGCAGATATGGCTAGGACTAATTGGGATGAAAGTGGCATGTCGCCCCGCAAACGAGCACGGGGCATCGTTATATATGAGGGAGTTGCTGCTCCCATTGAAAAGGGCAATAAAACACCTCCAAAGGGAGGAGAGGGAGAGGGCAAAGAGTCCGTAGTTGAGAGACCGGAGCACAACTCTGGCAGTGATGGGGATTCTTTTGAGTCTCAGGCCTCATTCTCTGAGCCTGAGGATAAGCAGTCACTTTAGTCCCGGCGAGCAGAGATTCGTGCAAGGGTTCACCAAGATCCGTCTAGGATCCCGGAGTCTACCCCTCCTGCTGATTATACAATGCCAGCTCCGGCACAGACGGTGGTTCCACCACCACCAGTTCAGGGTCCTCCTCCCCGGTTACTCAACAGGTTAAAGGCCGAGGGACTGAGGACCATTCTCGAGGATAAGCGATTATCCACGGATGGAGTAGTGGACAGGTACCGAATGGGTGGGACACTCTCCGGTTTCACCGATTTGAGATCTTCACCAGGCCCCATGGCCCATATATCCCCACCTGGGTCTGGGAATTTTATACAGCCTACAGTGACCTGGTGCCCAAAAGAGAATAGAAGGCATGTGCCTTCCGACCGGTAGAGTCTGTGATTGTCCGAGGGAGGACGGTGAGATGCAGCAGTGATGGCATCAATATTGTATTTGATAGGGCTGTAGGTGTTAAGCATTAGTACCAGAGGTTGATGACTTCACAGTCTCTGGATGACATAAAGGGCTGGCTAGCTCCCCTAATTTCTGACACCATCCTAGGTGGATCGAGGCCGTAGCACCTATTGAGAAGAAGGACTTGAATATAGCATCTTGGTATTGGTTTGGGTTCATCAGTAGCTCAATCATGCTATCACAGAATGAGTCCATTCTCCGCCACCCAAAGGTGGCCTGTCTAGGATCCATTATAGCCAGGAAGAGTCTGAACCTAGGGCTGATCATAGAGCAGGAGATGGCCAAGAGGGCCAAACAGCACCAGACATCCCTGCCATTCCCAGTGCTTATTACAGAGTTATGTCCTCATGGTGGAGTTACTCGTGAGGAGAAGAGGAATATCGAGGTCACTCCTACATCCTCCACCGACATCCGATGCATAGAGGCCGAGTACACACGGGACGAGGCGGATAGGAGGAGAGCAGCTCCGGTGGATACATCCCCGGAGGTGGACATTGATTATATACCTGTAGAGGCATCTTTGCCTACTCCGGCCTATGGGCCTTCAGGTACATCCACTTTCACTCCTTCCCAGGCCCCAGGTTCTTCTACTGCTTCAAGTTGCGCTGCCTCCCGGCCTCCAATCACTCAGTCCATTCTCCTCAAGATGGGGCACCTAGCCCATTCTACCGATGTGCAGGCTTCCCGGCTAGAGGCCGAAGTGCCCTGGATGATTGAGTGAGCCATCACAGTTGCACTCACACCTCTCCAGGCTGCCATTGATGCTCTCACTACGAGAGTAGTTACTTGTGAGAGAGGAAAGGGGTGACTACCGAGGTCATGATTTTGAAATCCGAGGTTACTGAGCTTAGGAAGGATGTGGACCATCTTAAGTTCACAGATTTCACTTCACTGTTTGGGTTAGCTGAGATCCCCGAGAATCCGAGTGCTGAGATGCCAGCCCATGCTTAGGTACCTCCGACTACTATCGGAGATGATATCATGGAGGATGTTGCTGCAGATGAGTCTGAGGCTGAGACCGATGAGGAGCAGCTTGAGGAGCTAGATGCTGTTGTATATGATGATCTGGCAGACCTGGAGGGTGCCATGATTCAGACTACCCGAAAGGCCTCCTTGCGGGATATTTCTATGGCAGGCACCAGTGGAGCTAGTGTTGCTACTACCCCGGGCACTGATGCCCCGACAGATGGAGCAACTGTGTAGAGAGAATCATTTTTTACCTCCCTCTCTGTCGTTTTTATTGATTGATGTTATTTTAGTTGCATTTGAGGACAACTACTTTTCTTTTTTTGGTGTGGTGAGGTATTTCCATACCCACCTCTTTTGATTCTGTTTTATTTGTGATTTTTTGGTATTTTGATCTATTTATGTGTTTTCATTTCAATCTTGTGGCTCCTTGTTTTTAATGGAAATGGTTTTGACCTATTTTTTTTTTAAAATAATAATTGTGCCACCTTTTTTGTGTATGAAAGTGGTTGTTCTTGTATAAATTTGAGTATCGATTATGATCAATACCGATGACTTGAAAAGTGCTCTTAATTGAACGAAATGAATGTGCGGCTACGATAAGGCCAATGATGTTGCATAGACAATGTGTGAACTTTTAGCATCTCATTGTGACTAGCCGGTTATCGAAAGAGCTTCTTGTAATGAACATTGCACACTAGCGAAAGTGTGGAATCTTGTTTGATATTGGTGCCAATGCCTTGTGAGTTGAGATAACTTTGAATAATTGTGTGATGACACCTAGAATTTACCCCGTTGGTCCGGTTGACTAAGTGATGCAAGCACTTGATATGATCTTAGGCAACAATTTTTAAGAGTGAGACAATTTGACAATATACCTCTTTTGTGGCCAACCTTGTGAGATGTGTGAACCTTGCTTGAACCCCCTTGAGCCTTATCCTTTTCTTGGATGAAACTTGAACAATCGTGATCCCTCTTTATCCATCTACCCATAACTTTCATGAAGAGTGGTGTGTGTGAATAGCCAACTTAGGCCAAAAGCCTAAGTTGGGGGTGTGGTTAAAAGAGAAGGTAATTCAAGAAGTGTGAAAAATTCCCCTTTGAGAATGGTTTTGAAAAAGATGGAAACCCTCCATGTTAAAAAAAAAGAAGAGAAAGAAGCAATGAAAAAGTTGTGAAAAAAGTGATGAAAATTGCAAAAGAAATGGGGTGTCCAGTAATTCATAAGAAGTTGAATAATGGGGTGGATTATGAGCATGTTTGAAATGTTAAAGAAAAGGAGGAATGTGATGTTCAGGCCACACTTCATGAGGGTGAAAGCCACTGAGCCTAAATGACCATACCTGTACACTCTACCCCATTAAAAGCCTTAAAAAGACTTTTGTGATCTTAAGTGTGCTGAAACGAGTGTTGATTGGAAAATAAGGGCAAACCTATGGGTGAAGTCATGCATGTGTTCATCTTTGTGAGTGTGAGAGTTGTATGTGTTTCCGGAACTTTAAATTACTGAGAAATAGTGTGTGAATATGGAATCATCTTTATTGTGAGGGCATTTGAGTACCTTTGTTGAGCTTGAACTTGCATTTAAAATAAGTATTGTGAACTTGAGCATCTTTTGTAATGGTGAGTCACAATTTGAATATTTGAGTGCACATTTGATCATTGCATGAGTAAATTGAGCCTTGTTGTGTGCATTCATGTTGAGTCTTATGCAGCACTGTTTGAGACATCCTTTTTGAACTGTTGATCTTGAGTTTTACTTGAGGACAAGCAAAAGTTTAAGTTGGGGGTGTTGATGAGTACGAGATTTGGACTCACTTAGGGATTTGTTTTGATAGATTTAGTTTCCTCAAATGCCTAAATTATGCTATAAACTGATTATAATGCCCTGATTTTTAGGTATATGGATTGAGGAGCAAAACAAGGACACTAACAGGCAAAGAGGAAGAAAACAAGCTGAAGAAATGAAGAAAGGCAAGACTAGTGATCGCCAAGGTCATTTGGTGAATCACCGAGTTGCTATCAGACCACCTAAAGTTCCAGTGTGCCAAGCCCTGAAGGAAACAACCAAGTCAGTGATGAAAAGGAGTAGTCGGCGGATCACCGAGCAGTTCCACGATGCAAAGAGAGATCGCCCAAAGTTACAGGAGTTGAGGATGTTGAGTGCCAAGACAAAAAGGAGATGGAAGAGATGGAAGAGATCGAAGGGTGGCTCGCCTAATGGTTCGATGAGCCCGACTTACTTCGCTGACTGGCCCTTCGTGGCTTACTTTCGGCGACTATAAATTACATTTTGAACAGTAATTTAGTATCGCATTTTATCAAATTTTATCGATTTTTTATAGAATTTTATGCAATTTAGTCTAGAACAGTTTTCTCTTGAGTTCTCTTAGTACACTTGAGGGTTTTGAGACTCAACTTGGAGATTTCACAAGTTGGTTTCTAATTTTCTTCGAATTGGAGCATTGTAAAGCTTGAATTCCTCTTACCCAGTTGATGGCTTATCAATTCGGTAACGGTTTTTATCTTTTTATGATGTCCGGCTAAAACCCCAATTCTTGGGGTGTGATCATGTGATTATGGATTGAATTAGTGTATGGGTATTGCTAATTACTAGTTTAAATGCTATTTTGAAGTGGGTTTAATCATTTGTTGTGGGTTAATTTATGAATTGTAGTTGCAAATGCATTTCTAATTTTGTGTTCTTAGCTTGCTTGAGAGAGAGGTTTTTGAACCAAAGCTTTTGATTAATGATTTATATGTATTGGGTTGATTTGGGTTCAGCTCGAAAGAGTGAATCCTAAAGCCAGTCCTACCCATCTTGCTCGAGAGAGAAGATGCATTAAGGTTATGGGTTGTTCTTAATTGCTATGCTTGTTGATGTTAGAGAGAAATCGCTTGAAGCAGAATAGTTGTTCGAGAGAAAGCTATTACAATTATAGTCTAGCCTACCCACTGATTTTTGGCTGTTTACTAGTAGTTTCAATTAGCAATATATCCTACCCACGAATAGGATACTCAACTCAAAGATTAGATACTCAACTCAAAGATATGGTACTCAACTCAAAGGTTAGCTAGTCAAATCAAATATATGATACTCAACTCAAAGGTACTCAACTCAAGATACTCAACTCAAGATGCTCAACTCAACATACTCAACTCAAGATAAAGAAGCAATAAAAGATGCAATATATGGAAAGCTTTTAAAATAATAGATAGCGAATCAATGTATTGAAAAATACAATAATAACTCAGTTTGTATATCAAAATACAATATAACTCTGTGGAAGTTTCTTTAACCGACAACCATCACTATGAGCTATGTGATGATATAACGTCTCACCCACGCTGCCAGAACTGTCATATACCTTGCCGAGGTATAGAACCTCTCAACTAAGTGGATCCACTAGTCTATGCTAAAAAGCATTAAGGAATCATCTAAAAAGTATGACCCTTTCTACCCACGTTGGCTACTTGATTTATGGAGACTTGAGTTATCTAAACTCGTCCCCATATCGGTGCTCAATACTACTGTCTAAAATATACTCAGTTCATATGTTTAAAAATACAACTCTTTCTGTGGTTTGAGATTATTACTCAAAATCTTTTGCTAAAAAGAGATTGTACTCGCCTTGCTCAAAACACTTTTGGAAATATTAGTTTCCTCCTCGTTTAAATGTGAAAACATTTACTCTTGGGAATACTTAGTTCCCATATATCATTTTAAAGAAAATGAACGCAACTCTACTCTTTCTCAAATTCAAGTGCTCAAGTCTTAAAACAAGTTTAAAGTGATTGTAAAAGACTCTTCAAAATACGGTTCATGCCGAATTATGGACGTGAACAACTCAATTCAAGGTTTTCAGTAACCATATATATAGAACTCAATACTCGGAACTCAAGGACTCAATGATACTACTTATTTGAAAAATGCTCAACTCGGAGGGTTTATGTGGAATTACGGGCATGAACTACTTAACTCAAGGACCTTCATGGGTAACATGTAGTAGCCCCATGATGAGTAATATAATCCCAAAATGATTAGGAACTCAATACTCAAAACTTAGAACTTGAAGATACTACTCCTCTCAAAGATGCTCAGTTTACAAAGTTCATGCGGAATTTATGGGCATGAACAACTTGACTCGAGGGTCTACATAACAATATGGAACTCATGTATATGAATCTTTTCATTCTCATACTTACTTCCTCAAAATTTAGTTCAAATCGATAGTTGATCTCAAAGGATTCACAATTGATATTAAAGACTTTCTTGGGCTCTACTCTTAACTCTCTCTTGAAATTGAATTATGAATTCAAAAGTTATGGTTCATGATATGAAGGATCTCGTAATGATAATGTAGGCTCATGAATACATTCTCCTCATTCTCATACTCACTTGCTCGATTCTTGAAACAAGTTATTAGAAGTTGTAGAAGACTCCTCAAAAAGATTCAAAGGGACTTCCTCAAAACGTTCAGAAGAACACTCAAGACTTAACTCTTAGGTCTACCCTGAATTTGAATTATGAATTCAAGGTTATGATTCATGTTATGAATTATTTCGAGATGTTTAGAAGTAGTTCAGAGTAGCTAGAATTAATAGGGAGTGAAGGTATACTTTAGTAGAACTTACACGGGTAAAACGACGGAAAAAGGGTGGGGCAGACGTCCCGGGCGCACTGCTGGCGTGGGGTGCCATCCCCTAATGTTCAGAGAGAATATTTTTGTGCACTGCTGGGGTACCGCCCTAGTCCCTCTATAGCATCTTGGGTGTGCCGCCCCAGCCCCTCCCCAGGCAAATCCGACGAATTTTTCAACTCATTTTCTGATCTTAACTCCACTAGATTCGATTACTTTTCTCAATTTCTCTTTAGATTCGGATACTTACTACATGTACACAAGAATATACTTAAATTACTATAATGATCGACATGATTTTCTTAAGAACTCATCATTTCCATCCTAACTCAAGAACGAAAACCAATTTCAAGGACACAATTCAAGAACATCAAACCTTTAATTTTCTAAAACAAATTTTATGATGAAACTACCATGATTGGCGCATGGGTTAATGAACCCAATGCTATGTAAACTCACATAACTCTTAGTTATTAAACCCTTGGCGAAAACCGCAATCAAATCCTCAATAACTCGACGAAATATTGACTTTTCTCCTCTTTCTCCTTTTCCCTCTTCTTGAACTCTTTTCTAAAACCCTAGAGTGAATTAGGATTTTGTAAACTGAACCAATTCAGTTTAGACCCTTATTTAATTTCTAAAAAAGAAATAAATCTGATATGGTAAGAAAAAGACAAAAATACCCTTATTAAATCTGGGTAACTTTCGTTAACTGGACAGCCTGACTTCAAACGAGCATATCTTCCTCATACGAGCTCGAAAATGAGCAAACTTGGTGGCTTTGGAAAGAGGATTCCAAGACCTTTCATGTGATGTCTTATGGGCCACCTGACTCATTCTGTAATGAAAGTTATGGTCCTTTGAAGTTGACCCAAAACTTAAAAGAACTAAGGAATGACTTGAATGAATTCTCTTTAATTCTTTTTGGAACTCAAGGTTCTATATCCAATGACCTTAACACTTAAGAAATTTTAAATTCCTCAGTAAAATCCTATCTACAACGAAGGATGGTTCGAGTCTTAGCTCAAATTTTTTTTGGGGTGTTACAATATCTCTCCTTTGGGATCATTCATCCTCGAATAACGGCTGGACTGGGTATGGAACGGGGTTACTCTTATCATCTATGACATACCAACTAGAATTTGCCCGCATTACTATTTGGAACTAACTAAGCGCTCTCATTTAGCTATTTCACATAGCAAAACCTCATTCTCTTCTTCCTCCTCATTTATAACCTTAGACGGAATTATCACACCATCATTATCACGATAGGATCATTAACCTTCTGTTTCTAACATTACTTCATTACTAAAATGACCTCTGTAAAGATATCTCCCATACTCCTTTGATCTCATTACTATCTTATTCTCAACACTTGACTTGATTTCCAATCTTATCATCTCCCCCTTAGGTCTAAAGTTGGCACTTAAAGGCTATGGACCTATTCCAACATCTCTAACTGGTCTACATCCTCTTTTACTCTAAGACTCTGGAGAAGCTTATCTCATGACTACTGACCTCTCCGTAAGCAGGTACTAAGACCTCTTTCTAAGGTGTTTCTCTTAACCTCTTCTAATTACATACCCTCTCGGTACACCTCTTAATGCTCTTTTTACTCTTGTGACTTATCCACACTTCATTGCTCTTATCTAACGGTTAGGGTCTCTCACTTGTACAACTCATATTTATTGTAGCTAATAACCTCAATTCCTCACCTACTCTATATCAAGTCTTCTAGATCAAATATCAAGACTAACATCATCACCCTCATGGTGCCATCCTTTTGATCAAGACACTCATCTCAAATTCAAGCTTAATGTTTATTACTAAACCCAAATATCAATATGATTGCTCGTTTACTATACTAACTTACCACTACTGGATACAAATTTAGAAACACTCATCCACTAAGACCTCATGACACGTAAGTAATCCTTACCTCTCAGTCTCCAGACTTACAAATTTCTATCACATTTCACTTCACAACTTATATACTATTTACTCACTTACTGCGCATTATCTCTCAAATAGTTCTATCATCCTCTGAATATTCCTGCTCATCTATTCAACACTTATAGGTGGTCATTACCTACACAATGACACTTCATCACAAACTCATCTGTAGCTACAACACACTCTACCTCCTATGATGGAATCTTCACAACTCATCACTTCTTAGTCTACCCATAAGGGAAAACTCTTCATTAGTAACTTACTAGGTGCATAACTACAGTAACAGAGCTTGTCAAAACACCATCTCCCTTTCTTAGATCACTAAACCTCTGCATACTTTTCTCTAACTCCGGGCTCTTTCACTACTACTGCTCATGATCTCGTAACTCATGTTACCTTTTCGGGTGAAGATATTACCCAAGGTCTAAGCATACCATCCTCTTAAAAGTCTCAACTGAATAAGGTTTAGGGAAGAGTGTACAACTCGCTTTTAGATCCAACGCTTGATTTTCATGAATATGGGTGCATTTTTCTCGAACTCAACACTTAACTCACTCACAGGCTTCTCTCAAGCCCCTCTACAGTCTCATGACCTCCTCAATACTCTTGCTAAGAATAACTCATCCATAAGGATTTTTCGACTTTACTTTTAAACCACCTTTAGTATGAGGGGTAGCCGAATGAATCTGAGAAACGCACGAGAATGAATAAATTTCTATGACATAGCTCTATTACACGATTTAGAGTATGAAAGAAGTGAGGTAGTTCCTAAATGTTGTAGTCTCCTAATTATAGATGTGGCGCGCTTCACACCGATAACTAGGACTCTACAGATATGGCTTCATAGACACTCTAGGACTTTTGAACTCTGTGCTCTGATACCAAGTTTGTCATGACTCGAGCCTACACCCTGGACATGGCCGGCACTCGAGAACCATTTCTGGTCCCCAAGCGAACCCTCATCCTAGCTGACTACAAGCGGAAGACTAACAAAAGCATACAAAGCTTAAAACTGAATAAAATTTATTGAACTCAATTAAATAATCTTTAACTCAAAAGATTAACTCTGAATAAAATAATATATTCAACTCGCAAGAAATAGGCATCTCAAGTCTTTAAAACATTTAACAAAATAAATGAAACAGACTTCTAAAACTCTACTATTTATCTATGAATCCTCTAAATGATAAAGATGGAAGTCGGGACAAGACCCACGATACTCTGACGAAATTGAAAAGTAAATGAACTCCTCAAGAAGCAAGGAGGCTCACCATAGCTAACTAGAACTCCAAGTGGTATCATCGAAGCACCTGTTGATGAATCCTGAATATTTGTATCTGCATCATGAAACGATGCAGGCCAAATAGCTCAGTACATGGAATGTACGGGCATGTAAGGGAAATTCTAAAACATAAACATAAGCTTGAACTTGATAAAAAGGAAACATACTTACCTCTTCTCAACTCACTCAACTAAACTCAACACAAGAAACATGGTTCAACTCAACTCTAGGAAACATAGTTCAACTCAACCCAAGAATAGGATACTCAACTCAAAGATTAGATACTCAACTCAAAGATATGGTACTCAACTCAAAGGTTTGATACTCAACTCAAAGATATGATACTCAACTCAAAGATATGATACTCAACTCAAAGGTACTCAACTAAAGATACTTAACTAAAGATAAACCAGCAATAAAAGATGTAATATATGGAAAGCTTTTAAAACAATAGATAGCAACTCAATGAATTGAAGAATACAATAATAACTCAGTTTGTATATAAAAATACAATATAACTCTGTTGGAGTTTCTCTAACCGACAACCTTCACTATGAGCTATGTGATGATACATCATCTCGCCCACGCTGCCAGAACTTTCCTATACCTTGCCGGGGTATAGAACCGCTCAACTAATTGGATCCACTAGTCGATGCCAAAAAGTATTAAGGAATCATCTAAAAAGTATGACCATTTCTACCCACGTTGGCTACATGATTCATGGAGACTTGAGTTATCTAAACCCGTCTCCATATCGGTGCTCAATAATACTCCCAAAAATATACTCAGCTCATATGTTTAAAAACACAAATCTTTCTGTCGTCTGAGATTATTACTCAAAATCTTTTTCTAAAAAGAGATGGTACTCGACTTGCTCAAAACTCTTTTGGAAATCTCAGTTTCCTCCTATTTCAAATGTGTAAACATTTACTCTTGGGAATACTTAGTTCACATATATCATTTTAAAGGAAATGAACTCAACTCTACTCTTTCTCAAACTCAAGTGCTCAAGTCTTAAAATAAGTTTAAAGTGATTGTAAAAGACTTCTCAAAATAGGGTTCATGCCGAATTATGGATCTGAACGACTCAATTCAAGATTTTCAGTAACCATATATATAAAACTCAATACTCGGAACTCAACAACTCCTGAATTCAAGGACTCAATGATACAACATATTTCAAGAATACGCAACTCAGAGGGTTCATGCGGAATTATGGGCATGAATTACTCAACTCAAGGACCTTTATGGGTAACATGTAGTAGCCCCATGATGAGGAATATAACCCCAAAATGATTAGTAACTCAATACTAAAAAATTAAAACTTGAAGATACTACTCCTCTCAAAGATGCTCAGTTTACGAAGTTCATGCAGAATTTATGGGCATGAACAACTTGACTCGAGGGTCTACATAACAATATGGAACTCATGTATACGACTCTTCTCATTCTCATACTTACTTCCTCAAAATGTAGTTCAAATTGATAGTTGATCTCAAATGATTCACAATTGAACTTAATGACTTTCTTGGACTCTACTCTTAACTCTCTTCTGAAATTTTATTATGAATTAAACAGTTATGGTTCATGATATGCAGGATCTTGTGACAATAATGTAGGCTCATTAATGAATTCTCCTTATTCACATACTCACTTGCTAGAGTCTTGAAATAAGTTATTAGAAGTTGAAGAAGACTCCTCAAAAAGATTCAAAGGGACTTACTCAAAACGTTCGAAAGAAATCTCAAGACTTAACTTTTAGCTCTACCTTGAATTTGAATTATGAATACAGGGTTATGATTCATGTTATGAATGATTTCTAGATGTTTAGAAGTAGTTTAGAGTAGTTAGAATCAATAGGGAGTGAAGGTATACTCTAGGAGAACTTAGACGGGGTAAAACGATGGAAAAAGGGTGGGGGTAGACGTCCCAGCGGCACTGCTGGCGCCCCGCGCCAGCCCCTAAAGTTCAGCGAGCATATTCTGGCCAACTGCTGGGGGGCGCCACCCCAGCCCCTCCCCAGGGAAATTCGACGAATTTTTTAACTCGTTTTCTGATATTAATTGGACTAGATTAGATTCTTTTTCTCAGTTTCTCTTTAGATTCGGATACTTAATACATGTACACAAGAATCTACTTAAATGACTCTAAATATCGACATGATTTCCTCAAGAACTCATCAATTCCATCCTAACTCAAGAACAAAAATCAATTTCAAGGACACAATTCAAGAACATCAAACCTTCAACTTTCTAGAATATATTTTATACTGAAATTAACATTATTGGTGCGTGGGAGAATGAACCCAACACTATGTGAACTCACATACCTCTTAGGGATTAAACCCTTGGCGAAAACCGCAGTCAAATCCACATAAACTCGACGAAATCCTGACTTTTCTCCTCTTTTCTCCTCTTCTCTCGTCTTGAACTCTTTTCTAAAACTCTAGCATGAATTAGGATTGTGTAAACTGAATGGAATCAGTTTAGACCCCTATTTAATTACTAAAAAAGAAATAAATCTGATATGGTAAGGAAAAGACCAAAATACCCTTATTAAATCTGGGTAACTTTCTTTAACTGGGCAGCCCAACTTCAAACGTGTATATCTCCCTCATAAGAGGTCAAAAATGAGCAAACTTGGTGGCATTGGAAAGAGGATTCCAAGACCTTTCATTTGATATCTTATGGGCCACCTAACTCATTCTGTACTGAAAGTTATGGTCATTTTAAGTTGACCCAAAACATAAAAGAACTAAGGAATGACTTGAATGAATTCACTTTAATTCTTTTTGGAACTCAAGGTTCTATATCTAGTGAACATAACACATTAGGAACAAAAACCTCTCTCTCGAGCAAGCTAAGAACACAAAATTAGAACTGCATTTGCAACTACAATTCATAAATTAACCCATAGCTAATGATTATACCCACTTCAAAATAACATTTAAACTAGTAATTAGCAATACCCATACACTAATTCAACCCATAATCACATGATCACACCCCAAGAATTGGGGTTTTAACCGAACATCATAAAAAGATAAAAACCGTTACCGAATCGACTAGCCATCAACTGGGTAAGAGGAATTCAAGCTTTACAATGCTCCAATTCGAAGACAATTAGAAACTCACTTGTGAAATCTCCAAGTTGAGTCTCAAAAACCTCAAGTGTACTAAGAGAACTCAAGAGAAAACTGTTCTAGACTAAATTGCATAAAATTCCCTAAAATTCGATAAAAATTGATAAAATTTGATACTAAATTACTTTTCAAAATGTAATTTATAGTCTTTGAATGTAAGCCACGAAGGGCCACTCGGCGAAGTAAGTCGGACTCGCCGAACCACTCGGCGAGCCACCCTTCGATCTGTCCCATTGCCTTTTTGTCTTGGCACTCAGCATTCTCAAGTCCTGTAACTTTGGGTGATCTCTCTTTACATCGCGGAACTGCTCGGCAATCCACCGACTGCTCCTTTTCGTCGCCGACTTAGTTCTTTCCTTCAGGGCTTGGCACACTGGAACTTTAGGCGGTCTGATAGCCACTTGGCGATTTGCCAAATGACCTTGGCGATTTGCCAAATGACCTTGGCGATTCGCCAAATGACCTTGGCGATTCGCCAAATGACCTTGGCGATCACCAGGCTTGCCTTTCTTCATTTCTTCAGCTTGTTTTGTTCCTTTTTGCCTGTTAGTGTCCTTGCTTTGCTCCTCAATCTATATACCTGAAAATCAAGGCATTAACATCAGTTTATAGCATAATTTAGGCATTTGAGGAAACTAAATCTATTAAAACAAATCCCTAAATGAGTCCAAATCTCAGACTCATCATTATATATTTTGGGATTAGTATTAATCTTCGATATGGGGGAGAATTTATATAACTCACATCCCCATAAACAACGTAGCCAACGTAGATAGGATCATACTGCAAGATGGGCAACTCCTCACCTGCCTCAAGAAGGCTTTTAGTGGATCCATCAATTCAGTTGTGTTGTATACACCGACAAGGTATAGGGCGGCTTTGGCAACGTGGGTAAGATGTTGTATCATCCTAAGGCTCATAGTGATGGTTGTCGGTTAGATAAACTCTAATTAAAGTATATTATTATATATATATATATATTAGTTCAATATTTACTATTATTGCATTCCTACGGTAAGAGCTTAAATGATTTTCATCATGATTTATACTATATTTTAGTTGAGTTACTTTCAGCCTTTCAGTTCAGTTATTTGTGTCATTCAACACTATTACATACTCGTACATTCAATGTACTGATGTCATTTGACCTGCATCATTTTATAGTGCATATTCAGGTACTCAAGTACTTAGGATCATCAACAGGAGTTTCATTGAGATCACATAATCCGCTTGTCTGCTTTAGGTGAGGCCTCCTTGCTTTCAGAGGATTCTAGTATTATGATTTGTTAGTAGTAACATTCTAAGGTGTCGTGGGCCTTTTTTCGACGGCTATATTTATAGAGTAGAGGTTTCATAGATAGACCGTCTTGGTCAGTCTTGCAGTATATTCAGTTTCAGATATTTTATTTAAAACTTTATGTTTAATACTCAGTATTTTCAGATAAATTTTAAGATATAATAAGTTGTTTTTAAATAATTCTTCAGTTTTGATTCTTCTGTATGCCTGAGGTAGTCTTCCACTTGTAGTCAGCCAGGACGAGGGTTCGCTTGAGGACCAGCCATGGTTCTCATGTGCTGGCCACGTGACGAGCACAAACACACTATAAGTTTATCGTATCGCTAGTCAAAGATGGTTTAGTATAAAGATCATCTCCACATGGATTGGTACAAATAATAATTCAATCAAATCTTGCTAAATATTATTCAGGTGATCAAAAGAAAGGAGTTGGGTGTGGTTATGAACCACCTTTATAGACTAAATGATAATTAAAAATAATTGCTAACTATGAAGTTTAATATTAATAATAAAATATAGGGTATAAGACGAAACAAGTGCATAATGATAGTTGGAATTTGACCACATTCATTTATCACATCTAAAATTATATTGATTCTCTCAAATTCGATAGCTTATTAGAGTATCCTTAAGCCTTAGATTTCTCTTCCGAGTAAATCTCAAGTTAAAGAATAAACCAATTATACCCCAGTGATTCTAATATGCAAAACCTTGTTAATGATTGTTCGTAAGGAAGTAACGTCCTTTGGCTGTTTTTCCTTGAGATTTAATCAATAATTATCAACAAGCTCCTTCGATTACTTTAGAGAAAATATGTTGATTCAATCCAGCAAACCTATGCGACAATATTTACCAAGATTATTCCTCTTTCGATTAAATAAATTAATGAACAAGGTTGCAACTTAATTCAAATTCTCATAACGAGTTCAAGTTCTAGATTCTCATAACGAGTTCAAGTTCTAGATTCTCAAAAAGTCCTAGAATTTCGCCTAAAAAACTACCTTACCAAGTTCTAGATTCTTTTGAGTACATATCAAGATCTTCTCACCACATAATATTCAAGGATTGAGAATGCCTCAACTTCACATGCCAACAAGTAAGCAAATTTCAATTAAGCAAGCAATACAACCCTAGATAGGAATCAATCAATTTATACCTCTAGCACTTGTTCAACAATTACGCTACGACTCTTATCCTCAAAAATGTCTGATTCAAAACAAATACGACTATGGTAAAATAATCAAACAAGAAACCCATAGAATTACAACAAAAAAGTTACCCTAGAAAGAAAAACTCTTTTTGTTTAGTTATTTACAACTCCTTCACCACCACACTTAAACTATGTCATGTCCCCATGACATAAAGAAACTTCAAAAGTAAAGGAAATTTCCCTAACTCTCTTTAATCGGTGTCGGAAATAGTGTATGGCTCCATTGTGCAGGCTTGGCCAAGCGCACACACCCATACCATGATCTTTCTATCCGACTTGGTTATCTTAATTGTGAGCTCATCCATGAGAATGCTCAACTTCACTTCATTCGATACTAAGAGTTGGGGTCGATCCCACAGGGAGTGATACAGTAGAGAATTCAGCTACGAAGTGAAAGACATGTTCTAATCGATTGTAGGAATAGAAATTATTGAAACTATTGAAGTAAATCTAAGGAATTGACAACAAGTGTCAAATGTGGGGGTTAAGGTTCGTCAATTAACAACTACAGAAACAGGGGAGTAATCAAGTAGAGAGGGATACTAGGGGATGTGATAGATTAATTGCCAATTTCTCTATACAGGTGCTTATCAATTACTAAAGGTTGCCAAATCTAAGTGGGTAGGCTAGACTTTAGCTGCAATGTTCATCTCTCGATCAACCATCACGAATCAAATGAGTTCTCTCGAACCTCAAAAGCATCAAATTAGAAGCTGCCCACTACCTCAATTTATATACTCTCTCGAGCTAGATAGGTAGGATCGAATTAGGATTCACTCTCTAGAGGTAAACCCACAACCACTCAATAACTACAATTATCATTTAATAACCTTTATTCTAAAACCTCTTTCTCAAGCAAGTATATAATACTAAATAAGAATTGCATTCTTCACCTACAATTCATAAATTAAACATCAATTACCAATCAAACCCACTACAAAACAACAATTAAATCAGTAATTATGGAAATTAATCACATAATCATACCCCAAGACTAGGCGTTTTAGCCACACATCATAAAAAGTAAGAAATTAATACCCACTACATTTTCCATAAGCTGGGTAGTAAATTCTGAGTCTTTACAATCCTCCAATTTAGCTTCAAATCCAAAATCCGACGAGAATCTACTAGAAAACTCTTCCAAACTAAGAAAAACAATGTTTCAGTTAAAAACTTTGAGTTTAACAATGGTAGGATGCTCTGATCTTGTTTTAAAAATCAATTGATACGCTATCAGATTTAGGCCTTCGGGGTCATTTGGTGGTACAAGTCGTGTGTCGTCGAAGAGGTCAGTGACTTGCCAAACACCTCTATCCATCGCTTTTTTATCTTGAGTTCTCACCACTTTTGTTCTGTAATATTACGTAATCCAGATCGGGCACGCGGACCTGATCGGCGATGCACCTTCTATCCTTTCTGATCTCCTTTTGTGTATGCATCTTCACTAGTGGTCCTGTAACTTTCGGTGGACTGGAACTCCTTCGCCTATTCAATCGGTGATTCACCCAAAGGGACGTTCTATCACTTAATTTCCTTGGTCCAAGGCCCAACACACTGTAACTTTGGGCGGGCTAAGTTCCACTCGGTGAACCACCAAGTGGCTTTGGTGATCTTAAGATTTGTTTTTCTTCTCTCTTTTGCCCGTTAATGTTATTGCCTTGCTCTTTTGTCTTCCTAGCTACAAATCAACCGATAAGCATCAGTTTCGAGCATAAGTTAGGCAAATAAGGACATTAAATTGTAATTATCAAGCCCTAAATTAGTCAAATTCTCAGACTCATCAATACCCTCAACTTAAACTTTTGCTTGTCCTCAAGTAAAATCCAAGATCAATTAGTTCAATAAGGATGTCTACATACAGTGCTACTTAACACTCAACCTGAATGCACATAAGAGGTTCAAACTACGCATGCAATGTTCAATTGTGGACTCAATTTTTTTGTAACACCCCATATCCAAAAAGGGAATAAAATAAGATTTCCAGAAGTTGCAGATGCCAGCCACGAGGGCCACCCACGGCCCGTGGATCAGACCAGGGATCGTAGGTGTGGTCCGTGAATGGCACTGCCTAGGGGTGATGTAGAGGTCCAGGACCACGACGAGACCTACGGACCATAGGTCAGACCACGATCTGTGGTCAGGGTCCGTGGTTCGAGGCCCCAAACTCAAAGCTACTGAACCTAACCACGGTCCACCAGGACAGGCCGTGGGTCAGACCACGGTCTATCGACTGGGGTCCGTCAGTGGCAACTGGCAGTTAATTTTCAAGGTTAGTTGGATCTTTTCCCAATTAATTAGTTCCTAAGCTATGTTGTTTTATCTATGTTTAGGACCCCTATAGAAGTATTTTCAACCCCAAATTAGCCCATTCAATTCATTCTTCCAAATTCACAAAAGAAGAACTCTCCAAATATTTCTCTCTCTAGAAACTTGAAGAAGAAGAAGAAGAAGATTCATCTTAGGGTTTCAAGTCAAGGTTTCAATTCCTCCATTGAAGGCTAGCTTTTGGATTCAAAGTATGATATCCATGGAATTCCCAAATTCCCCTATTTCAAAAGGTAGAATTCCTCAATTGAGTTAGGATTTTCTTCAATTATCATGGGTTCTCTTCAATGTTGATTTAAATGATTGAATTATAATTTCTTATGCATGAATTGATGATACATGATGATTTTTATGATGATTTCCCCATGAACCCATGTAATCCCCATATTTTCAAGTTATGAATCATATGATGTGGGATTTTGATATTAAAGGGAGAGTCTTATGAAATTGAACATATATTGCAAGATTTTCATGTATTTATGATGAAATCTATATCTAACCCATGTTTTCTAAATATTGATGATTAAAAGTGGGTTTTGACCTCAAGAGGTGAATAGAGGACTTATGCATTGTTTGATGAAATCTATGCAAATGTTTTAAGGGTGCTTTGAGAGTAAAGTACCAATGATGTTGTTGTTGTTATTGTGTTGTTGAAAGTACATTCTCATAAACACATAACTAGCATGATGTGAAAGGTTTTCTCACATAATAAGGATTCTTAGGTTGAAAGGCTTTCTCACCTAATGGAATTAAAGATTAAAAGCTATTATAAAAGATCATGGAGGGTTAAAGGTTTTCTCACGCATGGTCTAAGGAGCTATCCTGATGAAACTAGCTTAGATTGGTTGTCCAAGGACACTTTTTCATGAGTAATGAAGTCAAGTAAGAAATTACTACTTCATGGGATTTAGGCTTAACAACGAGTAGATATTGAATATGAGATGGAAGCTCTCACGTCAGTAGATTCTGGGTTTCCAATGTAATCTCATGAGATGGAAGCCCTCACGTAGTAGAGTCCAGGTTTCTAGTAGCAATCTCCTTATCCCATAATTATGTTCCCCCATAGGTTGATTAGCTAGTGGATCCACTTAAGCTAGAAGTTCTTAGTTCTACCTTGGAAAGTAGGACAACCCTTTTCGATGTGGGAGACACCGGGGGATCATGTTAAAGCTCACATGGTCTCATGTCGGGTAAGGCTAATTCCCCACAAGTAATAATGAACTAAGGTTAATTCAAGAAGTATCTCACATGAGTTCAAAGGTTTTAAAGATGAAGTTAACTTGCATTGACCATGATTTTATGACTTATGTTTTCTAAATCTTTTATATCATGTTTAGCTTGGTCAATTGCGTGTCATGAAATGAAATGTCCCTTTTAGCATGTTTAAATATTTTATGCATGGCTATCATACTTGGTACATTGTTTTGTACTAAATCATACTCTTGCCTACATTTTCCCCCAAATGTAGGGTCCGATATTCAAGGTTCTCAGTTTCGTGGCTAGTAGGTGATTTGATTGATTCCCGAGCTTTGGTGAGTCCTCATGCTTCGAGGACGGAGTTTTATTTTTTAATTCGTTCATGTATTTCTCTTTTGAACATGATGTATGGGCTAGGCCTAATTTCATTCTATTGTATTAGATGGTTATGATGAGACAAAGAGTTTAGACTTCCACTTTTTGTTATAAAATGTTTTGGACCTGGACTATTCTTTTATTCTAATTTTTCTATTTCTAATGTTAGGAGAGCTAAGTGGCTTGTATGACAAACTTGATAATCAGAGCAGAAGGTTTAGAATGGTCCTAGGTTGTCTACCACATCTAGTAGAGTCTTGTTCATGAGTGTGAAACGCGCCACATTTATGAATGAGAGGCTACAAGATTATTAGAAAACTCCAATTCTTTCATTAATCTTAAGTCGTGTGATATATTTTAACTCTATAAGGTCTGTCTCATAATCCTTATCCGGTGGTCTACAGGACATGACTACTCAAAGATCTTTTGCTAGAGGGAATGAGGGAGATAATTTTTATCAAGAACCTCCTCCCCAAGATTCTCAAGTTCCGGTTGATCCTTTGGCCGAGCATGTGACTAATGTGGAGTTTAGGGCTGCTTTTCTAGTGTTGTCTCTAGCCTTGTCGACGCAGGCCAATAGGGAAGTTGTGGTCTTCGTGAACCCAAATATGAGTACGATGGCACATGGAGTGAGGAACTTCACTAGGAGGAATCCTTCGGAAGGAATGTCTAGAAAGCTAAAAAGGGCAAGAACCGAACCTCCTCAAAAGTTCAACAAAGATAGGGTGTCTAACCCTAAGCCTTTAAGGGAGTAATGGTATATGATCTTCATTGCCTAGGCCTACTTGTACTAAGTGTGGAAGGAAGCACGAGGGTAAGTGCCTAGTGGGTTCCAAGCCTTGTTTTGGTTGTGAAAAGATGGACCACAAGATAAGGCATTGTCCTTCAGTTGCTAGGAAGATAGTCATCGAAGGGCTCAACCCTATCCTTCATCCGGTCCAAGTGGTTCGGGTACTAGTGCTCCCGAGCAAAATAGGTTCTATGCACTTCAGACTCGTGGTGAGCGAGAGAGTTTTCCCGATATGGTTATAGGTACGTTGAAAGTTTTCAACTTGATGTATATGCTTTACTTGATCCCGGTGCTACTTTTGTCTTTTGTGACGCCATATGTGGCAATGAGATTTGATGTGCTCCCTGATGTGTTGTTAGAACCTTTTTCTGTCTCCACTCCTGTTGGTGATTCTATTGTCGCTAAGAGGGTCTATAGAAAGTGTCCCCTTTCCTTATTCCATAGAGTTACTCTTGTTGACTTGGTAGAGCTTGATATGTTAGATTTTGATGTTATCTTGGGTATGGATTGGCTGGACTCTTTTTATGCTTCTATTAATTGTAAAACTTGTGTAGTCAAGTTTTAGTTTCCAAATAAGCATGTCCTAGAGTGGAAGGGTGGAAGCTCTATGCCTAAGGGTTAGTTTGTGTCTTGTCTTAAACCTAGAAAGATGATTTCTAAGGGTTGCATTTACCATCTAGTTAGGGTGAGGAATGTAGATTCTGAAACCCCTTCTCTTGAGTCGGTCCCCGTTGTAAATAAGTTTTCGGAAGTGTTCCCAAATGACTTACCCGGTATTCCTCCCGAGCGGGAAATAGACTTTGGTATTGACCTTTGATTAATAATGTTTCAAAGACACTTCATCCAATTCTAAGTGTCAACGATCGGAAATCAGTATAAAACCCAACTAAATGAGTTGGGGTCGAATCCAACAAGGATCGGTACGTGTTTTAGATTCAATTGGGAAGTATAAACGCGGTCAAATCAGTAATGGGAATAAAAATTATCGAATAAGGACATCATTCAAATTAAGGGGTGACACGAATGTCAAATGGGGGTAATGGTTTTGATTATCAACTACAAATAGCAGTCACAAACAATAAGAATTAACAATAATGAGATGGATTCTTGGGATGTGATCGATTAGAAGCAATATAGTCATATGGGTAATTGCAACTATTAGTAAATAGCTAGATATTAGTGAGTAGGCTAGGCTATAGGGGAGGTAAATTTTCTCTCGAACAATTTACCCCGAATCAAGTGATTTCTCTCGAATATCAACAAGCATGCAAAATAAAAGCAGCGCACACCTTAATTAATTCACTCTCTCGAGCTAAATGTATGGAATTGGGTTTAGGATTCACTCTCTCGAGCTGAACCCAAATCAACCCAATACCCACAAACCATTAATCAAAAACCTTAGTTCTAAAACCTCTCTCTCGAGCAAGCCAATAACACAAATATAGAACTGCATTTGCAACTACAATTGTTAAATTAAACCACAGTTAATGATTAAACTAACTTTTAAATAACATTTAAACTAACAATTAGTAATACCCATTAGCTAAATTAGCCCATAATCACATAATCACACCCCAAGAATTTGGGGTTTTAGCTAGACAGTATAAAAAGGTAAAAACAGTTACCAAATTCATTATCCATCAACTGGGTAAGAGTGATTTTGTCTTTATAATGCTTCAATTTGATGAATATCAAAGACCCACTTCCAATTTCTCAAAAGTGAATTTCTTCAATCCTTCAAAACTAAGGATGAACTCTATAGAAAAATGTCTCCAAATTATTTTCTAAGTACAGAAGTTTTTTTATTGATTGATTCATAGATGGATAGATAGATAGATAGATTGATTGATTCTAAACTAAATGTTTAAAAATGTGTTTATAGTCGCAGAAAATAAGCTACGAAAGCTCATTCGGTGAAGTAAGTCGGGCTCGCCGAACCACTCGGCGAGCTGCCTTTTGGTCTCTTCCATCGCCCTTTCGCCTTGGCACTCAGCATCCTCAAGGCCTGTAACTTTGGGCGATCTATCTTGGTTTCGCAGAATCACTCGGCGATCCACCGACTGCCCCTTTTCCTCACCGACTTTGTTGTTTCCTTTAGAGCTTGGCACACTGGAACTTAAGGCGGTCTGAGGAGCCACTCGGTGACACGCCGAATGCTCTTGGCGATCCTCAGGCTCGCCCATATTCATTTCTTCAGCCTATTTTGTTCCTTTTTGCCTGTTAGTGTCCTTGCTTTGTTCCTCAATCCATATTCCTAAAAATCAAGGATTTAACATCAGTTATTAGCACAAAATAAGCATTTGAGGACACTAAATCAATATAAACAAACCTCTAAATGAGTCCAAAACTCGGACTCATCAACACCCCCAACTTAAACTTTTGTTTGTCTTCAAGTAAGACTCAAATTCAGCAGTTCAAAAAGGATGTCTCAAACCGTGCTACACAAGACTCAATCATGAATGCACACAACAAGACTGAACTTACTCATGCAAGGATCAATTGTGCACTCAAAGATTTAAGTTGTGACTCACCATTATCAAAGATACTCAAGTTAACAATACTTGCTTCAAATGCAAGTTCAAGCTCAACAAAGGTACTCAAATGCCCTCACAACAAAGCTGATTCCTTGTTCACACACAATTTCTCAACAATTTATAGCTCCAGAATCACATACAACTCTCACACTCACAAAGATGAACGCATGCATAACTTCACCCATAGGTTTGCCCTTATTTTCCAATCAACACTCGTTTCAGCTCACTCAAGATCTCAAAGGTCTTTTCAAGGCTTGTAACGGGGCCGAGTGTAAAGGTATGGTCATTTAGGCTCTGTTGCTGCTACCCTCATGAAATGTGGTATGAATATCACTTTTCTTCCTTTTCTTCAGCATTTTTACTCATGCTCAAAATTCACCCCATTATTCAACTTCCAATGGAATACCGGATACCCCATTTCGTTCACAACTTTCACAACTCTATTTCACAACATTTTTCATTATTTTTCTTTTGCTTTCTTCTTTTCTTTCTCTTTTTTTATATGGAGGGGTTCCATCTTTTTCAAGACCATTGCTAGAAGGGAGATTTTCTTACACTTCTTGATTTACCTTCTCTTTTCACCACACCCTCAACTTAGGCTTTTGGCCTAAGTTGGCTATTCATTCAAACCACACTTCATGAGGATTATGGGTGAATAGATAAAAAGGGGTCATAATTGCATCAAGTTTCTTCAAGGAAAAGGATAAGACTCAAATGGGGTTCAAGCAAGGTTCACACATTTCACAACGTTGGCCACAAAAGAGGTATATTGTCAAATTGTTTCACTCTTCAAAATCATTGCCTAAGATCATTTCAATAGCTTAAATCACTTAGTCAACCGGACCAACTGGGAAAATTCTAGGTGTCATCACACAAGGTTCAAAGTAAGATCATCACACAAGGCATTGGTACCAATCTCAAACGAGAATCATTCAAGATAGTGTGCAATGTTCATCACAAGAGACTTCATTTGATAACCGGCTAGTCACAACGAGATGCAAAAAGTCCACATATTGTCTATGTAACTTCATTTGGCCTCATCGTAGCCGCGTATTCATTTTTGTTTGATTAAGAGCACTATTCAAGTCATGGTATTGATCATAACTGATACTCAAATTTGCAAAAGAACAGCCACATTCACACACAACAAGAGGTGGGCAAAATTTTTAGATGGGTCAAAAAACAATTTTCATTCAGAACAAGGAGTCATAAGCTCAAACATCCACAAGATAAGATGAAAACATAGTTTAAAACACAAAACCCAATAAATACACAAGAGGTACCTCACCCCACCACAAATAAAAAAAATAGTTGTCCTCAAATGCAACAAAAACAATCACAAATCAATAAAAATGAAAAAGAGAGGTAAAGAAGAATCCTGTCAGCACAGTCGCTCCATCTATCGGGGCATCAATGCCCGGAGTCACACTCTGATCTAGGGCATCAGTGCCCGGTGCAACATCAACATTGGATCCACTAGAGCATACCATGGGCGTGTCCCTCAAAGAAGCCTGTCGGGAAGTCTCAAACATAGCACCCTCCAAGTCGGCTAAATCATCATACACAGCAGCTTCTCACTCCTCAAGCTCCTCTTGATCCATCTCCGCCTCTGACTCATCAGCAGCCACATCATCCATAGGTATATCTCCGGTGGTAGCCGGAGGCATTAGAGAACTGGCCGGGACATCCTGAGCCTCAACTAACTCAAAGAGAGAAGTGAAGTCTGTGGACTTTAGATAGTCCACATCCTTCCTCAAATCTGAAACCTCGGCTTCTAACCGGGTAGCCCGCACATCGGCAAAATGGGCTAGGTGCCCCATCTTGAGGATCATGGCCTGAGTAATCCTGGTGCGCTGGGAAGCAACAGAAGAACCAGGAGCCTGGGAAGAAGTAGAAGCAGGTGTACCTAAAGGCCCAGAGGCCGGAGTAGGGAAAGATGCCTCTGCAGTTATAGGCTGAACATCAACCTCCGGGGATGCATCAACCGGAGCCGCTCTCCTCCTATCCGTCTCATCCTGAGTGTACTCAGCCTCTATGCATCGGATATCGGTGGAAGATATAGGAGTGAACTCTATGTCCCTCTTCTTATCACGAGGAACTCCAGCACGCTGACATAGCTCTTTAACCAGTATTGGGAAAGGAAAGGACGTCTGATGCTGTTTTGCCCTCATGGCCATCTCCTGCTCAATAATGATTCCCAAGTTGAGCCGCTTCTTAGCGATGATTGATCCGAGACAGGCCTCCTTTGGGTGGCGGAGGATGGACTCATTCTGCGAAGGCATTATGGAGCTGCTAATGAACCCGAACCAATACCTAGCGGCGATGTTCAAGTCCTTCTTCTCAATGGTAGCTCTTGCCTCAATCCACCTCGGGGTGGTTTCAAAAATGAGGGGAGCAAGCCAGCCCTTTAGGTCATCTAGAGTCTGTGAAGTCTTCATCCTCTGGTACTCGTGCTCGACGTCTGTGGGCCTGTCAAATACGATGTTTATTTCATTTCTATCTTATCTGACTGTCCTCCCCCGAACCACCACAGACTCTACCGGTCTGAAGGTACTGGCCTTCTTCTTTCCTTTGGGCACTAAATCCCCTTAGGCGGTGTAGAACTCTCTAACCCATGTAGGGATGTAGGGGCCATGAGGCCTGGTAAACTGCTCAAACATGTGGAACCGGAGAGTGTCCCACACATTGGGGTACCTGTCCACTACACAATCCGTGGACAATCTCTTTTCTTCTAGAATTGTCCTCAATCCCTTAGCTTTTAGCCTGTTGAGTAGCCGGGGAGGAGGACCCTGAACTGGTGGCGCTGGAACCACCGTCTGTGCCGGAACTCGCACTGTATCAGCAGTAGGAGGGGTAGACTTTGGGACCCTAGATGAATCTTGGCGAATCCTTACACGAATCTCTGCTCGCCGGGACTGTCAAGGCTGGTCATCATTAGGCTCGGAGAGTGAGACTTGAGAATCAAGAGACTCCCCCTCACTGCCGGAGTTGTGCTCCGATATCTCAGCTACAGGCACTTTGCCCTTGCCTCCCTTAGGAGGTGCCTTGTTTCCCTTTTTGGCAGGAGCAACTGCTCCCTCATTAATCACTATGCCCCATGCTCATTTGCGGGGCGGCATACCACTGTTGTCCAAGTTTGTCCTAGCCATATCGGTGAAACACATCGGAACTATTTAGAAACAATCCAAGAAAAATGCAGAAAACAAGTTGCAGAAAGACTCGCCGAACCGATCGGTGAGTCGCTGAGTTGCTTTGGTGAGCCAGATCGGGCTCGCCGAAAGGACTGGGTCGAAAATTTTCTAGAAAAATGACAGGTTTGTGATATGCAGGGCCTTTCGGCGAGCTCAGACTAGCTCACCGAAAGTTACAGTGTGTTTTAGGGGTTAGGGGCGCAGAAAAGGAGATTAAGGGAGATCTTCGGTGAGTCGCCGAGTGCACTCGGCGATCTCAGACTTCCCGCCAAAAGTTACAGACTCTAGTCTAGTCAAATAATGAAATTAAAGGTGATCAAGAGGGACGTTGGCGAACCACCGAGTGGTTCGGCGAGCTCAACCAAGCTCGCCGAATTGCCCAACGTGCTAAATTTCAACCCTGTTTCCCAGATTCTAGCCCACAGCCCTCGAAAACAAAATCAAACAACACACTCATGCAAATAAGCTTAGACCCATGCTACCGGGGTACTCAGACTTTCCCCGGTTTGGCCAAAATTGGCCATTTGACAACTTTTGCCCTTAAGAATGACGTCAAACGCTCCATCATTGGGCAAAGTACGTCATTTAGCATAATTGGGGTTACTCAAACTTCACCCGACTAGACCCAAAAACAAAATACCACAACCCAACAATATATGATCAATTTCAAAGCACAAAACTCGGGAAATCATCATTATAAGCATTTTAAGAACATTTCGAAATTAAAACAGGCAACTAGTATACAAATACGATTTCAGAACAGGCCCAGCACACATCAATCAAGATTTAAACAAATGCATTTGAGTTCAACAACAATTTAAGAGTTCGGGGTTCAGAAAATCAACCTTTAAGCCGAAATACGAATTTGTAAAGTTAGGCGGCAATGTATTCCAACTCCGAGCATGAGATCAAAGAACAAAAAGCAATAAAACTAGGCAAATATTGAAAATCTAGAGTGCGGGTGTGATTGTATGAAGTAAAAAACGAGGGAATATGAAAGAGTTTGAAAGTTTAAACCTTTGGCCTTTTAAAAGCTTTTAGTTCGTGGCCCATCAACGATATTAGTCGTCCTCAACGAATCACTCGGTGACACGCCGAGTGGTGACTTACCTCGCCGAGTTTTACAGGACCTCCAGTTAATTTGAGGGTCCAAACGGTGGACAAAATTGGGCTTGCCGACCTGTTCGGCGAGTCGCCAACTTATCCATGGTCCCACCGCATTTTACAGACTCCAACTTGATATTTTCTTGAGTCCAATGGTGGTCCAAGTCGGGCTCGCCGAACTCTTTGGCTAGTCACCGACTGGACTCTTGGCTCCCCAACCTGCATTTTACAAACACATTCCACACTTCGACCTGCACAATCAACACCCGTTATTCCAAAAACAAAACACAAAGCATTAAAAACTTGGGTTGCCTCCCAAGAAGCGCCTTAGCTAACGTCGTGGCACGACGCAAGTACCCATTCAAACTTCATTCTTGGGGTTTGCCATAGTATCACTAGGCAACCCCCCTTGTTGTCTCGGTTTAGATGCGAAGATATTTGACACATTTGGGTCTCCAACTGCTTGATAGAGATGGAATGAGAGGTCACCGTCTGGTTGAGAGTCGATACATCTTCCTTCATTTCTTTCAACAATTTATCGGACCCTTCAACCTTGTTGAGAATACGTGAGAGCATATCCTCATTCCGGCCACCCTCAGAATCTTTGGGCTTTTGACGCTCGTGGGGAGGAACGTACCTATCCTTCTCCCCTTCTCTTTCCTTCCAGGTGGTGTTACGGTCATGCCACTCCTTATCACTGTCTCTCCAGCCCTCATCTCTGTTCCAACCTTGGTTACCACCCGGCCTTGGGTAGTTAGCACGATAACCTCCTCCTTAGTTGGCTAGGATGTTCACTTCCTCATTGTACAACACTTCAAATTTGGCCTCTTCGGTGTTTACACCACCAACACCGACAACATTAACACTCCTTGTACCAACACCCATGACGTTCTTGGCCAACATATCCAGGTGGGTCATTATCTTTGCCATGTTTTAGTCTCTCTCTTGATCTTTTTCCATCCGTTCCTTTGTCAATTTGTAAGTAAGAGGAGAGACTTGATCTTCGTAGGTGTACCATGCCCGGTTAATTTTGGTCATGCCATCAAGAAGTTGGGCTGCATTCACATAAGGCTGCTGCATTAAACCTCCTAGAGAAAGTTGGTCAACCACCCCCTTGTTCACTGAATCGAGGATTCTGTAGAAGTATTGCAGCAGTACATTATTGGGCAATCCATGAGTTGGGCATTGCAGCACCATCTTCTTGAACCTTAGCAGAGTCTCATGGATTTGCTCATCCTCCAAATGCTTTAAACTTTGAATACTGTTCCGAAGAGTCATCATCTTCTAATGAGGGAAAAATCGAACTTGGAATGCGGTAATAAGCTCTTCCCATGAAGTGATAGAATCTCTTGGAAATTCAGCCAACCACTTGCATGCTTCTCCCATTAGAGAAAATTGGAACAACCTCAGCCGAACCGATTCTTGAGATATGTTCTTAAAGGAGAACGATCCGCATACATCAAAAAAATTCCTTATATCCTCATGTGGATCCTCATGAGCCAACCCACTAAACAAACCTTTCAATTTCAAGAGCTGCATCATGGTGCTTGTAATGTGGAAACCATCGTTTCCTTCAGCTGGAGGCAAGCGAATGGCACCAACTCCACCCACTAGATTTGGGTCATTGACATTCGGGTCGTTGACATCATTGAGATTCCCGATGTCATCTTGGTGGCCCACTTGGCTACCATTGCTACCGTTAACACTAATTTCCTCTGTTTTAACAAGCAACACAAAAACCAAAACTAAAAGTAGGTAGATTCAACTATGACTAACAAGAACACAATTCAACTTCACCAAAAGAATTTCAAACAACACCACTCCCCGGCAGCGGTGCCATTTTTGATTAATAACGTTTCAAAGACACTTCATCCAATTCTAAGTGTCAACGATCGTAAATCAGTATAAAACCTAACTAAATGAGTTGGGGTCGAATCTCACAGGGAGCAGTACGTGTTTCAGATTCAATTGGGAAGTATAAACGTGGTCAAATCAGTCATAGGAATAAAAATTATCGAATAAAGACATCATTCAAATTAAGGGGTGACACGAATGTCAAATGGGGGTTTTAGTTTTGATTATCAACTACAAATAAAAGTCACAAACAATAAGAATTAACAATAATGAGACGGATTCTTGGGATGTGATCGATTATAGGCAATATAGACATATGGGTAATTGCACCTATTAGTAAATAGCTAGATATTACTTAGTAGGCTAGGCTATAGGAGAGGTAAGTTTTGTCTCGAACAATTTACCCCGATTCAAGTGATTTCTCTCGAACATCAACAAGCATGCAAAATAAGAGAAGCCCACACCTTAACCCATTCACTCTCTCAAGTTAAATGTGTGGAATTAGGTTTAGGATTCACTCTCTCGAGCTGAATCCAAATCAACCCAATACCTACAAACCATTAATCAAAAACCTCTCTCTTGAGCAAGCCCAGAACACAAACATAGAACTGCATTTGTAACTATAATTCTTAAATTAAACTACAGTTAATGATTAAACTCACTTTTAAATAGCATTTAAACTAAAAATTAACAATATCCATAAGCTAAATCAGCCCATAATCACATAATCACACTCCAAGAATTTGGGGTTTTAGCTAGACATTATAAAAAGGTAAAAACAGTTACCAAATTGATTATCCATCATCTGGGCAAGAGTGATTTTGTCTTTACAATACTTCAATTTGATGAATATCAAAGACCCACTTCCAATTTCTCAAAAGTGAATTTCTTCAATCCTTCATAACCAAGTAAGAACTCTAGAGAAAACTGTCTCCAAATTATTTTCTAAGTTCACAAGTTTTTTTATTAATTGATTCATAGATAGATAGATAGATACAGAACTAAATGTTCAAAACCATATTTATAGTTACAGAAAATAAGATACGAAATCTCATTCGGTGAAGTAATTCGGGCCCGCCGAACCACTCGTCGAGCCACCCTTTGGTCTCTTGCATCACCCTTTCGCCTTGGCACTGAGCATCCTAAAGGCCTGTAACTTTGGGCGATCTATCTTGGTTTTGTGGAATCACTCGGCGATTCACCGACTGCCCTTTTTCCTTGCCGACTTGGTTCTTTCCTTTAGAGCTTGGCACATTGGAACTTTAGGCGGTTTGAGAAGCCACTCGGTGACACGCCGAATGCTCTTGGTGATCCTCAGGCTCGCCCATCTTCATTTCTTCAGCTTGTTTTGTTCCTTTTTGCCTGTTAGTGTCCTTGCTTTGTTCCTCAATCCATATTCCTGAAAATCAAGGATTTAACATAAGTTATTAGCAAAAAATAAGCATTTGAGGACACTAAATGAATATAAACAAAGCTCTAAATGAGTCCAAAACTCAGACTTATCAACCTTTCTCCCAGATACACAACTTATTTCTATTCCTCCTTACCGTATTGCTCCAACAGAACTTAAGGAGTTGAAAGTACAATTGAAAGACTTGTTGGATAAGGGCTTCATCCGACCGAGTATCTCTCCATGGGGTGCTCCAGTTTTATTCGTTCGAAAGAAGGATGGTTCTCTTCGTATGTGTATTGACTATCGCTATTCTAACAAGGTGACTATTAAGAACAAGTATCCTCTTCCAAGGATAGATGATTTATTTGACCAACTTCAAGGGGCAAGTTATTTCTCAAAGATTGATCTTCGATCGGGTTATCACCAATTGAGGGTGAGAGAGGATGACATTCCAAAGATGGATTTTCGAACTCGGTATGGTCATTATGAGTTTTTGGTAATGTCATTTGGGTTGACTAATGATCCGGCGACGTTCATGAATTTGATAAATAGGGTGTTTAGACAATACCTCGACATGTTTGTGATTATGTTCATCGATGATATATTGATCTATTCGAGAAGTGAGAATGAGCATATTGATCATTTGAGGATCGTGTTTCAAATTCTTAAGGACCAACAACTTTTTGCAAAGTTTAGCAAATGTGAATTTTGGTTGAGATCCGTAGCTTTCCTTGGTCATATTGTTTCAAGCAAGGGTATTGAGGTATAATCTAATAAGACGGATGCGGTAAAGAGTTGGCCAAGATCTCTAACTCCTTCGGATATTAGAAGTTTCTTGGGTTTGGCCGGTTATTATAGAAGGTTTATTGAGGGATTTTCTACAATTACCTCTCCTTTGACGGTTTTGACTCAAAAGAAGGATAAGTTCTTATCGACCGATATGTGTGAAAAGAGTTTTCAAGAGTTGAAAGATAGAATTACTTCCGCTACGGTGTTGACCTTACCGGAAGGGACAAATGGTTTTGTGGTTTATTGTGATGCCTCAAGAATTGGGTTAGGGTGTGTGCTTATGCAAAATGGGAAAGTGATTGCCTATGCCTCAAGGTAACTTAAAGTTCATGAAAAGAATTATCCTACCCATGACCTTTACCTTTCTCATTTGGAACGACTGTAATCCCTCCTTTCTTTGGTACACATTGCACGTGACTTACCCATTTGCTATCCGCAATAGGTTACACCACACCTGCGTCTAACCACTTGATGATTTCTTTCTTCACCACTTCTTGCATAGGTGGATTTAATCTTCTTTTATGCTCAACACTTGGTTTGCATTCAATATCCAATTGGATTTTATGAGTGCATATCTCGAGGGAAATCCCCACAATATCAACAATTGTCCATCTGATGGCTTTAATGTACCATTTCAACACCCCAACTAACAATTTCACTTGACACTCAAGCAAGTCTACAACAATGATGACGGGCAAGGTGTCGTGTGCTCCCAAGAATACATAACGAAGATGAGTTGGGAGTGCTTTTAACTCAAGCTTAGGAGGTTCTTCGGTGGATGGTTTAGCCGGAAGAGTCTCTCAATTTTTTAGATCAATATCAAGCTTCACTGGATTTTTTGAATAAGCACCGAGTCCTGATAGAGCAACCACAACTTCATCATACCCTTTCACTTCATCCTCATTATAGTTTGAAAGAACCACATCAAGTGGTTAACTCATGCACATTATTTAACTCACACTAGCCATTGCCTCATCAATCACATCAATTGTTGAAACCACATGACTGTCACTGGGTTGCTTCATTGATTTGCATATATTGAAGGTAACCTCTTCATCATTTACCTGGAACTTTAACTCACCACTTTCAACATATACTAGAGCTCTGCCGGTTGCCACGAATGGTCTACCCAAAATAATAGGTGCCTCCGCATCAATCTCACAATCCAAAATGACAAAGTCATCCAGAAAGATGAATCTATCCACCTTCAATATATCATAAAGTATTGCAATAGGATGCTTGATGGATCGATCATCCATAAGAAGCCACATTGTTGTGGATTTCGGTTCACCCTGCCCATGTTGCTTGAAGATGGCGTATGACATCAAGTTTATACTCGTCCCCAAGTCGCATAACGCTTTGGAAAACTGAAGCATACCAATGATACAAGGGATAGTAAATTCCCTCGGATCTTCTTTCTTTGTGATCACATCACTGGTCATAACGACACTACAATTGTCAGAAACATCAATTGTTTCAAAATCCATGCTTTTTTTCTTAGTGACTAGCTCCTTCATGAATTTTGCGTATCCCGGCATTTCCAACAATGCTTCAACCAACGGAAGGTTTATGGAAAGTGACTTGAACAAAAATAGGAATTTATAAAACTTTTCATCATAATTTCTCTTTTTTAGCCTTTGAGGGAATTGGGGATTGATTTTGGGTAACGGTTGCACTAACTTTGGAGATGATTCAGCCCCTTCTTTAGCTATTTGCAACTCTTCGGTGGTGCTTTACCTTGGGTTTTCTTCATTCTTTTTTAACATGTTATTATCCAGTGCTTGAGCTGACCTCTCTACCCCAATGGTGTCTTTCTCTTCTTCAAAAGTGTTTGTCCCATCATTTACTGTCACCTCACCACATGCTATTTTCCCACTTCGTGTAACAAGTGCCAAACCTTTGTCATGATCAACCTTTGAACTTGTTGTATACCCATATGCACTCTGCTCTAATAACTTGGGTTCTAATTGGGCTGACAGTTGGCTCATTTGACATTTAGGTTGCTAAATAGCATCCTTGTGAGAATTGACCTTATTATTCAATGATGAGAAATCAGCGTTCATTTCCTTAAGCATGTCATCAGACTCTTGAACCTTATCTAGAATGCGTGATAACAATTCATCCACTCGAAGAATTCCTGAACTACCCTTAGACCTTGGGCTGTCATCTGTTTGCATGTAACACTCCTCATGATTGTCTTCTCTCTTCCAAAAGTCATTTTGGTCAGCCCAATCTTTATTGTATCCTCTTCGTTCTTATTCAATAAGTGTGTTCCAACCTTGATTCCCACCTGACTTTAAATAGCTCGGGCAAGAACCCTCCTCGAGTCTAGACACTCTTTTTACCTGTTTGTTTTTGTCAAGGTTCTCTAGCACCTGTTTCCTCAACAACTCCATTTGGGACATCATCTTGCTAATATTCTCATCCCGCTCTTTTTCCTTATAATTTTTTTCCTTTGTCATCCTAAAATTCAATGGAGATACTTGGTCCTCTTGAGTGTACCATGCCTGGTTAATCTTTGTCATTTCGTCAAGAAGGGAGGATGCTACTTCAAATGGTTGTAACATTATCCCTCCTCGGACAAGCTGGTCAGCTACTCCTTTGTTCACTGAGTCGAAACTCTGGTAAAAGTATTATAGTATCATATTACCCAGAAGCCCATGAGTTGGACACTGTAACAACTACTTTTGAAATCTCATCCATGTTTCATGAATCGGTTCTCCGGGTACTCTCTTGAAGTTCTGAATATTGTCCCGCAACATCACAATCTTCGAGGGTGGAAAGAATCTTATGTAGAATGCCTCGGTAAGTTCTTCCCACAATGCAATGGAGTTTCTCGATAGATCTGCTAACCACTTGGTCGCTTCTCCCATCAAAGAAAGAGGGAACAACCGAAGTCAGACTGATTGTTGTGAGATATTCTTGAGTGAGTATGGACAACAAACGTCCATAAAGTTCTGAATATGTTTATGAGGATCCTCATGATCCAGCCCTCCAAATACACCTTTCATTTGCAATAATTCTTTTCACATGGAATGCAGCATATCCCATGACTAGAGGTAAGCGAATAACACCTACGCTACCCATTTGAGCTTCATTGGCATTATTCAAATTTCCAACGTCATCTAGGTAGCCAAATTGGTTCACAGTGCTTCCATTCACACTCATCTTGTCACCTGCTCAGAAAAAGCTAACCAAAAATTCAAAGTAAAGTAAGTCGATTCAACTACAAACAAGATTAGATCACAACGATACTTCAGTAAGAGAATTCTAAACACCACTCCCCGGCAGTGGCGCCATTTTTTATAATGCTCAACTACACTTCATCTGATACTAAGTGTAGGAAATCGTAATCTAGTATAAACCCAATGAAGAGTTGGGGTCGATCCCACAAGAAGTGATACGGTAGAGAATTCAGTTACGAAGTGAAAAACATGTTCTAATCGATTGTAGGAATAGAAATTATCGAAACCATTGAAGTAAATCTAAGGAATTGACAACAAGTGTCAAATGGGGGGTTAAGGTTCGTAAATTAACAAACACGGAAATAGGGGAGTAATCAAGTAGGAATACTTGGGGATGTGATCGATTAATTGCCAATTTCACTTTACGGGTGTTTATCAATTACTAAAAGTTGCCACGTTGTGCAAAAACAGTTATAAGCAGTTATAAGCAATCTGATCGTGTGCAAAAATAGTTATAAGCAATCTGATCGTGTCGAGCCTAGCAATTGGAGGAAAAGTGTCAGAGTAATCTACACAAAATGTCTGCGCATAACCCTTAACTACAAGCCTTTCTTTATGCATTGAACCATCAGCATTTAGCTTGGTTCGGAACACCCACTTTACCCCAATTACTTTTCTTCCTTGAGTTGTCAACAAGCTGCCACGTATCATTTTTTCGATCATAAACAGCTCCTCCTCCATTGCATTTCTCCACTTGGGATATTTGAGAGAATCTTTAGGGTTACTAGGTTCACGAATCGCAACATTGCATCTCTCATATATATCAGAGAGAAATCGAGTTCCCCTAACTGGTGGATCATCGTCCCTTTCATTTAACCATGAGCTTGTTTTCTGGACGAAATTCCTTGAGTCATCCCAATCCCATTCTTCATTCTCCATGAAGTGGAAATATCTGCTGATAACGATCTTCTCACCTTCAGGTTGAAAGATTTTGTACGCTTTTGAAACATTAATGTACCCAATAAAAATGCCCGGGGAAGCCTTCTTATCTAGTTTATCCCATTTGACCTGAGGAACATAGGTAAAACAAAGACAACCAAACACTTTAAGAAAATGCAGCGGAGGTTTGTATCCATACCATGCTTCAAAAGGAGTTTGATATTTCACAGCTTTTGAGGGAACTCGATTTTGTTGGAACACAGCTGTATTTGCTGCCTCTGCCCAAAACATCTTTGGAAAATTCTTTTTGTGCAACATACATCTTGCCATCTCCATGATAAACCTGATTCTTCTCTCACTAACTTTATTTTTTTCTGGAGTATAAGGAGCAGTAAGTTGACGTACAATCCCTGCTTCATCACAAAATAGAACAAATTGATGAGAAGTGTACTCCTTGCCATTGTCAGATCGTAAAATCTGAATTTTGCAGCAACTTTCAGTTTCCAACTTCGCTTTCAACTTCCAAAAAATGCTCTTGACCTCTGATTTGTACATTAAAAAATAAATCTAGCACATTCGGGTCAGATCATCAATAAAAATAACATAATAAAGACTACCTTTAAGTGAAGGAGTCCTTTGGGGTCCTCCAATATTGGTGTGAACCAGCTGCAACTTTCTTGTTGCTCTCCAAGTTGCCTTTGGGAATGGAAGTCTACTTTGTTTTCCAAATTGACAAGCCCAACAAATTTTAGAACTCGCTCCCAGTTTAGAAAGGTTTTCGACTATCACCAATTCTTGCATTTTTAGAAGCCCTTGATAATGATAGTGTCTGAGTCTCTTATGCCATAACTCGGAAGCATTTTCTCTTGCCGAATACACCACTTGTTCTTCCTCCAATGGATTTAATGAGAAACTTTTGCCTCTCATTTTGACTTTAAACAAGTCATGTCCTGAGGCTTCCTTGATCAAGCAATATTTATCTTCTAAATACAATTTGAAACCTTTTTATAACAGTTGACCAACACTTAACAAGTTCTAATCTAAATTTGGTACATAAAGAACATCAGAAATTGCTTTAGTACCTGACTATGTTTCAAATGTAATGGTTCCCATTCCTTTTGTCGGAATATAACCGCCATGACCTATTCTGACTTTTGTAACTCCAGTAGGCTTCAAGTCTTTAAAGAGATCTTTGTCATGAGTCATATGGTTTGTGCATCCACTATCAATCAGCCAAGCCTCAGTTGAAACATTGCTTGCAAAACACAATGCCACAAAGAGTTGATCCTCTTTCTGTTCATTAATAACCTGGGCGTCTGCGTCTTGCTGCTGCAATTTATTTTTGCAGATAATTGCTTCATGCCCGAGTTGGTTGCACTTACTGCATTTAGCATCCGGCCTTTTCCAACACTTGTACGACGCGCGTCCATTCTTTCCACAATGCATACAAGGAGGATAGTTTCCTTTGAAGAAACCTGCTTTGCTTTTGTTGTTGTATCGAGATGCTCCTTATCCATTTGTTGGCTGGTTCTTCTTATTGTTTTTATTTTTGTATCTTCACCTATCTTCATGTTTGGCCGTCAATTCTCCCTCTCTAATTCCATCTTCTCTCATAACCCTTCTTTGTTCTTGAGCCTGCAAGGAATTCAATAAATCCACCAAAGTGATTTTTGACAGATCCTTGGTGTTCTCCAAAGTGGTAATGGTGGCTTCAAATCTTTCAGGTACAATAACCAGAATCTTTTCAACAATACACGAGTATTTAAACTCAGAACCAAGTAATCTTACTTTGTTTGCTATGCTCATAAGCCTGTCAGAGTATTCTATGATAGTTTCCGATTCTTTCATCTTCTATAACTCAAAGACTCTAATGAGATTCAGCACTTGCATACCTTTGATACGATCATCTCCTTCATATTCTACCTTGAGATAATCCCAGATGGCTTTCGTTGATTTTAGAGACATGATACGAGGGAAAATTGTTGAAGAGACTGCTGTAAAAAGACATGCCTTTGCCTTAGATTTTCTGGTTTTCTTGTCCTTGTGATTTTTAAGTTGAGCCATTGTTGGGTTTCCAGGTAGTGGAAGAACTTCATAGTCTTCCTCGATTGCGTCCCAAAGTTCTAAAGTTTCGAGATAAGCTTCCATCCTCACTGCCTACATGTGAAAATTTTCACCATTGAAGACAAGATTGCCGAGAAACTTGAGCTTTCTTCCATGTTTAATCCTTTGTTGATTCTGCGTGTGGTGCTTGAGTCACTTCAAATAATCACTCACAGAAATACCCACAGATCCCGCAACATAAAAAAAGGTCTTTATACCAATTGTTTGTACAATTTAGAAGTATGAGTTATTAGAAAGCAGAGAAGTCAAAAAGAATATCGGTAGAAAAAGATTTTATTGATGTCTTCAGACCTTTATAAGATTGGAATGAAAACAGAAAGTAGTAAACCCACGACTAACAGATTCCTAACTCACTAACTTACTCCTAAATAATAGGAATAGATAGCTAAAAAATAATTGACCAAGTCATATCTAATATAAAGCAGTAAAAGTAAAATTAAATGTTGTTGATAAAGAAAATTCCTAGCAGTAGTGAATTCTAGATGTGTTGATGGTAAGTGAACTTTGAACCTTGATAGGGCAAGTATGTGAATCATGCATGTTCATATGAAATATATGTATATGCTTTAAGAAAACTTTGAGAGTGAAGTGTCTATGATTATGATGTAGTTGTTGTGTTGTTGAAAGGATATTCTCATATACACACTTATGCATGAACATGGTATGATGTGAAAGGTTTTCTCATGATATGATAATTCTAAGGTTGAAAGGCTTTCTCACCTATTGAATCTAAATGTAGACATGGACGGTGAAAGGTTATTCTCACGCATGATCTAAGAGTTATCCTATGAATTATGTTGGATTGAGTGTAGAGACGTTCTTCCATAAATATGAATTTAAGTCAAGACTTAATAAGTACTCTGTGAGAATTAATGCTTAGCACCGAGTGGATATTATATATGAGATGGAAGCTTTTACACTAGTTGAGTCCGGCTTCCAAGTGAAAGCTTCTACACTAGTTGAGTCTTGCTTTCCAAATTGGATCCTTTTACACTAGTTGAGTCCTGGTTCCCAAAGTATGTCTCAGAATATGGAAACTTTATACACAAGTAGAGTCCGGGTTTCTAGTAGCAATATCCTTATCCCATAAACTATGTGCCCCCATAGGTTATTAGCTAGTTGATCCACCTAAGCTAAAGTATGGTTCTACCTTTGGCAAGTAGGACAACCATTTTCGGTGTTCGTAATACCGGGGGATCATGTATAGCTCACATGGTCTCATTTCAGTTAAGGCTTATTCCCACAACAACAAATAAGAACAAGAATATGAATTATGAACTATGGTTACTCAATAAGCTTTGTATATGAGTTCTCAAAGGCTTTTATGATGATGATGATTATGGTGACTATGTTTATGACTTATGATTTTTCCACTATCCTTATGATGATGTTTAAACTTGGTAAATTGCATACTTTCAAATGAAATGTCCCTTTTATCATGTTTTCAATATTTTTATGCATGGCTATCATACTTAGTGTATCTTTGTACTAACGCCTACTTTTCCTACATTTTTCCCAAGTGTAGGGTCCGGTTCTCGAGGCGATCATTATAGTGGCTAGTTCTTGGACTTATCTATCTTCAGAGTTTATTGGTGAGTCCTCATGGTTCGAGGACAGCTATTTCTAAGGTTATAGTTTCGCTTTATGTATTTCCCTTTTAGAACATGTTGTATGGGCTAGGCCCTATTTCATCTAATATTTTAATAGATGGATATGTTGAGACTTAGTGTCTGGACTTCCGCTTTTCTTTTATGAAAATTTTAAGACTCTACCTGCATTTTTACTCTTATTGTTCTATTGCTTATGTTATGATATGCTAAGTGGCTTGTATGGAGTCCTTCGGGGTTCTATATGCCATGGTACATATAGGGGTACCCCTGGGTCGTGACAAAATAAGTGCATAATGATAGTTGGTATTTGACCAGATTCATTTATTACATCTAAAGTTATATCGATTCTCTCGAATTCGATAGCTTATTAGAGTATCCTTAAGCCATAGATTTTTCTTCCGAGTAAATCTCAAGTTAAAGAATAAACCAATTATACCTAGTGAATTTAATATGAAAAAACATGTTAATAATTGTTCTTAAGGAACTAACTTCCTTCGACTATTTTTCCTTGAGATTTAATCAATAATTATCAACAATCTCCTTCGATTACTTTAGAGAAAAAATATATTGATTCAATCCAACAAAATTATGCAACAATATTGACCAAGATTATTCCTCTTTTGATTAAATAAAATAATGAACAAGGTTGCAATTTAATTCAAATTCCCATAACAAGTTCAAGCATAAGAACAAAAAATCAAAATTCCAACAAATTCATCAATACAATATGTTTGTCAAATGCTCTCTAAGAATCTACTCCATGGATGAATATAAGTTTACTAAGAATAAAGATGAAAAAGAAGACATAGCAATCAAACTTTAAATCCCAACTTTCGTTTTTGATTCCAGAAGAGTACCACGTGTTCCCCCTTTTCTTTTTCATAATGTGGCATTTCTTTTGCTCTATTTTCGATTCCCTGGACTTGGTGCAAGCTCCAACCTCATATAGCATAGGGTTCCTGTGAAATAACAGAAATACCCTTCCTTTAATGATTTCACACCTCCACACCGCACAGACGCGTCGTTGGGAGCCCAAGCGCGCGACCGACGTGTGGAGAGGCTACACCTTCAGAAACCCATTGCGTAGGTGCTCCACTTGGTAGTTGAGCGCGCGACCGCCGCGCGGGCGGGCAATAACTTAGCAGCGGCATATTTTTGTTCTTTTTCTTTCTTTAGCATTCTTATTTGACTTTATCACTAATCATGTTCATCAGTTGAATTTACACACATGCACATATGAAACATAGACAATTAGTTGCAAAATTCACATTCAAACACAAACCCGAACACACCGGACTTCGAATCACCCAAAATGGAGCATTAGAACTCGAGATATCGAAGTTTTAAAATGAGGCTGAATCTGATTTTTTGCTATATAAATAACAACAGTTCTGGTCGCTAAAATCTAAATTTGGTCGTGAAAAAACTAAATTCTGGTCGCTAAAGGTCTACACCAGCAACACAAGATTTTGATATTTAGTTTTTAAAAGTCTCTGAACGGACCATTGGAATTCGTTCGGGACCCGATGAAAATAAACCAGATATGCTACCCCCCTATATTCGAAGTTCCAAACTCAATGGCGTAGTCGGAATTTTAATACGAGGTCATCTCGATAAAAAGTGGGTGCCATATCCTAATGTCATTTTTAGCCAATTTCCACAACGGGCCTTGGAATAAGAGCGGAAGCCTCGGGAAGCGTAAGAAGGGTCGTTCTAGACCAAACTTTGCATTCCATAAAATAAACGCGCTGACGAAATTCTCATCCAAGCGCATTTACCTAGAATATTTACCAAAGTCAAACTTAAGCCAAAATTCAAAGGCTAAAGCACCAAATGGCTACAAAGTCACACCTAAAGCCTCGGGACTCGTGCCAACCATGCGACTAGACTAATTTGGCCACTCTGGAGCTAATGCAATGGTCAGATTTCCCATCTGAGGTCGTTTAGCTGAGGTTATGACTAAAATCAACTTTTCATGTTTCAAAAGCTCCAAAATAGCCACTACTAAAAGGACTTTCATCCACGAAAGTAAGAGTCAAGAGGTACATGAAGGCTCAAATAAGCTAGGGAACTGCTTCCACATCTCCCACTCGGTCTTCCAAGTAGCCTCCTCGAATGGACGATGCCTCCAACAAACCTTCACCACATGAATGGTTGTAGACCTCAGCTGCCTCACATCTCTGGCCAACATAGCAACTAGCTCCTTACTATAGGTCAGACGATCATCCAACTCAACGTCATCATACTGGAGCACATGCGACTCATCTGGAACATACTGGCGAAGTATTGAAATATGGAAAACTGGGTGAATAGCTGAGAATGCTGGGGTAAAGCTAACTCATAGGCCACATCACCAACTGTCCTCAAAATCTCACAAGGCCCAATGTACCTGGGGCTAAACTTACCCCGCCTCCCAAATCTCTTCATGCCCTTCATGGGCGATACTCGAAGGAATACTTGGTCACCAACGGTAAATCTCAACAGTCGACACCTGCGATCCGTATAACTCTGACGTCAACCCTGAGCCATCCTGAGCTTATCATAAATTAACCTCACATGAACTAAAGTCTCCTGAAACAAGTGTGTACCACACGGCCTAGGTTCTGTGGACTCAAACCAACCAACTGGAGTGCCTAAACTCCTATCTTACAAGGCCTCAAACGAGACCATCTGAATGCTAGAATGGTAGCTTTTATTGTACGCAAACTTCCGCAAAAGGAAACAACTGGTCCCACTAACCTCCAAAGTCCATAACACAGGCCGCAACATATCATCAAGAACCAAAATAGTACACTCCGACTGGCCATCAGTCTGTGGGTGGAATGCTCTTCTAAGATCGACATAGGTGCCTAACGCCTCCTGAAATAACCTCTAAAAGCTGGAGGTGAACTGTGAACCCCGGTCTGAAATGATAGAAATAGGCACACCATGAAGATGAACTACCTCTAGAATGTAGATACGAGCTAACCTCTCAGCACTGAAGAAAGTATGAGCTGGAAGGAAGTGTGTTGACTTGGTCAATCGATCCACGATGACCCAAATGCTGTCAACGCCTCTAGAAGTCTGAGGTAAACCCACCAAGATGATCTCTGCAACTCACAACCAGGCCTCAAATTCTCGACCTTCACCTACTGGAAACACAAGCAACGGGACACATAGTCTGAGATGCCCCTCCTCATACCGCTCCACCAGTAATACTGCTTCAAGTCACGATACATCTTAGCGGTGCCCGGATGGATAGAATACCTGAAATCATGGGCCTCGCTAAGGATCAGCTGAATCAAATCCCCAACCCTCGGAACACACAACCGGCTGACAAACCTCAAAACCCCATTTGAACCTAAAGTAGCCTGCCCTGCATCGCCTGCCAAGACTCTATCTCTAAGTGCCACCAGAAACTCATCCTCGAACTGACGACTGCGAAGCTGATCAAGCCAGGATGACTCAACTCCCACATAAGCTAAGACCCGATTGGAATCTGAAACATCAGGCCTGATCATCTGATTCGCTAAAGACTGAATGTCCAAAGCCAAAGGTCTCTCCGAAACAAAAAGAAAGGCTAGACTACCCATACTCCCCACCTTCCGGCTAAAGGCATCTGCTACTACATTTGCCTTGCCCGGATGGTAAAGAATAGAGAAGTCATAGTCCTTCAGGAGCTCAATCTAATGGTGCTACCTCAAATTAAGATTCCTCTGTGTCATAATGTACTGAAGGCTCCTGTGATCAGTGTAGATCTTGCAATGAACTCTATATAGGTAATGCCTCAAGATCTTAAGCACAAAAACTACCGCCGCCAACTCCAAGTCATGAGTGGGGTAGTTGCGCTAATGCAGCTTAAGCTACCTCGATGTATAAGCAATAATCCAGCTATGTTGCATCAACACACAACCCAAGCCAACGGCGGATGCATCACAATATACCGTGAAGCCCTCGCCCTCAACTGGAAAAGTCAATATAGGAGCGGTGGTAATTAATTCCTTAAGCCTCGGATAGATCCTCTCGCACTCCTCCAACTACACAAAGGGAACATCCTGGCGAGTCAACCGAGTCAATGGTGCTGCTATAGTAGAGAAGCCCTTGAAAAAACACCTATAATATCCTGCCAATCCGACGAAGCTCTGAATCTCCGTCAAAGAAGTGGGCCTGGCCCAACCACGAATAGCCTAAATCTTCACCGGATCCACCATAATGCCATTCTTGGACACCACGTGGCCCAAGAATGCTACGGACTCATGCCAAAACTTGCACTTTGAGAACTTTGCATACAACTGATGATCTCTCAAAGTCTGGAGCACTATCCTCAAATGATGCTCATGCTCACTATGGCTTCGCAAGTATACCAAGATATCTTCAATGAAGACGATATGAATGAGTCTAGATAAGGCCTGAATACACGAGTCATCAAATCCATGAGGGTTGCAAGGGCATTTGTCAACCCAAAAGACATCACCATGAACTCAAAATGGCCACAACAAGTCCTAAATGTCATCTTAGGGATGTCCGCTGCTCTAATCCTCAACTGTTGGTAGCCGGATCTCAAATCAATCTTAGAAAACATTGCGGCTCCCTGAAGCTGGTGGAATAGATCATCACTACAAGGCATAGTATAATGGTTCTTCACGGTCACCTTATTCAAATAACTGTAATCAATACACATTTGCATAATATCATCCTTCTTCTTCAAAAACAAGACTGGGGCACCCCAAGACGATACACTAGGCCGAACCAATCCCTTGAGCTCTGTGAGGCCATACGGTACGGTGGGTTGTAAACAGGATGAGCACCCGACTCCAAATAAATGGTAAAATCAATATCCCACTCCGGGGGAAGGCAAACAAGGTTGGCTGGAAACACATCTGTGAACTCGCGGACCATAGGGAGTGAATCAACTGTAGGGCCCTCCCTACTAACATTTCTAACAGAAGCCAAATATGCCAAACACCCGCCAACTACTAGCCTCTGAGCCTGTACATAAGAACTCACCCCAACTGGTGTGCGACTACGAGAACCCTGCCACACCACTAGCAGAATACCAGGCATGGCTAACGTAACAGTCTTGGCATAGCAATCCAAGACCGCTCGGTGAGGGGATAACCAGTCTATGACCATAATCAAATCATAATCCATAAAACTTAGCACAATAAGATCTGCCCGGGTATCCCACCCCTGAATAGTCAGCACACATGATCTACAAACCTGATCCACTACTAAAGAATCCCCTACTGTGGTTGAAACACGCAATGGTACCACTAAGGGCTCAGGACTCACCCCCAATCGAGGAGCACAATAAGCAGACACATTCGATTAAGTAGAACCAGGATCAAATAAGGATGAAGCGGACTGAATGCATAGGAGAACCATACTTGTTATAACATCATCTGACGCCTCGGCCTCTGCTCTAGGTGGTGCTTCATAAAAATGGCCCATGGCGCCTTTACCACGCAAATCTAATCTGCCACCCACCCTGCCTCCCTGGGGACCTCCCCGAACACCCTGATAGTGACCTCCTCCTCTAGCTGGAAGGGATACTGTTGCTACCGGTCTCACTACTTGAGGAGCTAGTAAGGCTGATCTAGAGCTAGGGCACTCTCTGGACAAATATCCAAGCTCCCCATACATAAAGAAACCCTGTGATGATCTGCCCGCTACTGGAGGCCGGCCACCCCAACCTGATGAACCTATCTGAAACCCACCTCGACCCTGACTCTGACTAGCACTATAACTACCCTAACGGTGTTGGTCATCTTCTGATAACTGCAATGATGCCTAAAATGGGCGACAAGGGTGACCCTGCTGGAACCTCTAATGAACCCGGTCCCGAGTATCTTTAGGCCTAGGATAGGCCCCACTAAAGCTATCATCCTCCCTGTCCCTCTTACCGCTGCACCCGTGGGCCTCACGACAGAGCTGATCAAGTGTACGGGCATGGTCAACTGTATTGAGAAAAGTGTTGCCCGCTGAAACCATAGAATGTGACTCAATACACAGCTGCAACGTCAACCCTCTAATGAAGCACCTGACTATCTCCTCCTCTGTTGGCAAGATCATGGTGGCATAACGGGATAACTCATGAAATCTAGCCTCATACTCAGATACCATCATGGAGCCCTGCTCCAACCTTAAGAACTCATAACAGAGCTGATCTCTGACACTCTGTGGGATAAATCTAGCCAGAAAAGCCTCAAAAAACTTTGTCCACATCACTGTCGGGAATCCAACTGGTCCGGTCTCCATGAAAGAGTGCCACCACTGCCTGGCCGGCCCATCTCACTAATAAGTTGTGAAGTCGGTTCCCTTCGACCCCACCAACTCCAAAGTCTGCAGTCGCTCCCGACAAGTAGTAAGGAACTCCTGGGCACCCTCACCAACTGCCCCCGAAAACCTCAGCAGCGACAGTCTCAGTAACACCCCAAGCATCTTCTTCTCCCTCAATTGCATAACTCCATCTAAAACATCCGGTTGAAAAGCGGCTGGTGCTGTCGGCTGCTGAACCTCTGGGGCCGCTGTTGCAGACTAACCATGCGGTACTGGACTGGCTCTGGAACTGGTGTTGGGGCTGTCGCTGCTGTGGAATGTCCCTAATAGCCATTAGAATATGTGTAAGCATAGCCTGAAGATCAGGGGCAGAAGCTGGTGTGGGTGATGGCTGGGCTGGTCCCGGCCGCACCGGTTGGGGAGGAATCTTGTCTAACTGAGGCTTCGCCTCCGGCTCTAGAGTCTTCCCTCTCTGTGAGGCTGGCACTGTAGCCCGACCTCAACCTTGGGGTCGACCTCTATTGTGCGTGTGAGCCATCCTGCGATACAGTGAAACAAGTAAGGTTCCATGAAACCAATTGGACAAGAACGCACGAAAAAGATACAAAATAGGAAAACTCCCTAAGGACATCCTATAGCCTTCCGAAGATAAGTCACAAACGACTCCGCGCCGATCCTCAAGACTCTTCTAGATGTTAGCTCTCTACAAGTTAGACCGATGAACCTGGGGCTCCGATACTAACTTTGTCACATCCCAATTTCAAGAGCCATGATGGCGCCTACCAAGCCGCTAGTAGGCAAGCCAAACCCTGTCCTGAAACTTTAGAGTAATGGGACTAAGGGGGGGAACTATCCTAAACCAAGTGAAGCATAAATAAACAGAGTACATAAGAGGAAGGTGGAAGAGAACCCAAACTATATATAAAAAAAATACCTCACAGAACCTAGAATTCATATGTACAGAACTACTGAAAGAGTACAAGTCCTAAAAGTGGACCACAAAAATAAGACTTCCTCAAAAATCAAAGGGCAAGTCAAAATGTAAATACGGAATGGAGACAGGAAATCCCAGAATGCCATGAGCTCACCCTCGTCTCCAGAAAAGACTACTGCAGGCTCGACCTCAATGCTGATAGCTGGTGCTTGAACCTGCATCACGGAAACAGATACAGAGTGATGCATGGGTACAAAAGCGATAGGTACCAAGAAGGCATCATAGGCCGACTGAGCAAGAAAGGTAGGAACAGACGGAAAGGATAGAATCAAACACGAATAGAGGTCAACAGAAATAAGAGCAGAACAATCAGAGAGTTCGTCTAAGGATAATTAGCCTAAACCCAGTTAGGCCTCCCATAAGACCTGCTATGTACACTCACGTACAAACAAACAAGAACCCGAACGGACTCCCATAAGACCGACAGGTGCACAGGAAGCCATAACTACGGAACCCAAACGAAAGCCAGCTCCGAACCGATAGATCCAACAACTCCAACCCAGTCAACAAGTCTTACTTCCACATCGAGCTACCTAGCCCGCCAGCAACTCCAGGGCATTACACAGCCAGACGAGTACCGCGCGGGGGTATATTAATCCCCTCCAAAATCCCTAATCCAACTACCCAATAGGCTAACACTTTGGGGGTCGTGCACAAGCCAGACAAGTGTGCCATTTAACACTTCCTGAGGCCTTGCCCTAGCCACACAGAGTGCGCGGACCTGTCAACTCCGAAGAGGACCTCAAGTAACTTATATCCAACTACCCAGCCAGCTAATCACCCCGGGGGCCTTGCAAAATGCCAGCCAGGTGAGTCAGCTATCACTCCCGGGGGACCTACCCAATGTCAGCCAGAGTGTGTGGGTAAAATCAACTCCGTAGAGGATCTCAAATTAAGAGCCATCGTGGATCGACGTCCACTACCAACCACATCTAAATAGTGAATCAACTCCTAGCCATCGTGGATCGACGTCCACTACCAACTACCTCACACCAGAACCGACCCCGACAAACCAAACCCAGGAAAATACTACGACTCTGATAACGCATCGACATCACAGAAATTGGGAAAGAAGCCAAAAGGATTACAAGCAATAAAAATTCTAAAGCGAGGATCAACTAGCAGACCCAAGTCTGCTATGCAAGTCTATAAGGACCTAGTCCATCCGAATCGACGTCAGATTCATACCAAAGTCAATCAGGTGCATGGGTCTAAGGCAACAATAGTCTGTCCTAGACTAAAGCCAAAGATAAACTCCAACATTAATAAACAGTCAACTAGATACTACACATGCAACGACAAATAAACAGCACAACAGGTAATTCACAAATACACAGTGATAAACAACTCCTCCGACAACATGGTACTAATCCCGATTATCAACCCTACGACATGGTTTCTGAGAAGAAGAGAAGAAATACTAGCAGCCCATCCCAAATTCACACAATTCAGCATGCAATTACACAATCAGGCTCAATCTAAAGGAAAGGAAGTCGTAGCCTACTAGAAGGCTGACTGTGCGCGCTCTAAATCACTCTACAAGAGCTTTTCCCTTCTGAACGACCTCGAATTGCTACCACGTTATCAAAAATAGAATCACAACATCAGTATGGTCGTTTAGACACTAAAATCATCAAAATCAAAGATAGACCAATTTCAGAGTCAAATTTGAGAAACTCTGTAATTGACTCCGTGAAGAGGTCCTAAATCCTCCCCCGAGCTTGTGTTCAACAAAGGAAAACCTCTCGGGGTTCAGAACAACTCCATGCAACAACGAATAAAAATGCAAAACTTTAAACAAAAAAGAGACTTGGGGAAGCCACTTACAAGACAGATATACCACAATTAGAGACTTTACAACATGCTCCGGACATTCCCCCAAACATCCAACGCAAACTTGAACACATTGGACTTCGAGTCACCCAAAACGGAGTTCTAGAACTCGAGATATCGAAGTTTAAAAATGAGGTTGAATCTGATTTTTCGATATATAAATAGTAGCAGTTCTGGTCGTTTACTGTTAAATCTGGTCGCTAAAAGACTAAAATTCTGGTCGCTAAAGGTCTTCACCAACAACACCAGATTTTGCTATTCATTTTTTAAAAGTCTCCAAACGGATTCTCGGAATTCTTTCAGACAAGATGAAAATAAACCATATATGATACCCCCCCCCCTTAAATTTGATATTTCAGACTCAATGGCGCAGTCAGAATTTTCATACGAGGTAATTTTGATAAAGAGTGGGCCCCACATCCAAATGTCATTTTCATCCAATTTCCACTACGGGCCTCGAAATAAGACCGGAAACCCCGAAAGGGCACGAAGGGTTGTTCTAGACCAAACTCGGCATTATGGAACTAACAGCGCTGACGAAATTCTAATCCGAGTGCGTTTACCAAGAATATTGACCAAAGTCAAACTTAAGCCAAAATTCAAAGGTTAAAGCACCAAATGGCCCCAAAGTGACACCAAAAGCCTCGGGACTCATGCCAAGCATGCTACTAGCCTAATTTTGCCGCTATGGAGCTGATGCAACTGTCATAGAAGTAGTGTTGTATTAATTTAGCAATTTAATTATGTCTTCCTTGTTGTATCATTTTTCAATCCTTTTTTTTCCTTTATTGAATTTGGCTGAATGAATTTTTATGTGGCTGCATAATTCGATCGGCAATGGAAAAGACGGTGGAGTAAACATTTGTTCCCTGGCCGGCTCGGACCAGTAGGGTATAATCACCATCGGATGGGATTAGTTAAGAAAATAAAGTGCTCCTAGGTGTTTAATTTTTTTATAAAACGTATGGTACTAGTTATTTATATGGCCTTTACATATTTTAAATTATTAATTGTTATGACTTATAATATTGTTTATGTAATTTCTAAATATGTAAATTGTCTTTCATATAATTTAAAGATTGTATGTTCGAATTCACAATTAAAATAAAGAAGTTTGATCAAAATTCAAACTATATCATATAAATTAAAATTTTGTTGAAATCCATCATCGTATTTCTATATCTCATCCTAATAAGAAAAAATATGTTACATGTTTAGGGGATGCAAAAGATATTCATACCATTTATCAAAACTTGGAACCTAAAAAAGTTATTGTTCTTGTATTGAAGTGTAAGATTACCTTAAATATCCGAGATTTCATTATTTAATTTTTTATTTTACTTATGAAGTGCAAATAAGCAACCCTTGATATTTATTATCCCACTACAAGAATAGTATAATACCATCATTCTCTACATTTCGTTGATGATGAATTTATGTCGAATTACTATTGATTGACTTTTAACCACATGAAAATAAATATAATAGTTTGATGAGTAGTATTCCGGTAAACATGAATTCACTGACAAGACATTAATTTTTATCTCTTGGCTATCCCATCATGAACGATTATTGACTACTAATTTCCTTTCACTTCAATGAAATTTTAAAAGTTTCTTAACACAACATCTTTTACATAATTCTACAACAAGATAATTCTAAAATTTTCCATCATATTATTGAATGACACTATGAATCTTTTATTTTGAGTACCTAGGAAATATGTTTCTCGTTCGATGCAAAATACTACAGCCTATATCAGAAATAACGATTAGAGTGCATTTCTAATCTCTCTCGATGATTCTTAGAAGAAATAGTTTAACGATTAGAGTGATTCCGGTATATATATATATATATATATATCGGCATCAAAGTTCTTAGAAGAAATAGTTTAATTTCTCTTTTAGCTTTTTTATAAAGAAAAATAATACTAATACATAAATCTTTTTTCATATCTGTTGATGATAAAAGTAATGTTGTATTAATTAAGTAACTTAATTATATCTTCTTTGTTGTATTATTGTTTCTATCTTTTATAAAAATCACAGTTTAATTACTCAAGCATTAAAGATATATATAGACGAAACAACTTTATATTGAAGTTTCAAAACTATGACGTTCGATCTGATCTATTTTTTACATAGAAGCATGATATCTTAGTGTTAATATCATTGAAAGTTGATTGTAATAATGTTTTAATCAAGCTAATTAAGTTATCAGAAAGAAAAAGAAGATTTGTCACCCCTTTCAATTCACTTACGTTTAAATGATAAAAAGACTTGGGATGGCAATGGTGGCATAGGGGTGGGCAGATTTGGCTTTTATGTAGGTGCAAGGTGAGGCGAGTTGAATTTTGTTAAAAAGAATTTAGTATGAATTGCATGTCCCGAAAAAATATTTTGGAAGAAAGATTGCTTAAGTCTCGATGAGACACCTAAACATACCTTGATTTTAAGAACAAAATTTAGCCAAATAATCTCAAATTTTCAATTAATACGTCTACTCCCTCCAATCCATTTTACTTTTATTCCTTTCTTAGAATAGATGATTCATAAAATATACTTTTTTTATTCCAAGCAAGCCCTAAGTGAATTTTTGAACCTTTTTTCATAGTTCAAAATAATTAAATTGTTCAAAGTTCAAGATGGATATTTGATTTTTTCCCCCATATTTTCCCTTTTCTTTAATGAAGTTTTATATTTTTTAGGAGATAAATTGTTCTACTTACAAAGTTATATTTATGAGTTCACAAAAGATAATCGTGGAAAATATAATTCAAATTATATTCTTAAATATTTTTCTTAATAGATGTACATTGTCTTACAAATTCACTTAACATGAAATAAAGAAAACAACAAATAAAATGAATCGGAGGGAGCATCTTTCAATTCAATTGGTGAGAAGTCAGCAATAACAATCCAGTAGATAAACTATCATCTATATTAAAAACAGTAATGCTACAAAATGACATGATAATGAAAACCACCTAGGTTTTCTACGTCAACTAGTGCAATTTAATTTTTTACTACAATTTTCTAAGATTTTATAGTGATGACTTGTTGTTTAATCGCTATTATCATCAGGAGATATAAGAAAATATTTCTGTATTTTTTTATTCTTCTAAAAATCAAAAATAGAAACGAAACTATTTCTTGAAATAACTGCATAAATCGAGACAGTTTCACTTGCTCCCTGGCAGAGCAAGGTTGAGTTCAATATTGAGCTCGTGATGGACATGCTCCTCATTTTTATGAGGATTTTCTAGGTTTTCCTCATTTGACGTTGAAAAATTAAGTTTGGCTTTAGGGCCGCGATATATCCTAGCTGCCTTATCATATGCTTTTGGTGCTTCTTCATTCATATCAAAGGTCCCAAGCCAGACACGTACCTTCTGGATGGGGTTTACAATATCAACTTTGTACCTCCCGCGTAGCCTCTTCCTTACATTCCTATATCGAATCTTAATTGGGGTTACCACTGCCGTTATTACTATAGTTGCACCACCATCTTCTTTCTCTTCCATATGAAAATATATATAGAGGGAATTTAATCTAAAAATATAGAAGGTCTATTTTGTATTCAGAGAAGATTTAGTTAGTAAAAAAGAAAGAGGGAGACTAATTTATATAGCCATTTCTCAAGGGATACATTTGATCTAGTAATGAATTTAGATGGCATCTAAGTTGTTTTAGTAAATACATTGTACATATAATTGCTTGAAAATGAAAAGAAATTAACTTTTCTAAAGAAAATTGTAGAAATAAATAATTTCATTTCAAGTTCATTATTCATTAGGCTACAAGTAAATATTTTAGCGTGATATTTTTTTAATTTATTTGCCAAACAAAAAATAGGCAATAAGTATTAAATTGACTTATTATCCAAAACAAACAAAAAATATTTTCTTCCATTGAATCAATATACACCTTAGTTGACCAATATTTTTATGTTTTATTCTTATAGGTGTGAATTGTCACGACCTGAGCCTACACCCTGAACGTGGCCGACATTTGAGAATCATTGTTTGTCCCCAAGTGAACCCCCATCCTAGCTAACTCTAAGAGGAAGACAAACTCAAGAATACACAAGCATCAAAATTGAAGAATTATTTAAAAATAGTTATCAAATCTTAAAATTTATCTGAAAATACTGAGTATTAAACGTAAATGTTTAAATTAAATATTTGAAACTAAATATACTACAAGACTGGCCGAGATTATCTATCTATAAAGCCTTCACGATATAAAAAAAGGCGTCAGAAAAAGACCCACGATACAGTGAAGCGTCACTACTAACAAATCATAAAACTAGAGTCCTTTGAAAGCAAGGCGGCCTCACCAAAAGATTACGAGCAGATGATGTGATATCAATGAAACTCCTGTTGATGATCCTAAGTACTTGAATCTGCATCATGAAATGATGCAGTTTGAATCACATCAACACATTGAATGTAGGAGTATGTAATAGGGTTGAATAACACAAATAACATAACTAAAAGGATGAAAGTAACTCAAGTAAAATATAGTAAAAATCATGATGTAAATCATTTAAGCTCTTACCGTAGGCATGCAATAATAGTAAATACTCAACTGAAATGTATATATAAAAATATGCTTTAATTTACTTTAGAGGGGAGTTTCTCTAACCGACAACCATCACTATGAGCCTCGTAATGATACAACATCTTACCCACGTTGCCACAGTCGCTCTATATCTTGCCAGAGTATAGAACGCAAGTGAACTGATGGATCCACTAAAAGCCTTCTTGAGGCAGGTGAGGAGTCACCTATCTTGCAGTACGATCCTATCTACGTTGGCTACATAGTTTATGGGGGATATGAGTTGTATGAACTCTCCCACATATCGGTACTCAATACACTCCCGAAATATATAATTGTATGCTCATGTAAAGTATTCACTAGGTTGAGATAATTTATAATGACCCTCCAGGTCATTTCTGTTTTTATGCCTTCTTTCTGTCGTTTACAGAGTTCCTGTAGCAACCACAAGTCATTTATGACTTGACGCCACTGACTGTTCGGTCGCCTGGTCTTTTTTTGGGTTTTATGCCCGTTTTCCTATTTTGGAGCTTTCGAAATTTGAAAAGTTGATTTCAGTCATAACCTTAGGTAAACGATCTCAGATGGGAATATTAAATGAATTTGAAATAAGAGAATTATAAAAATTTTCGATGTTGAAATCTGTTAATGTTGCTCTTTTGGTTCTCCATTAAGGAAAACATTTGTTACCTGGAATTGTTTTACTTTAATCTAGTCAATAGCTGAATACGTGAACGATTGCAATACTGAACACATTAATAAATAATGACTTATATCAAGAAATTTTTTAACATACCTTTAACTTCTCTGATCTAGGCATACAAACATCTAGTTATAAACAAAAGAGATCAATATGTAAATATTTAAGGTAGCAACCATTTTCCCATATGACGAAAAAAAGAGCAAGAGTAATTCAAGAAAATCACCCATATCTAAAATGATTATCTTTAATATAATTTTTATGCTTCAAGTTAATTCTTTAATATTTTTAAAATGTCTTTCTATAGTTTATAATTCTCTTGTTTCAGATACATTTTTTGTAGATATCTATCATAGCCCCTCTATAACACTTCATGACACGACAAATTTCCTAGCATTTTTAGAGGATGAAAGTTTTTCTTATACCATAGATCATATGGTGGAATAAAAAACCACGTTCCTGGGATTTAGTAGTAAGATGACATTTAATATCTGATTTCATTATGTTTACAATATTTTTCTAAAGGTGTACAAATGAGAATAACCCTCCTATATATAATCCTTCTACATGAATAGTAAAATATCTTCATTTCCTAAATTACATTAATGATGAATGTAACTTTTATTACTATTGATTTTTTTAAAACCAAATGAAAAGACGTATAAGTTTTAGTAGTATTACGCTAAATTTATATTCACCCACAAGATAGTGGATTTGAAATATAGGCAATAACACTAAAATTTACTCTTCAAAACTAATTAAAAGAGACATCGATCGTCATCAATAAAAACACTCAACTAAGAGTCGAGGTAGAATCCCTCTGAGAATGGTGTATCATAGAAAATTCTACTAAGAAATTTGGATTATAAAATTATTAATTTGAAATAGTAAAATGAAATGAGTGGGTGATTCTACCAATTTAACAAAAGGGTTTGGTTATCATTTGTCACAACTAAACTAAAATTTTAGAAAATTGAAGAAGTAACAAGCAATCTAGGGGTGCGGGGATTGGAAATCAATTTCTCATAGGGGTAATTTTGTTTCTCGATAGTGATCAACATTCATGAATAGGCTAGATAATCTTCAATGACGGTAATCTTCTTTCGATCTCATAGCATCCTTGCATAGAATCTCCTTTCGTTCTCATCTACATGCTATTCCAAACAATCCCATACCTTACTCTATTCTCTCATTCGATGAAGAAATAGAGAAAGAAGATCTGACCCATAACCTCTATTTTCAAGTAAGTTACATACATCAAATCTGAATTTCTAGTAGCAGCCTAATTACCCACTCCAATTAATATCATCTGAGCGTCGACCAGAGATAAATCTAGGAATTAAATTTGCAACCATAATCCATAAATTAACCCCATGCTCATTAAGCCAAATTCATACTTAAATAACAGTAAAAAAAGTATAACAGAATACCCACTACATTAAATCAACACCCAACCCCATAATTGCACCCCTAGATCTTGGGGTTTTTGCCACTCTTAAAAAAACAAAGAAATTATATATTTCATGAAAGCAGCCATGAGTAACATGAAATTAAGCAATTACAAGCAAACCCACTTTGGATTCAACTTCAATTTGTCAATTTGAAGAACAAAGTTGTAAAACCCTAAAAAATAGAAAGTGTTCTTCACAAGGTAAAGTATTGTTCTCTCTTTACTTTTTCATACACAAAAAATAATTGCTATGCTTCTAAACTCTCATGTATACCCTTTTCTCTCTCCTGTTGGTTATTTATAGTTTCCCAAAATTTGGCATAAAACTCAATGCACTACCCACTCGGCGACGTTAGTCGGGCTTGCTGAGCTTATTGGTGAGTCGCCAATCGTGCTTCAGCTCGCTTTTTCTTGCTCTATGCTTCAGGTGTTTGAACCTTAGTCGGCGAGCTTCTTCGAGTCTGCCTTTCACATTCGACATATCACTGATTACAACCTTAGTTCACCTTTCGAGCCTTTAATTTGTCTCCTTGTACGATCGCCTTCAGCGATGGTAAACCTGTTCACCTTTTCTCATTCAGCAAATTACCTTTTCGTTTGGAGTTCACCGATCTGCCTCAATAAATACAAGTGTTGTGCACTATCACTTTGGGTGAGGTCATTCTCACTAGCTGATCTGCCTTTCTTGTTTGGCGATCATTAATGTATAGTTTGTACTTCTCTTCAAATTTTTGTCCATTCTTTCAGACATTGCTCATTTCCTTGTCCTTTAGCCTTTATAGATGTAAATCTTTAAAATATCATTAGAATAGAACATAATAAGGCTTTGATGAAACTAATTGTTGAGCTAAAAATGAGTGCAAATCTACCACATATATATAGGCTCAAGTGAATCGTGGATAGAGATTGAAAATGCACTCTGATATTTATTATTCTATAGATAGGAGGAGTTTGCATTGGAGGATCAATGTAATTGATAAGTACTCACGATATTCATAGTGCCACTTCATATTAGGATGAAGGATTTTAAGATTATCTCACTAGAAAATGTTGTAATAGATATTCTGGTAGGAACTTTTAAAACACTAGTTTTGATGCACGTGTGTTGCACATGAATGTTAAATCATATAGTACACTATTTTTATAATAATGTTAGTATTATTAAATAAAAAATTAAGTAAATAATTATAAATGAAATAATAAAGTATGAATTCCCATGAATCATGGATATGATGTTTCTTATGATTTTTAATTGTGTGCGTACTTGATGAGTCCTGGATTTGGACTCATTTAGGGCTTTGTTTATATAGATTTAGTGTCCTCTAATGCTTAATTTGTGCAATAACTGACGGTAAATCCTTTATTTCCAGGTATATGGCTTGAGGAACAAAGCAAGGACATAACAAGCGAAAAGGAGCAACACAAGCTGAGAAAAGAGAGACAAGAAGGCCTGAAGACCACCAAGAAAGCTCGGCGATTCGCCGAGTCTCCCCTAGACCGCCTAATTTTACAGAATACTAAACCTGAAACGGGGAAAACTTAGGCGAACTGCGTTCTCTGTCGGCAAAGGAAAATTGTACTGCCAAACGCACTGATCAAGACCAAGACAAAATTCAATTGGCGAGCTAAAGGACTGAAAGGTGCATCGCGGAAGTCATTGGCGATCCCGATCTAGATCGCCTAAAGTTACACTGTCTGAATGAGGAAAATGTAAAGACGAAAGAGGTGATGAACCGGAACAATTGGCGAGTCGCCGACTGGTCAGTGATACCCAACTTTTCTCACCGAATGACCCCAAAAAGTAGTATCTTAGACCAGTATAAATTAACTTTTAGAAGAGAGAGAAGGAATTCAGTCATTACAGAATGAAATATAGAGAACAAAAACACTATTGTTGTTGATTTTAAGAAATTTAAGGAAGAGATTTCGAGTGGGTGTTGTAATAGAAAAGATTTCGATTTTCAATACCCAGCTATGGATCATGTAGTAGGTACTGAATTTCTTCCTTTTATGATGATTAGCTAAAACTCCAATCTTGGGGGTTTGACATTGCGATTAAATGCTGATTTTGGCTTGATGGGTGTTTGTTGTTAATAATTTTAGTGCTAATTCGAAGTGGGTCTGACTTATTGTTGTGGTTTACCTACTCTATTGATGGTCTATTTCAATTTATTAGTGTTTTATGCTTGCTTGAAAGAGAAGTATGAAACTAAGGTGATAAGTTGGCACTCATAGTTATTGGGTTATGGTGGGTTCAGCTCGACAGAGTGAATCACAAGACGCATTCTATATATTCAGCTCGAGAGAGTTAATTTAGTGAGGTTGTGGGCTGGTTTCCATGCTTAGCACGTTGAGGTTCGAGAGAACTCAATTGAAGCGAGGTAGTTGTTCGAGAGAAAAATACCTCATCTAAAGTTCATTTTACCCACAAAGATTTAGCACTTTTAACCATCAATTGACACCTATTGAGTTGAGTTAGCAATTGATTTCTCAATCCCCCCAAGTATATTTCTTCTATTTGATTGTCCTTAGTTAATTGTTGAGATTGATTCCTGATATAATAGCCCCTTATCCTGACAATGAGGTCACCTTTAGATTTTATTAATAGTTTTCGAAAACCTTTATTCCTTCAGCTACAAAGATCACTGTTGTAACTTTATATTTGAATTCAAACAAAACTACTCTATGTGGGATCGACCCCAACTCTTTTGTTGGGTTTATACAGCTTAACGATCGTCTACACCTTGTATCGGATGAGGTGTAGTTGATACGTTAATCAAAATGGTGCCGCTGTCGGGGAGTGGTGTTGTTTAGAGTTCTCTTATCGAAGTTTAATTTATGAGTTTGTTGGCTGAAGTTGAATCGATTTAATTTGTTTTGTGTTTGTGTTGGTTGTGCTGAACAAGAGAAGATATGAGTGAGCCAGGGAGTAATGGTGGCCAGGTGGGCCACCAAGGTGATATTGACGATTTTAATAGCATAGATGACCCAATTCAAATGGGTAAAGCTGGTGCAATCTGTTTTCCGGCAACCGAAGGAAAGGCTATATTCCATGTTACTAACGCAACACTCCATCTACTCCAAATGAAAGGACTTTATGGAGGATTGGCTCATGAGGATCCACATGAGCATATGCAGAACTTTACGGATGTTTGTAGTCCGTTCTCATTCGAGAACATGTCACAAAAATCAGTCTATCTCAGGTTGTTTCCATTATCTTTGACGGGTGAAGCTACAAAATGGTTGGCTGAGTTATCGAAGAATTCAATCACCTCATTGGATGAGCTTACCATGGCGTTCGATGTGAGATTCTTTCATGCATCAAGGATGATGATACTCAGAGATAGCATTCAAGGGTTCAAGCGAGTGGAGGGTGAACAAATCCACGAAACGTGCCTGAGGTTTAAGAAGCTATTACTTAAACGCCCAACGCATGGACTTCCAAACAACGTGCTACTCCAGTACTTCTATAGAAGCCTTGACTCAGTAAATAAAGGGGTAGCTGATCAATTGATTCGAGGAGGAATAATGTTACAATCGTTCGAGGTAGCTTCGTCCCTTCTTGATGACTACCAAGATAAATCAAGCATGGTACACTCAAGATGACCAAGTCTCACCCTTTTGTTTTAGGATGACGTCGGAGCAGCTTGATAAAGAAAAATAAAGGGATGAAAACATTAGTAAGATGTTATCCCAAATAGAGCTACTACAAAAGCAAGTGCTGGAAAATGAGAGCAAACCCAAAGAAGCAAGGGGAGTGTTTAAAGTTGAGGAAGGTTCTTACTCGTGCTACTCAAAGCCGAGGGAGAATCAAGGTTGGAACTTTTGAAATGATGAGGTGGGTTTCCACCCAAGCTACTTGAAGTAGGGTGGGAATCAAGGTTGGAACTACCACAAGGAAGAAGAGCGGAAGTGATACTATCAAGAATGGGCTGAACAAAGTGATCATGGAAGAAGGGAAGATGAACATGAAGAGGATCATACACAATCAAGTGACAGCCCAAAATCAAAGGGTAGTGCAAGTAGCCTACGAGTGGATGATTTGTTATCCCGCATCCTTGACAAAGTTGAGGGCTCAGATGATATGCTCAAAGGGATGAAAGCTGACTTTTCATCATTGAAAAATTGAGTGAAATCTCATGCTGACGCAATCAAGCAACTTGAAGGGCAATTAAGCCAACTTGCAACACAATTAGAACCTCAGGCGATTGAAAGAGAGGAAGCTGATTACACAACAACTTTGAGGGAAAACGGTGACAAGAATCTGGTTGTTGTTACTCGAAGTGGAAAGGTAGTGATGGGTGAGATGAAGGGGAATTATGAAGCTCAAGTTCTTGAGAAGGAAAAATACATTGAGGAAGAAGAGGTTCCCATTCCACAAAGCCTTGCCAAGGAGTCATAAGAGGATAAAGGAAAGAGCACCTCAATCCCAAAATTGCTACAACCTCTGCCCAAAGTAACTCCTCCTTTTCCCCAGCGTCTTAAGAAGAACAATGAGGATGAGAAGTTCAAAAAGTTCTTGTCAGTGTTCAAGACACTCTCCATAAATCTATCATTAGTAGAAGCATTGTTGGAGATGCCGAGTTACGCCAAATTCATAAAGGAGTTGGTTACTAGAAAGAGAAGCCTCGATTTTGAGACAATCGAAGTTTCTCATAGTTGTTCAATTATGACTAGTGAGACAATTAAAAAGAAAGAAGATCCAGGAGCATTTACCATCCCTTGCACTATTGGCATGCTCCAATTTTCCAAAGCCCTATGTGATTTGGGGGTAAGCATAACTCTAATGCCATACGCAATCTATAAAAAACTTGGGTTGGGTGAACCAAAATAAACAACAATGAGGCTATTGATGGCGGACCGGTCAATCAAACATCCGGTGGGGATACTCTATGTTATTTTGGTGAAGGTGGATCGATTCATATTTCCGGTGGATTTTGTCATCCTTGATTGCGAGATTGATGCTGAAATTCCCATTATTTTGGGAAGAACATTCTTAGCGACAGGAAGGGCGCTAGTGGATGTTGAAAGCGGAGAATTTAAGTTCTGGTTGAACGATGATGAAGTCACCTTTAATGTGTGTAAGTCAATGAAGCACCCAAGTGATATTCATGTGGTTTCGACAGTTGATGTAATTGATGAAGCAGTGACTAGTGTGAGCCATTTATTGTGTATGAGTGAACCACTTGAGGCGATGCTTGCAAACTATGATGAGACCGAAGTGCAAGGTTATGATGAGGTGGTATCTGCCTTTTCGGGATTGGGGGAATGTTCAAGGAACCCAGTAAAGCTGGACATTGATCTGAAAAATTGAGAAAATCCTCCCGCGAAACCATCTACGGTGGAACCTTCAAAGCTGGAATTGAAAACACTCCCAACTCACTTGCGATATGCATTTTTGGGGGAAAACAACACCCTACCGGTTATTATTTCTGTTGACTTGCTTGAATGGCAAGTAAATTCGCTTCTTGAGGTGTTGAGGAAGTACATCAAGGCTATAGGGTGGACGATCGCTGACATTGTGGGTATTCCACCCGGCATATGCACTCACAAAATTCAATTTGATAATGAATGCAAACCGAGTGTCGAGCATCAAAGAAGATTGAACCCACCAATGCAAGAGGTAGTGAAAAAGGAAATAATCAAGTGGTTGGATGCAGGAGTGATCTACCCTATTGCAGATAGTAAATGGGTGAGCCCGGTGCAATGTGTACCCAAAAAAGAGGGATCACGGTAGTCCCAAATGAGAAAGTGGAAATAGTTTCTATGAGACCGGTAACTGGATGGAGGGTTTGCATGGATTACCGCAAGTTAAACTCATGTATGGAAAAAGATCACTTCCCCATGCCCTTCATGGATCAGATGCTCGATTGACTTTTGGAGTGTGGATGGTATTGTTTCTTGGATGTGTACTCCGGGTATAATCAATCTCTATTGCACCGGAGGATCAGGAGAAGACAACATTGACATGCCCCTACGGTACCTTTGCCTTCAAAATAATACCCTTTGGGTTGTGTAATCCCTCGGCAACGTTCCAATGTTGGATGCTGTCTATTTTTGCTGATATGGTAGAAGATTCAATGGAAGTTCTCATGGATGACTTATCTGTTGTGGGCGATTCTTTTGAAACATGTTTGGCACACCTTGGGCAAGTCCTTCAATGATGTGTGGAACCTAACCTAATCCTAAATTGGGAGAAATATAACTTCATGGTTAGGGAAGATATAGTTTTGGGCTACAAGGTATCGCAAAAGGGGCTAGAGGTTGATAAAGCAAAGATTGAGGTGATTGAGAAGCTACCACCACCAATCTCGATAAAAGGGATTCATAGTTTCTTAGGAAATGCCAGGTTCTATCGGAGGTTCATCAAAAACTTCTCAAAAATTGCACTCCCATTGTGCAAGTCATTGGAAAAGGAGGCAAGTTTTTACTTTGATGATGCTTGTATGGCAGCCTTTAAGAGTTTGAAAGAGAAATGGATCTCCACCCCGGTTATCATTAGTCCCGATTGGTCGGCACCTTTCGAATTAATGTGTGATGCTAGTGGTATGGCATTAAGTGTCGTGTTGGGACAAAAATGCAACAAGCTATTCCATCCAATCTACTATGCAAGCAAAACCCTGAATGGTGCTCAACGTAACTACTCGGTTACTGAGCAAGAATTACTTGCGGTGGTTTATGCATTTGAAAACTTCCAGGCATATTTGTTAGGCGCCAAAGTGGTTGTTCATACTGATGATGTAGCTTTGCGCTACTTGATGGCAAAGAAATACGCCAAACCAAGATTGATAAGGTAGGTATTTTTATTGTAAGAATTTGACTTTGAAGTCAAATATAGAAAGGGGTGTGAACATCAGGTGGCTAACCATCTATCCAGGTTAGAAAGCAAGGTGAATGAAGAGCTGGAGGTAGATATCAATGATTCATTTCCCAACGAGTAGGTATTCTCGGTCACGTTCAAACAAGTTCCGTGGTATGCTGATTTCGCTAACCATGTGGTGTGTGGACTGATGCCGGAAGATCTGAACTTTTACCAGCAAAAGAGGTTCTTGTTTGATGTCAAAAAATACTTTTGGGATGAGCCATATTTATTTACAGAATGTGCAGATCATATCATCAGACGATGTGTACCTAAAGAGGAGTTCAATAAAATTCTCTATTCTTGTCATGCTTCACCGGTTGGGGGTCATCATAGCGGTGTGCGCACAGCCGCTAAAATTCTTCAAAGTGGGTACTACTAGCCATCCCTCTACAAAGATGCTCATGATTTTTTCAAGAAATGTATAAAATGCCAAAAACAAGGTGGGGTGTTTAGAAGGAACGAGCTACCTCTCCAGCCTATTCTAGAAGTTGAGTTATTTGATCTGTGGGGAATAGATTTCATGGGGCCATTCGTGAGCTCATTTGGCAACAGGTATATCTTGGTGGTTGTGGATTATGTTTCCAAATGGATAGAAGCAGTGACACTACCTAACAATGAGGGAAGACCGTTGTTCAATTTCTAAAAGCCTACATCTTCACAAGATTTGGCACGCCTCAGGCTATCATTAGTGATGGAGGGTCGCATTTTTGCAACCGACTGTTTGCATCTGCATTGAGTAAATACGGCGTAAAACACAAAGTGGCAACACCGTATCATCCCCAAAGAAGTGGCCAAGTGGAAGTTTCGAACCGAGAGATAAAGAGTATCTTGGCAAAGACCGTGAATGCAAATAGGACCGATTGGTCTCAAAATTTAGATGATGCTCTTTAGGCATATCGCATTGCCTACGAGACTCCAATTGGCATGTCCCCATATCAGCTAGTTTTTGGGAAGTCTTGTCACTTTCCAATCGAACATGAACACAAAGCACTTTGGGCATTAAAGTCATTGAATCTGGATTGGGAAAATGCTTCGAAAGAGAGAGTCGATCAGCTGAATGAGATGGAAGAATTCATGTTTAGAGCTTATGAAAGCTCAGCTCTTTACAAGAAGAAAATAAAGAAATGTAATGACTCTAAAATCCTTAGGAGAGAGTTTCGAGTTGGAGATTGGGTGTTGCTATATAATTCTCGACTGAGACTCTTTTCGGGAAAGCTCAAATCAAAATGGTCAGGCCCATTTAGAGTTACAAGGGTGTTCACATATGCGGCCATTGAAGTTGAAGGCAAAGAGGGCCCTCCTTTCAAGGTTAATGGGCAACGCTTGAAATTGTATTTTGGAGAATGCCATGAAATTTCCGTAATTTAAGTGGTGTATCTGGAGGATGCTTGAAGGCATTTCCACGTCGTTCCACGACGTTAAATAAGGTGCTTCTTGGGAGGCAACCCAAGTGTTAGTTGTTTTGAATAATGTGTGCTGAATGTTCAAGTGTAGGTGATTTTGTGAGATTAAGACTCCTTCGGTGAATCGCCGAGTATGTTAGGCGATCGCGAAGTTGATCGCCTTCCTGGCATCAACAGTTGGCTGAGATACTGGACTATTAAGCGGGATGCATGCAACAATCGGCGATCCGCCAAGGTGATTGTGTGACCTGACATTCACCGCCTTTTTGCACTAGCCATGATAGCCTGGAGTTTTGGATCTTTTGGTGAAGTTTCTCATCCACTGAGCGATGTGCTGATGTCATTCGCAGACTTTCTCTTGTCCGCCTTCCTTCCCCACAATGAGATGGTTGCATACTAGAAAATTCGGTGAGCTCCCGACAATTTGGCGAACAGCCAAACAATTCGGTGATTGCAGCAAAATTTCGCCAAATGGGCGGCTAGTGAAGATTCCTTGTCACCCTATTTTGTTTGTCTGAGTGCCAGTATTTTATCTTTATTTTTGTTAATGTTTGTTCTCTACTAACATTGAGGACAATGTTTGATGCTTTTGGTAGGGGTGGTAGGAATCTGGCGAGTCTGGTTTTTAAGTCTTTTGTTCTCTCGAAAGAAATTTTTGTATCGGTTAGGATCAATACTGATTACTTGAATAGTGCTCTTAATTAAACGAAATGAGTGTGTGGCTACGATGAGTCCGATGAAGTTGCATAGACAATGTGTGAACTTTTAGCATCTCGTTGTGACTAGCCGGTTATCGAATGAGTCCCTTGTGATGAACATTGCACACTAGCTAGAAAGTGTGGAGTCTTGTTTGATATTGGTGCCAATGCCTTGTGTGATGAGCTTACCTTGAATATTGTGTGATGACACCTAGAATTTTCCACGTTGGTTCGGTTGACTAAGTGATGCAAGCACTTGAAATGATCTTAGGCAACAATTTTGAAGAGTGAAACAATATGACAATATACCTCTTTCGTGGCCAACCTTGTGAGATGTGTGAACGTTGCTTGAACCCCCTTGACCCTTATCCCTTTTGTTGGAAGAAACTTGAAGAATTGTGGCCCCTCTTTATCCAGTCACCTATAATTCTCATGAAGTGTGGTTTGTTTGAATAGCCAACTTAGGCCAAAAAGCTATGTTGGGGGTGTGGTAAAAAGAGAAGGAAAATCAAGAAGTGTGAGAAATTCCCCTTTGAGAATGGTTTTGGAAAAAGATGGAACCCTTCCATGTAAAAAAAAAGAGAAAAGAAAAAGGAAAAGAAGCAAAGAAAAAGAATGAAAAAAGTTGTATAATAAGTGATGAAAATTGCAAAAGAAATGGGGTGTCCAGTAATTCATAAGAAGTTGAATGATGGGGTGGATTATGAGCATATTTGAAATGTTAAAGAAAGGGAGGAAAGTGATGTTCAGGCCACACTTCATTAGGGTAGCAGCCACTGAGCCTAAATGACCATACCTTTACACTCAGCCCTGTTACAAGTCTTGAAAAGACCTTGGTGATCTTGAGTGAGCTGAAATGACTGTTGATTGGAAAATAAGGCAAACCTATGGGTGAAGTCATGCATATGTTCATCTTTGTGAGTGTGAGAGTCGTATGCGATTCTGGAACTATAAATTGTTGAAGAATCATGTGTGAATTTGGAATCATCTTTGTTGTGAGGGCATTTGAGTACTTTTGTTGAACTTGAACTTGCATTTGCATTTGAAGCAAGTATGGTGAACTTGAGCATCTTTGATAATGGTGAGCCACAATTTGAATCTTTGAGTGCACAATTGATCATTGCATGAGTAAGTTGAGTCTTGTTGTGTGCATCCATATTGAGTCTTATGCAGCACTGTTTGAGACATCCTTTTTGAACTGCTGAACTTGAGTTTTACTTGAGGACAAGCAAAAGTTTAAGTTGGGGGTGTTGGTGAGTCCTGGATTTGGACTCATTTAGGGCTTTGTTTATATAGATTTAGTGTCCTCTAATGCTTAATTGGTGCCATAAACTGATGGTAAATCCTTGATTTCCAGGTATATGGCTTGAGGAACAAAGCAAGGACACTAACAGGCAAAAAGGAGCAACACAAGCTGAGAAAAGAGAGACAAGAATACCTGAAGACCGCCAAGAGATCTCGGCGAATCGCCGAGTCCCCCCTAGACCGCCTAATTTTACAGAATACTAAGCCTGAAATGGGGAAAACTTAGGCGAACTGCGTTCTCTGTCGGTGAATCGCTGACTGCATCGGCGAAGGAAAATGGTACTGCCAAATGCACTGATCAAGACCAAGATGAAATAGAATTGGCGAGCTAAAGGACTGAAAGGCGCATCGCAGAAGTGATTGGCGATCCCGATCTAGATCGCCTAAAGTTACAGTGTCTGAATGAGGAAAAGGTGAAGAAGAAAGGGGCGATGGACTGGAACAATTGGCTAGTCGCCAACTGGTCGGTGATTCCCAAGTTTCCTCTCCGAATGACCCCAAAAAGTAGTATCTCAGACCAGTATAAATTAACTTTTGGAAGATATAGAAGGCATTCAGTCATTACACAGCGAAATAGAGAGAACAAAAACACTATTGTTGTTGATTTTAAGAAATTTAAGGAAGAGATTTCGAGTGGGTGTTGTAATAGAAAAGATATTATTCATCCTAGAACTTCGATTTTCAATACCCAGCTATGGATCATGTAGTAGGTACTGAATTTCTTCCTTTATGATGATTAGCTAAAACCCCAATCTTGGAGGTTTGACAATGTGATTAATTGCTGATTTTGGCTTGATGGGTGTTTGTTGTTATTAGTTTTAGTGCTAATTTGAAGTGGGTCTGACTTATTGTTGTGGTTTACCTACTCTATTGATTGTCTATTTCAATTTATTTAGTGTTTTATGCTTGCTTGAAAGAGAAGTACGAAACTGAGGTGATAAGTTGATACTCGTAGTTATTTGGTTATGGTGGGTTCAGCTCGATAGAGTGAATCACAAGACTCACTCTATATATTCAGCTCGAGAGAGTGAATGTAGTGAGGTTGTCGGCTGGTCTCCATGCTTAGCACGTTGAGGTTCGAGAGAACTCAATTGAAGCGAGGTAGTTGTTCGAGAGAAAAGTACCTCATCTAAAGTTCATCTTACCCACGAAGACTTAGCACTTTTAATTATCAATTAACACCTATTGAGTTGAGTTAGCAATTGATTTGTCAATCCCCCAAGTATATTTCTTCTATTTGATTGTCCTTAGTTAATTGTTGAGATTGATTCCTGATCTAATAGCCCCTTATCCTTACATTGATGTTACCCTTTAGATTTTATTAATAGTTTCCGAAAACCTTTATTCCTTCAGCTACAAATATCACTTCTGTAACTTCATATTTGAATTTAAACAAAACTACTCTCTGTGGGATCGACCCCAATCTTTTTTTGGGTTTATAGTGCTTAACGATCGTCTACACCTAGTATCAGATGAGCTGTAGTTGATACGTTAATCAATACTAAAAGTTGTGAAATCAAAATTCTAAAACATCTACATCTATTTTTAATATAAAGCTAAATATATATAATGTGATGTGACACCTCTCTATGACATCCAATTACATATATCCTTTCTCCACTTTTCTCGATATTTTTCTCAATTTAAAATTAATTGTGATATGTAAAAATAAAAAAGTCACACTTAAAATCTCTTAGTTACACCTCTTAAAGATAACTTCTCCTCCCACCCCTATAATTCACTGCTTAGTTACTTTTGTATTCTTGGAGTTCCTACATAATAAAAATAAATATATAAATAGATATATAAATATAAAACATAGAAGATACACGAAATTGAGTGTCTTTAGTTTGATACGTTATAGTAATATAACATTCAAGTTAGGGGGGTGTTCAAATTCCATTGAACTTTGAACTAACTGAATGACTACAAATTGCACTTGAGTTTTTTAGGAAGAGAATAATAGACAAATTTTAAAATCCACAGTTGAATAATGCGAGGAAACCCCTCTATTTATAGCCAATCATGGATAGTATGAACATATGCTTATTGTAACTTATTAGAAAAGTATATTAAAAATGATCTTTAGCGGCGATTAATTAACTGCAGTAACTTAATTGCCACTAAAAATGTATTTTTAGTGACATTTATCACTCTTTGTAAATGTCCCTAAAGCCTATAGAGACACTGGATCCAATGGCAATTAACTAATGCTAGTAAAGGCTTTATCACTCTTTATTAATGTGTATATTTATTGACGCTAAAGGTTGTTTTTGTTGTAGTGAAGTCCCAATCCTTTAGAAAAACCACGATACTTTAGAAAGGTGACAACTCCTTTGAAAATTCACAACCCTTCGTAAAGGTTACAACTCATTAGAAAAGTACCTTCAATACGAAAAGGTATCTTCTTTTAATGTAGTATAAAAATTAAATATAATTTAATAATACAGAAGATATACTAAATTTGGTGGTTAAGAAAAGAAACAAAAAACTAAAAAAATATAGTTAGCAAAGGGTAGTATTAACATGTGCTTATTGTGCCTTATATAAAAAGTCACAATATTTCAGAAAAGTCATAATCCTTTAGAAGGTTTATAACTTATTGGAACAGTCACAATCTTTCTCAAAAGTCACAACTTTTCAGAAATATTACAACTCTTTGGAAAAGTCATAACTCTTTTTAAAAGACACAACCCTTCAATGTGAAAATGTGTCTTCTTTTAATAAAATATAAATATAAATAAATAAATAATTATAAAGTATAGAAGTTATACTAAATTGAGTGTTTTAAGAAGTAGAAGAATAAAAGACATAGAAAAATTGTAGTTTAAAAATATGAGGAAACCTCTTTATTATTATCCAACAAAGGGTAGTATGAACATGTGTTTTTTGTTCCTTATCAGATAAGTCACAATGCTTCATAAATGTCACAACTCATTAGAAAATCTCATATCTTTGGAAAACTCACAACTCTTCAATTTTAAAAGTTTTTTACTTTTAATATAGTATATTATAAATAAAATAAACAATTAAATTTAATATAAAATAGAAAAATATACTAAAATAGGTGTTTTAAGTTGGGGGTATTATAGTAATTTAACATTTAAGTTAGGAAGTTCATGCATATATATATACATATATCACAAGAAACCCCTAGCACAAAATTGAGTTGGAAGCTTCTTTAGCGATTAAGTTTTGATATAATAATATATTTAGGTCAACTTGAAATGATCATATCTCTTAGCGTATATGTAATTAGGTGGCCCATGAGCTATCATATTAAAGGTCTATGAGTCTTATTTCCAACGCAACCAAATTTGTCTCCTTTTAAGTTGAGAGTAAGAAGTTATGCCAGTTTTAGTGAAGCCCTATCAGGAAGTCAATGTTCTATTGATGATACAACAGACGGTGGAATGTTCCACGTACCGCAAAGTCTTTTGTGAAGGGTTGTTGTAATTTTTTTAGGATCTTCCTATACGTGTTCCAAGGTTATTTCTGTCCTTTGCCTAGCTTTTTAGCCCTGTTCTATGTCATTTTTCGGTGTTTAACTAAGTATAGCATTAACCAAACTAGTTTTCCTCTCAAAATAATCAACTGAAACATTCAAGTCAAAATTTAAAGATACAAAGAGAAGAATTCCACCCAAGGTTTTTCCGAGTTCTTCAACTCTCGAAACTTCATCAAAGAATTTCTTTTATCAAGATCAAGCATCAAGATTTCATGACCAAGAATTTCATCCAACAAACATAGTGTTCTTACTTGGGCTCAACAAAAATCAAGTCTCCCTCAAATTTTTTCAGTCTAATAGCTTCATAATAAGGTATGTAAGGCTAATCATAGTGATTGACTGAGTTCATCCTCACTCCCTACATCTAAATTCAATTATTAAAAAGTTAAATCTAAGGTTATACACTTAGTTTCGAGACTTCATGAGATGAGTCATATTATTAATTTCAAGTTCTAAATTCTTGATTATGAGTTTTTAGGTATTATGCATTGAGATCCTTTAGTTGTTGTTCATGTTTATATTCCCACATAAACCCCATTTACTGAATTTTCATTGAGAATCTTTTGATCAAACATTTTTCCATAAATTTATTTTAGTAGAGTTTAAGTGAACTAAATGTTTTCCAAATGTATCATTTTTACATGGAGAGATTTCAGAAAAAAAAGATTTCCAGACAGGGTTATTACAGAGTAGTTACCTCTTATAAAGGCCTTTTTGAGAACTTATCTTAACAGAGAGAGAGTATTTTTACGTGAGCATTGACTTATATATTTTGGGACTAGCATTTTGCATTAATATAAGGAAGAGTTTAGAAAACTCACATTTCCTATAAACCATGTAGCCAACATGGGTTAGGATCACATCGACTTTCGGGTGAGTCCTCACTAACATTGAGAAAACCTTTATAGTGAATCCATGAGTTGAGTTTTTTCTATACCTCAACAAGGTATATAACAGTTCTAGCAGCGTGCGAGATGATGTATCATTACGACGCTCATAGTGATGGTTGTCGATTTGAGAAAGTCCCCAGTAAAGTAAGGTAAAGTAAAGTGTGTATATATATATATATACACACATATCTCAGTTCAATATTTGCTATTATTGCATCCTTAGAGTAAGAGCTTAAATGATTTTTTGTCAAGATTTATATTATGTTTCAGTTGAGCTACCTTAAGACTTACAGTTCAGTTATTTTTTATTCATCTATATTAAATACTGGTACATTTAATGTACAGATGTCATTTGACCTGTGCCTTTGTATGATTCACATTCAGGTACTTAGGATCCTCAACAATAGTTTCGTTGAGATTACTTCATCCGCTCGTCATCTTTTGAGTGAGGTCTCCTTGCTTCTGGACTCCTGTTTTTATGAGTAGTGAGTAGTAGCATTTTGAGGTGTCTTGGGTATTATCCCGATACTTATCTTTATACATTAGAGGCTTCAAAGATAGAAAGTCTTGGAGAGTCTTTCAGTTTTAGATGTTTTATTTAAAATTCATGTTTCATATTCAGTATATTTATAGAGTTTTAAGATTCAGTAAATTGTTGTTTAATGTTTCATTCAATTGGATATTTGTGCTTTGATTATAGTCAGCTAGGATGAGGGTTCGCTTGGGGAAAAACAATGGTTCTCGAGTGCCATCCACGTCCAAGGTGTAGGTTCGGATTGTGAAAAAATTGGTATCAAAGTATGGAGTTCAAGTGTCATAGGGTGTCTATTAAGTCATGTCACTAGGATCTTATTTATTGTTGTGAGGGCCCCACTTTTCTAAATGAGGGACTATGGAAATTTAAGAAAAGTTTCCCTTCTTTCATACTCATATCATGCAATAGAACTCTAGTGTAACACCTCGAAAATTGGAAAGTTGAAAGAAAAGGAAAAAAATAGATTTTTTGCATTGAGATAGTGACTTTGGCGCATCACTTTACACAACTTTACCACTCCAGGTTATGATGGCCATGAATTGCGCATTATCATTCTTCGGATTGGCCATGGTATCACTAGAAAGACCCCCTTTCGGTCTTGGATTCAAATGAGCTGAAATTTGACCCATTTGGGTCTCAAGTTATTTTATCGAAACCGAATGAGAGGTCACTGTTTGATTCAAAGAGGTGAAATCAACCTTCATCTCTTTGAGCACTTTATCTGATCCTTCAAACTTGTTTAGGATGCGGGCAAGCATATCCTTGATCCAAAAGCTTTCGGGATCATAATTTGGTTCCTTAGGATTTGGACGGTCATGAGGAGGCACATAACGTTTTCTATCAGCATCCCAAGTACTATCTACAAAGCGTATGAAGTCCTATGGTGCGTAGAAGGGAAGTCCTAGGATTGAGTTAAGTTTTTGAAAAATTCAAGTCTCAAAAGTTTTACCTATGAGTAACCAGGAGGATTCGTAAGAGTTTAACGGGTTGTAGATGGAACTCATAGAACTAATCTTGACGTAGTTAAATTTTGGACTTGAACATGAGTTCTACGGAAGGGTTCCATGGGACATAGATTTAATGTTGGGTCGTAGATTGGTCTTGTGGGAAGTGAAGGCATATTAGGTTTGTGAAGTTTGTTCTATAGATGACTAGTATGGGCCATAGGTCTAAACTATTGAAGACATCTGACGGTTATTTTAAAGAGGGTTTGGGTCCTTTACGATGCATTTAAAACATATACTATGTTGTTTTGACCCTAAATTCAAGACCTATAATTACCCTTCAACTCGAAAATCTACCCAAAACCTCTCACTCTCTCAAATCCTCAATTCCTATCCATATTCATCCTTTTTATATTATCTCAAGCTTCAAGGAAGAAAACTAGGGTTCAAGCTTGAAGTCTCCATTGATTTTGTGCTTTGATCATCAAGGTATGTGAAATTTCACCGTTGGATTTCATTCATCCAATGGATTCCAAAGGATTTCTAAGTTTCCATTTCAATTTCATCTAAATTGCTTAGGGTATCATGTGATCTCAATGGGTCTTAATTGATGTTTATTTAATTGTTCAAATTCAATCTTCCTATGCATGTTTTGATTGAATTACATGATTTTGAATTGATTTCTATAAGACTCATGCTTTATTCATGATTTTGACTATGAACTTATAAAGAAACACATGAAGTTGTGAGAATGAACTATTAAAATTATGTATCTTCTTATGAAAAAGATGTGTATGATTTAAGGTTGATTTTGAGTTAAGCATCATCAAATTGTGAAAGGTTTTGTTTAGTTAAGCATCATCAATTTGTGAAAGGTTTTCTCACATACTTTTATAATAATGATTGGTGAAAGGATTTCTCACATATTAGGGAATTATGATTTGAAGGAGCTACTCTTATAAGACGTTATGATTTGGTTTGGTATTATGCTTATTGCTTTTCCTAATGTTATAAGACGTTATGGATAACTTATCACCAAGACAACTTTGAGGTGGACGCTCAAATATGATAGTCTCCAGTAGCAACCTCTAGTTCCCAACTACGTGCTCCCATAGAATTATCTTAAATGATCAATGTAGTGGATCCACAAATAACATATAAAATGAATGATACGGAGTTCGACCCTTGGCAAGTACACTCTCCATTCTCGATGTAGGAGGTATATCAGATTCCATGTAATAGCTCACATGGTCTATTGTTAGTTACAAATAATAAACCATAAAATGAACTAAGTTACTTTCAAAGGTTTTATGAAGCTTTCATTCTGATGTTAAGGTGTATTGACCATGTTTAAGATTTATGATTCTTCCTTAAAAGGTTTTAATATGTTTTAGCTTGGTCATGCATATCATGCTTTTCGTTTATGTTCTCTTATGATCATGTTTTATGTTTTTATGCATATACTTCATACTAAGTACATTCCATTTACTAATGTATAATTGTGCCTGCATTTTTTTAATAATGTAGGAATCAATATTTCTCCTTCTCTCGCTCGTGGCTAGTTGATTGTGTGACGGTTGAAGACTTGGTGAATCCTCATGTTTTGAGGATCATGTAACCTTTAGTATGTTTTCTTGTGTATTTATTTTTTGGATGATTGTACATGGTTTATTGGTTACGTCCCAACCATTCTTTTAATGTATTAGATAGGCTTATCATGACTATGATTAGACTTCCTCTTCTATGTCAAACTGTTTTATAATATGAGAATTTATCCTTAAATTCTCGTATTTTCTATTATATTGTGTTATATGTATGCCAAGTGGTTTGTGTAGTGCCTCTCAGGGTCATAGATAACATGTCACATCTAGGGTGTACTTTGAGTCATGACAAACTTAGTATTCAGCACACAAGGTTCTAGAAAAAGCTCCTAGGATGTTTGAAAAGCCGCGTTGAATAGAGTCTTGTTCATGCATGTGAAGTGTACCACATTTATTAATAGGAGGCTACAAAGTGTTTAGGAATCATCACTTCTTTGTTTACTCTAAAGTTGTGCCATAGAGTCCATATCTATAGAGATTCTTCTCCTAAATCTTGTCCAATGCTTTTTAGGATATTACCCATCGAACTATTCATGTGAGAAGGAAAGCATGTGACAATATGGAGCCTGAGGTTCCTCAAGTTTCGGTTGAACCTTTCGCCGAGCAGGTGACTCGTGCCAAATTTTGAGCCGGTTTTCAAGTGTTGGCTCAATCTATGACGACCCAAGCTAGTAGAGAGGTCATTGCTCCAGTGAACCCAAATATGGGTACGACGGTTACAAGGATAAGGGACTTTACTAGGATTAATCACCCAAAGATTCATGGGTCAAAAGTGGATGAGGATCCTCAAGGGTTCATTGATGAGGTTTACAAGATAGTGGAAATTATGGGATTGTCCATGATAGAGAAGGCAGAGTTGGCTGGTTATCAACTTTAAGGGTGTTTCTCAAGTGTGATTTATACAATGGAAATATGAGAGGGTTATTGATGTCGGTCTTCTTGATTGGAAGAAATTTAACAAAGATTTTCTTGATCGCTTCTTTCATCTTGAGATGAGGGAGGCAAACGTTCTGGAGTTCATTAATCTGCGACAAGGGAATTTGAGTGCGAAAGAATATGTTTTGAACTTTACTCAATTGGCTAAGTATGCTCTAACTATGATTGCCGATTCTACGGTAAGGATGAGTAAGTTTGTGTCTGGTGTATCCAACTTGGTTGTCAAAGAATGTCGAACCACTATGCTAATCAATGAGATGGATATCTCCCATTGATGATATATGCCCCACAAATTTACGAAGAAAAATTTAATGAGAGGGCAAGAGAGTCCAAGAGGGCTCCTGTGGTTGATGGTGACTTTTATTATTCTAAGTTCGCTGGACAAGGTCGTTCTAAATTTCGGTAAAAGTTTTCCGGTCAAGGTTCTTCTAATTCTGTTACCTCTAAGTTCAACGAGGATAGGATGTCTAACCCCAATTCCCAAGGAACTAGTGGAAATGGATTTTCAATTTACTATTGCCAAAGGTGTTGTAAAAGTCACTCAGGAAAATGTTTAGCCGGTATGGATGGTTTCTTTGGTTATAGAAAGAGTGGTCGCAAGGTGAAAAATTGTCCATTGAAAGCTATCAAGGTAAAGGATGGTATGAAATCTTAGCCTAGTAGTTTTGGTTCCAGTGCTCCTCATATGAACATATTCTATGCTCTTTTGACTTGACATAATCATGAGGGTTCTCCGGATGTTTTGACCGGTATGTTGAAAGTATTTAATCTTTATGTGCATGCTTTTCTTGATATGGGTGCTACATTTTCATTTGTTACTCCTTATGTGGCCATGAGATATGAAATGATGATAGTTCGATATGAGAGAACCTTATCTGTAGAAATCAAACTTAACTACTTCTATCACCTCGAAGATAAGAATTAGATAGAAAAATTAGACCAACACATAAATCTATATATGTTTCTTGGGGCATAGGTTTGTTTCACAATCTGGAGTATGAAATGAGAGAAATATTTCCTAAACATCATGTAGCCTCCCCCATATAAGTGTTGCATGGTTCACACCCATAAAAAGGACTCTACTAGATGCAGCTATTTAGACATTCTATGATACTTGAACCTAGTGCTCTGATACCACATTTGTCATGACCCGGGTCTATACGTAGTCGAGACACGATACCCAAAACAACAAGTGATCCTCAGCTAATCCTTGACACACATATCAAAGCATAAAATAAGTAAACTAAGCGGCAGCTGAAATACATAACTAATTTATAGAATTTAGAAAATACATAACTAATCTATTCCATACCCATAGGCTTGACTTTATTTTGGCTTAGTGGCTTCTACCTTCATAAAATATGGCCTGAAAATCACTTTTTCTCCTTCTCTTTCACATTCAAACATGTTCATAATCCACCCCATTATTCAACTAAACATGACTCATCGGACACCCCATTTCTTTTATTCCTTTCACACACTTCATTTCACAACACTTCTTTTTTTTCATTCTTTTTCATTTTCGCCCTTTTTCTTTTCTTTTTGTCTCTTTTCTCTTCTCTTTTTTTATATGGAGGAGTTCCATCTTTTTCAAAATAATGGATCAAGGGGGTATTTTTCACACTTCTTGAATTTCCTCCTTTTTCACCACACCCCCAACTTAGGCTTTTGGCCTAAGTTGGCTATTCCAACGAACCGATACTTCATGAAGGTTATGGTTGATGGGATAAAGAGGTCAAAGTTGTTCATGTGTCTTCTAAAGAAAAGGATAGGCTCAAAAGGTGCCAAGCAAGGTTCACACTTCTCACAAGGTGGCCAAAAAGAGGTATATTATCAATTTGGTTCACTCTTCAAACTTTTGCCTAAGATCATTTCAATCGCTTGCTTCAATCAATCAATCGGACCAACAGGGCAAATTCTAGGTTTCATCAAGCACAATGTTCAAGACAACCTCACCACACAAGGCATTCGATACAATTATCAAACAAGACTCCACACTTTCTAGCTAGCGTGCAATGTTCATCACAAAAGACTTAATCGACAATCGGCTAGTCACAACGAGATGCTAAAAGTTCACATATTACCTATGTAACTCAGTTTACCTCATCGTAGCCGCACAATCATATCGTTTAATTAAGACCACTATTGAAGTCATCGGTATTGACCACAACCCACGATAAAATTGGCAAGAGAACAACCACAATCACACACAAAAGAGGTGGCAACAATTTTTTTAAATTGGTTCAAAACTATTTTCATATTAAAAAAATGGACCACAATGTATCAACAACCAAGATATATATATATAAACACCAATAGGCTCCAATATTCACAAAACCAAAACCAAAAACAAACAATGTTCACAAAAACACCCCAATAGAGGTGGGTATTGAAATACCTCACCCCGCCAACAAAAATAAGCAGTTGTCCTCAAATGCAAATAAAAATAGAAACAGTCTAAAAGTAATAGAGAAGGAGGAAAAAAGTCATCCTGCCAGGCTAAGCCTGGGGTGAAGTCTGCATGTCAGCAACGCCCTTTGTCTAGGCATCAGTGCCCGGTATCTCATCATCTTTGGCCCTACTGGAGCCCACCATAGGAGTATCCTAGAGAGATGCCTGCCTAGATGTCTCGAACATGGCACCCTCCAAGTCTGCCAAGTCCTCATACACAATCTCCTCTCCGCCTCAAACTCAGCATCAGCATCATCGGCCCTAGTATCATCTCCGGTCGTAGTAGCCGGAGGAATCTCAGAACTGGCCGGAACATCAGCACTCGGCATCTCAGGAATCTCCACAATACCAAAGAACATGGATAAATCAATGGACTTCAACTCATCCACATCTCTACGTAGCCCAACAATATCGTCCTTTAAGGCCGTTAGAGCATCTGTAGCACCCTGGCCATTCTCACACTCCTCAACTCTCACAGAAAGGGCATCCAATGCTAACTTGTAGCCCTCAATCTGAACTTTGTACTCCCTCATCTCAGCCCTATTGGGGGCAAAGGCAGCAATAATAGCCCAATCTATCAACCCAGGAACGACAGCCTCTACCCGGGAGACACACACATCAGCAGATTGGGCCAAATGGCCCATTTTGTAAAGCATGGTGTGGGTGATAGGGGTTCGGGATGCAGAGGCAGCAAAAACAGAATTAGTGGGAAGGGGTGCAACAGAAGTACTAGGCGTCTCAGAAACAGAAGGTCCTGATTTACCTGAGGGCCCACTGGCCAGAGGAGGCATGATTGCCTCTGTCGGCAACATATCAATGTCGACCTTCAAGAATGTATCCACCGGTGCTGCCCTCCTACTGTCGGCCTCATCCTGCATGTACTCGGCATCAATACGCCGGATGTTAATAGAAGTGGTGGGTGTCACCTCCATATCCGTCTTCTCAACTCTCGGAACACGAGCCCGTCAACATAGCTCAGTGATCAGCACTGGAAATGGGAGTAAGATCTGGCTCTATTTGGCCCTCATGGCCATCTCTTGCTCTATTAGGAGCCCCAAGTTCAGTCTATGGCGAGCAATAATGGAACCTAGACAGGCAGCATTCGGGTGTCGGAGGATGGACTCGTTCTGGGATGGCATAATGGTGCTACTGATGAACCGGAACCAGTATCTGGGAGCAATATTCAGGTCCTTCTTCTCTATAGGTGCACCTGCCTCAATCCACCTTGGGGTGACATCAGAGAGAAGGGGTGCCAACCAACCCTTAAGGTCCTCCAAGGTCTTCTTCTTAACCAGATCGATGTAATCATGCATAAAGTCTGATGAACACCCGAGTACCTCATTAATGTCTGAACATCTGCACTTGATACTTTTGCCACGAAGTCAACTGATTTGATGGAACTTGCCTTCTTCTTGTCCTTTGCACCAGCTCTGCGTAAGCCGAATAGAACTCCTAGACCCAAGTCGGGATGTATGGGCCTCGGGGTTTGGTGAAAACATCAAACTTGTAGAATTTGAGAGTTCTCCACACATCTGGATATCTGTCCACCATACCATCGGTAGACAATCTCTTCTCCTCAAAAAGGGTCCTCGAACCCTCGGCCTTTAGCCGATTAAGTGATTGGGGAGGAGGACCCTGAATTTGTGGTGCCGGGATTACTATCTGTGCTGGAGGAGGAGTTGATGCCGGGGGAGGAGGAGTAGACGTCGGAGGCACCGGGATCCTAGACGGATCATTTAAAGATTTAGAGCGTAGCTCCGCGCCTGTAATAACTGATTATCTTTCGGCTCAAAGATAGAGGCCGGAGAGTCATCCCGGGAACCACCCTCACTAACAGAGGTAGTGAGGTGTGTGGCATATACCCCTCACTATCGGAGCTCCCCTTTGGTGGTGTCAACTCAATGGGAGCCTTGCCCTTGCCTTTACCTCCCTTTGGAGGGATTTTAGTAGCCGGTGCCCGCGAAGCAGCTGCTTCCTCATTTATAACATTCCCACGTGCCCGCTTCCGGGGTGGTTGATTTCTTCCAGCTACTTTTGGTCTAGCCATGCCTGCAACACAATGTGAAAAATGTTAGATGAAATTGTAGGAAAATAGTTGCAGGAAGACTTGACGAACCGATCGGCGAGTCACCGAACCACTTTGGCAAGCCAGATCAGGCTCACAAAAAGTTCCTGAACAAAAATGTTCAAAAATCAAAGCTGGTCGGCGATGTCCAGGGCCATTCGGCAGATCGCCGACACCTTTCGGCGAACTAGAAGTAGCTCGCCGAAAGTTACAGAACAATTTTAAGAAAAAGGGAGCAGAAGGGCGATAAGGAATCACTTTCGGCGAGTCACCGAGTGAACTCGGCGAGAAAATGTGTATCGCCGAAATTTAAAGAACACAAACTCAACAACTAGAGAATTAAAGGGCGATCGAGGGGACGTTAAGCGAACCGTTGACCCACTAGGCGAGCTCGACCCAGCTCGCCGAGTAGCCCAACGTACTAGATTTGTACCCTGTACTTCAAAATCAAACCCGCAGCCCCCGATATAAAAATTAAACACAAAAACATGTAATTAACACAGTACCCATATGACCCATGCCCTCGGGGTACTCAGACTTCCCCCGCTTTGGCCAAAATTGGGCAATTAACGTCTTTTGACCTTAAATATGATGTCAACCGCTCTATCATTGGGCAAAATTTGACAGTTAGCACAATTCGGGGTTACTCAGACTTCACCCTGCTATACCCACAACATTATCAACACAACCCAAAAATTTCATCACTTAAAGACACGGGAATTAACCATTTACGACCAATTACTTACGAATTCACTTAATAACGGGCAAACCAACAATCACACGACAAACAAACCGACAATACACACATATATCAACCACAAAGAAACAATTTTCATTTGAATTCAACTAACTATTTAGTTTGGGGTTCGGAAAATCAACCTTTTATGTCAAAAGTTGAAAATCTAGGAAGCAATGAATTCCCCAAAATATACCCCTAGCAAAGATCCCAAGCAAAACGAAAATGTGAGAATACGAAAAATATAGTATCGGATGTGAGAGTGCGGAAGTTAAAAGTAGAAAAGTGAAGAGATTTTTGAAATTTTAACAGTTTGGCCTTTTAAAACCTTTCAGTTCGCGCGCCAGTCTGTGAAGTAATTCGAGCTCGTCGACCCAGTCGGCAATGCACCGAGTGGTACTTCAGCCCGCCGAGTTTTACAGAACCTCTGGCAAGCCAGGTGGTTCCAACGGCGGTCCAAGTCGGGCTCGCCAACCTGTTTGGTGAGTTGCCGACTGGACTTTTGGCTCGCCTAGTTGTCATTCTCCCAAAATTTCCACTTTTCAACCTGCACATTCAACACCCGTTATTCAAACAAAAGAAATAAAAGTATTAAACCTTGGGTTGCCTCCCAAGAAGCGCCTTACTTAACGTCGTGGCACGACGTGGATATGCTTTCAAGATTCGTTTTTCAGGTTAGCCAAGGTAACACTTGGTAGACCTCCTTGTGGCCTTGGGTTCAATTGAGATGAAATTTGACCCATTTTCATTTCCAATTGCTTGATAGACACCGAGTGTGAGGTGACCGTCTGATTGAGTTTGGAGACGTCCTCTTTCATTTCTTCCAAAACTTTGTCCGACCCTTCTACCTTATTGAGAATGCATGCAGGTATGTCTTCCGTATGGATATTCTCCGGGTCGGCCCTTTGCTCCTTAGGATTTTGGCGTTCATGGGGTGGAACGTATCTTTCCTTGTCACCATCCCTTTCCTTTCAAGTAGCATTACGGTCACGCCATTCTCTATCACGGTCTCTCCATCCATCATCTCTGTTCCAACCTGGATTTCCACCCAGCCTTGGATAGCTTGGACAAAAACCTCCTCCTTGATTTGCAAGGAAGTTCACTTCCTCATTATATAGCACCATAAATTATGCTTCATCGGGGTTTGCTCCACCAATACCAACAGCATTTCCACTCTTCAATCCACTACCCATCACATTTTTCGACAAGATATCCACTTGGGTCATCATTTTGGCCATGTTTTGGTCTCTCTCTTGGTCCTTCTCGATCTACTCTTTTGTCAATCTAAAGGTGAGAGGAGACACTTGGTCCTCACGAGTGTGCCATGCTCTGTTAAACTTGGTCATGCCATCGAGGAGATGAGTGCTATCTCATAAGGTTGTTGCATTATACCCGCTGGAACAACTTGATCAACAACACCTTTGTTCACCGAGTCAAGAATCCTGTAGAAGTGTTGTAACAACACGTTGTTTGGAAGTCCGTGAGTCAGACATTCAATTTGCCAACTTCTTAAATCGCAGCCACGTCTCGTGGATTGGTTCACCTTCAAAGCGTTTGAAGCCTTGAAGACTATCCCTTAATGTCATCATCTTTGACGGGAGAAAGAACCTTACGAAGAAGGTTGCGGTAAGTTCATCCCAAGTAGTGATGGAGTTCCTCGGTAGATCAGCTAACTAATTACCGTCTCAAATACACCTCATCCAGTTCTAGGTGTAAACGGTCGTTAACTAGTATAAAACCCAACGAAGAGTTGGAGTCGAATCCACATGGATTAGTATATGTTTGAATTCAATTACGAAGTAGTAAATGTGATTTAATTAGTTGTAGGAATAGAAATTATCAGAATCACTTAAATAAGTCAAAAGGGTGACATAAATGTCAAGTGGGGGAATTTGAAATCAATTAGCAACCACAACAATAACGAACAACAGGGGTAATCAAATTATTTAGAGGTACTTGGGGGATTGACCAATCAAATGCCAATTATACTAAATGGGTGTTAGCTAATTACTAAAAATTACTAAATCTTCGTGAGTAGAATGGACCTTAGATGAGGTAGCTCTCTTTCAAACAACTAACTCGCTTCCATTGAGTTCTCTCGAACCTCAACTGACTAAACATGAAAACCAGCCCACAACCTCACTCCATCTACTATCTCGAGTTAGATAGGTAGAACGGGACTTAGGATTCACTCTCTCGAGCTGAACCCACAATAGCCTAATCACTACGAGTGCTAATTTATAGCCTTGGTTTTAAACTTCTCTTTCAAGTAAGCATAAAACACTAGTAACAATGAAATAAACATTCAATACAGCAAAATAACAGAAGCAATAAATCACACCCACTTCGAATTAGCAAAACAATCAATAATTTGTAACACCCATCAACTAAATTAAGCAATTAATCACATAGTCAAACCCCCAAGAATGGGGTTTTAGCTAGTCATCATAAAAAGTGAAAATTCAATATCTATTACATGCTCCATAGTTGGGTATTGATTTCAAAAAATCTTAAAATGAGTAAATCTAGCTTCAGTTAAAGAACCCACTCGAAATCTACTTGAAAATTGCTTCAAAAACAGTGTTTTCGTTCTAAGTCTAAATTCTCACAATGTTTGAATACCTTCTCTCTCTTAAAAATACCAATTTATATTGATCCAAAATTTGGCCTTTTGGGGAAAATCGGTGAGGAAAGTCGGGCTTCACTGACTGGTCGGCGACTCGCTAAACGCCCATGTCCATCTCCTTTGAGTTTCGTGTTTTCATCCAATTATGCACTGTAACTTTAGGCGATCTATGTCGGGGTCACCGATGGATTCGGCGTTTCGCCCTTTGCTCCTTTGGATCACCAATCTGCTTGCATCTTCATGGCGCATTCTGTAACTTTCGGCGGTCTAACCTTTCTTCGCCGATAGGGTTTGTACCTCGCCCAATTTCTCTCATCCTCAGGGCTGGCATGCTGGAACTTTGGACGGAGTGATGAGTCACTCGGCAGTTCGTGGAGTGGTCCTGGAGATAACCAAGATCGCTTTTCTTCACTCCTTCAGCTTTTTAGCTCCTTTTTTGCCCGGTCATGTCCTTGCCTTGCTCCTTAGCCTTCATAGCTGCAAATCAAATTTTTAACATCAGTTTATAGGATAAATTAGGTGTTTGAGGACAGTTATACTATAAAAACAAATACCTAAATGAGTTGAAATCTCGGACTCATCAACACCCCCAATTGAAACATTTGCTTGTCCTCAAGTAAAACTCAAGATCAAACAGTTCAACAAGGAATTCTACAAATAGTGTTGCATAAGACTCAACATAAATGCACACAACAAGATTTAAATTACTCATACAATAATCAATTATGCACTCAAAGTTTCAAATTGTGACTCACTATCATCAAGAGTACTCAAGCTCACCATGCTTGCTTTAAATGCAAGTTCAAGCTCAACAAAGTTATGTAAATGCCCTCACAACAAAGATGATTTCATATTCACACAATACCGCTCAACAATTTAAGGTTCCGAAATCACATACAACTCTTCACACTCACAAAGATGAACACATGCATGAATTCACCCATAGGCTTGCCCTTATTTTCCAGTCAACCTTCGTTTCAGCCCACTTAAGATCAAAAAGGTCTTTTTAAGGCTTGTAATGAGGCTGAGTGCAAAGGTATGGTAATTTAGGCTTAGCGGCTCCTACCTTCATGAAGTATGGTTTGGAAATCATTTTATCCTTCTCTTTCTCATTCAAACGTGATCATATTCCACCCCATTATTCAGCTAGACATGAATCACCAGATACCACATTTCTTTTGCTATTTTCACAACTTTTCTCTTTTTCAGTCTTTTTCATTCCTTGTTCTCTTTTCTTCTCTTTTCTTCTCTTTTTTTTATATGGAGGGGTTCCATTATTTTCCAAACAATCCAACTCGGGGGAATATTTCACACTTCTTGATTCTCCTTCTTTTTCACCGCACCCCCCAACTTAGGCTTTTGGCCTAAGTTGGCTATTCAAACAAACCATTCTTCATGAAAGTTATGGGGGAAAGGTTAGAAGGAGGTCACAATTGTTCAAGTTTCTTCCAAGAAAAGGTTAGCCACAAAGAGGTATGTTGTCAAATAGGCTCACTCTTCAAAAATTTTGCCTAAGATCATGTCTATTTCTTGCATCACTCAATCAACTGGACCAATGGGGCAAATTCTAGGTTTCATCATGCACAATGTTCAAGGTAACCTCACCACACAAGGCATTAATACAATTATCAAACAAGACTCCACACTTTCTAGCTAGCGTGTAATGTTCATCACAAGAGACTCATTCGACAACCAGCTAGTCACAACAAGATGCTCAAACTTCACATATTACTTATGTAACTTCGTTTGCCTCATTGTAGCCACAAATTCATTTTGTTCAATTAAGAGCACTATTCAGGTCATCGGTATTGCTACTAACCGATACACAAAAATGAAAGGGAACAACTCATTCAACCGCATCTAGAGGTGGTATTCCTAACAAGGTTCCACCCCACCAAAAACATCCAACATTTTCCTCAATGCAAAAGAAATAAATGGACAAGGGAAAAGAAAAAAATAGAAATGTAATAGCACTAAATGAGAAGATATGAGTTAGGAAAATTCTTCAATGGGTGGCCATTCGGAAAAGTAATGTGGGAAGCGCAGAACGATTCGGTGAACCACATAACTGCATGCAGTTCGCCAAAATGTCCTGAATATTGGCTCTCCAATTGAGACCAAAATGCAGTGAAAGTCGGGCTCGCCAATCAGCATCGGCGCATTGCTCAGTGTCTTGAGTTTGTCGCCCAAATTTCCAGAACACCAGCCTTTCAAGGTAGGTCAAAAGGTGGTGAAAGTCGGGCTCGCCTAACCTCTTCAGCGCATCACCTAGTAAGCTTTCTGCTTCACCGAATATTCTAGAACTGCAGCCCCCCTCCCTGAGGGGAAGAAGGCAAGCCAAGTCGCGATCGCCGTTCCGTTCGGTGATTCACCGAAATGGTCATACCCTCACATAATCTCTCATACCTGCACACACAACACACATTATTCAAAACAACTAAACCCTGGGTTGCCTCCCAAGAAGCGCCTTATTTAACGTCGTGGCACGACATTGAAATGCTCTCAAGCATCTTCAAAATACACCACTTCAATAACTGAAATCTCATGACACTCTCTGAAATAAAGCTTCAGACGCTGCCCATTCACCTTGAAAGTTGGACCCTCCTTACCTTCGACTTCAATGGCCCCATTCGTGAACACTCGTGTCACTTTAAATGGACCGGACCACTTCGACTTGAGATTTTCCGAGAAGAGTCTGAGTCGAGAATTGTACAGCAACACAAAATCTCCAACTCGAAATAAACTCCTAAGGATTTTAGAGTCATGCCATTTCTTCATTTTCTCCTTATAGAAGGCTGAACTTTCATATGCCCTGAACCTGAATTCTTCCATTTCGTTCAGCTGATCTACTCTCCATTTCGAAGCATTCACCCAATCCAGATTTAATGCCCATAGTGCTCTGTGTTCAAGTTCAATCTGCAGGTGACAAGATTTTCCAAAAACCAGCTAATATGGAGAAACGCCAATTGGTGTCTTGTAGGCAGTGCGATACGCCCAAAGGGCATCATCTAGCTTCTGAGACCAATCAGTCCTATTTACATTCACGGTCTTAGCCAAGATACTCTTAATCTCTCGATTCGAAACCTCGACTTGGCCACTCTCTTGTGGATGATATGGCGTTGCAACTTTATGCTTCACTTTGTATTTACTCAATGAGGTTGCAAACAGCCGGTTGCAAAAATGTGAACCTCCATCACTAATAATATCACGTGGGGTGCCAAATCTTGCAAAGATGTAGCATTTTAAGAATTGAACAACACTTTTCCCTTCATTGTTGGGTAGTGCCACGGCTTCCACCCATTTTGAAACATAATCCACAGCCACTAAAATATACTTATTTCCAAACGAGCTCACAAACGGCCCCATGAAGTCTATTCCCCAGACATCGAACAACTCAACTTCCAGAATAGGATTAAGAGGAAACTCATGCCTTCTGGACACCCCACCTTGTTTTTGGCATTGTATACATTTCTTGAAAAATTCATGAGCATCTTTGTAGAGGGATGGCCAGTAGTAACCACTTTGAAGTATTTTAGCGGCTGTTCGCACACCGCTATGATGACCACCAACCGGTGAAGCATGACAAGCATTTAGAATTTTAATGACTTCCTCTTCCGGCACACATCGCCGAATAATATGGTCTGCACATTCTCTGAATATAAATGGTTCATCCCAGAAATATCTTTTGACATCAGACAAGAACCATTTTTGTTGATAGAAGTTCAGGTGTTCCGACATTAGCCCACATACCACTTAGTTAGCAAATTCAGCATACCAAGGAGTCTGTGTAAGAGTGGCCATTAATACCTGCTCTTCTGGGAATGACTTATTTATGTCTAACTCAAGCTAATATTTCTCCTTTCCCTCCATCCTAGATAGGTGATCGGCCACCTGATTTTCACAACCTCTTCTATCCTTGACTTCAAACTCGAGTTCTTGCAATAACAGCACCTATCTTATCAACCTTGGTTTTGCATCTTTCTTAGCCATTAAGTACCGCAGAGCTGCATGATCAGTGTGAACTACCACTTTAGTGCCTAGAAAGTATGCCCGGAATTTCTCAAATGCGTATACCACCGCAAGTAGTTTTTGGTCAGTAACAATGTAGTTACGTTAAGCACCATTCAATGTTTTGCTGGCGTAGTAAATTGGGTGAAATAGTTTGTTGCGCTTTTTCCCTAACACAACACCTAACACCGTACCACTTGCATCACACATCACTTCAAAAGGTGCCGACCAATCAGGGCTAATAATCACCGGGGTAGAGACTAACTTCTCTTTCAAACACTTAAAGGCTGCCATACATGCGTCATCAAAGCTAAATTTCACCTCATTCTCAAAAATCTTGCACAATGGGTGTGCAATTTTTGAGAAGTGTTTGATGAATCTCCGGTAGAAACCAGCATGCCTCAAGAAACTACGAATACCTTTTATCGATATTGGCGGGGGTAGCTTCTCAATTACCTAAATCTTGGCCTTGTCGACCTCCAACCTCTTTTGTGATACCTTCTGACCAAAAACTATACCTTCCTTAACCATGAAGTGACATTTCTCCATATTTAAGACTAAATTAGTTTCCCCACATCTTTGAAGAACCTGCCCATGGTGTGCCAAACATGTTTCAAAAGAATCGCCCACAACTGAGAAGTCATCCATGAAAACTTCCATTGAATCTTCCACCATATCAGCAAAAATAGACAACACGCAACGTTGAAACGTCGCCGCGGCATTACACAACCCGAAAGGCATCCTTTTGAAAGCGAAAGTTCCATAGGGCAAGTGAAAGTGGTTTTCTCTTGATCCTCCGATGCTATAGAGATTTGGTTGTACCCAGAATAACCATCCAAGAAACAATACCATCCGCGCTCTGAAAGCCAATCAAGCATTCGATCCATAAAAGGCATGGGAAAGTGATCATTTTCAGTCCAAGAATTTAACTTCCGATAATTCATGCATACCCTCCATCCGGTTACCGATCTCATAGAAACAAGTTCCCCTTTCTCATTTGGGACTACCGTGATGCCACCTTTTTTGGTACATATTGCACAGGACTCACCCATTTGCTATCCGCAATAGAGTAAATTACACCTGCATCCAACCACTTGATTATATCTTTTTTTACCACCTCTTGCATTGGTGGGTGCAATCTCCTTTGTTGTTCGACACTAGGTTTGCACTCACTATCAAGTTGAATCTTGTGAGTGCAAATGCCGGGTGGAATACCCACAATGTCAGCGATAGTCCACCCTAGAGCCTTGATGTACCTTCTCAACACCTCAAGAAGCAATTTTACTTGCCATTCAAGCAAGTCACCTGCAATGATAACGGGTAAGGTGTTATTTGCCCCCAAGAATGCATATCGAAGATGAGCGGAGAGCACTTTCAACTCAAGCTTTGGTGGTTCCTCAGTGGATGGTTTGGTGGGAGGATTTTCTCTATTCTTTAGATCAATGTCGAGCTTCAATGGGTTCCTTGAGTATTCACCTAATCCCGATAGAGCAGCTACCACTTCATAATACCCTTGAACTTCGGTCTTATCATAATTTGAAAGAACAGCTTCAAGAGGTTCACTTATACACATCAATTTGCTCACACTAGCCACCACTTCTTCAATTATATCAATCGTTGAAGCCACATGAATATCACTCGGGTGTTTCATTGATTTGCACACATTAAAGGTGACCTCATCTTCGTTTACCCGAAACTTCAAATCCCCACTTTCAACATCCTCTAGGGGCCTTCCGGTTGCTAAAAATGGTCTACCCAAAACAACAGGAACTTCAGCATCAATCTCACAATCAAGAATAACAAAATCAGCCGCAAATATGAATCGATCCACATTTACCAATATGTCATAGAGTATTCCAACGGGGTGTTGGATCGACCGGTCCACCATAAGAAGCCGCAATGTAGTTGATTTTGTTTCGCCCAGCCCAAGTTGTTTAAAGATTGTATAGGGCATCAAATTGATACTTGCTCCCAAATCACAAAAAGTTTTAGCAAATTGAAGCATACTGATGGTGCATGGGATGGTGAATGCCCCCGGATCCTCTTTCTTTATAATCATCTCGCCAGTCATAATGACACTACAATTATGAGAAACTTCAACTGTTTCGAAGTCCATGTTTCTCTTCTTAGTGACCAGCTCCTTCATGAATTTAGCATAACCCGGCATCTCCAATAATGCCTCCACTAACTAAAGATTAATAGAAAGTGTCTTAAATACGGATAGAAATTTCATGAACTTTTAATCCTCATTTTTCTTTTTGAGACGTTCAGGAAATGGCGGAGCTATTTTGGGAAGAGGTTGCACTATCTTTGGAGTTGGGGTGCCCTTCTCTTTATCTTTTTACAACTCGTCTGTGGGGTTTTTCTTAGGACTTTCCTCCTTCTCTTTGATCATATCACTTTCCGGTGCTTGAACAAGCCCCTCTTCCTCATCGATATCTTTCTCCTCTTCATGAGTTTTCATCCCATTATTACCTTTCACATTACCGACCACTATCTTTGCACTTCGAGTCACAACCACCAAATCTTTGTCATAGTCAGCCCTCAAAGTTGTTACGCATTCAGCTTCACCCATTTCAAAATCCATGTGTTCTAGTTGTGCTGAAACTTGACTCAGCTGACCCTCAAGTTGCTTGATTGCATCTACGTGAGAATTCACTCTATTATTCAACGATGAGAAATAAGCTTTTATCTCCTTAAGCATGTCATCAGATCTTTCAACCTTATCTAGGATACGCGACAACAAATCATCCACTCATAGGCTACCCGAACTACCTTTTAATCTTGAGCTGTCACTTGATTGTATGTGGTCCTATTCATGACTCCCTTCTCTCCTTCAAGGGTCATTTTGTTCAGTCCATTCTTGATAGTATCGTCTCTGCTCTTCTTCCTTATGCAAGTTCCAACCTTGATTCCCACCTGGCTTTAAGTAGTTTGGGTGAGAGCCCTTCTCATTTCAACCTTGATTCCCACCCGGCTTTAAGTAGCACGGGTGAGAACCCTCCTCTACTCTAAACACTCTTCTGACTTCTTTGGTTTCACCAACCTTTTCTAACACTTGTTTTTGTAACAATTCCATTTGAGACATCATTTTGTTATATTCTCATCTATTTCTTTCTCCTTCTCCAGTTGCTCTTTCGTCATCCTAAAACTAAAGGGGGAAACTTTGTCCTCTTGATTGTACCATGCCTGATTGATCTTTGTCATTTCATCAAAGATGGGATGAGGCTACCTCAAATGGTTGGAGCATTATCCCTCCTCGGGCCAGCTTGACGGCTACTCTTTTGTTCACTGAGTATAAACTTATGTAGAACTATTGAAGTATTACATCACCCGTTTATGTGCTCAGATGCACCTAAATTCTTATCATACTCTCTTGAAGTTTTGGATGCTGTCACGCAATTTCACCATCTTTGAGGGTGGAAAGAACCTTACGTAGAATGTGTCGGTAAGCTCCTCCCATGACGAAATGGAATCCCTTGGTATCTATGCTAACCACTTGGTTGCGTCCCCCATTAAACAGAATGGAAACAACCGGAGCCTAATTGATTCTTGTGTAACTTCCTTGAGTGAGAACGGGCTGCACACTTCCACGAAATTATAAATATACTCATGGGGATTCTCATGCTCTAGTCCCCCAAATATGCCTTTGGCTTGTAAAAGGTGCAACATTATGTTTTCTTTCACATGAAATTCAGCATGATTCACAGCCGAAGGTAAGTGAATAGCACCTACACCCTCCAATAGATCTTCATTTGCGTGAAAGAACTCACCACCATCATCCTGTTGACCAGGTTGGTTCACGGTGCTTTCATTTGCACTCACCTTTTACCTGATCACAAAAACCTCATAACAAATGGTAAATTGATTCAACTACAACACAAAGAAATCACAATTTAAATTCAATAATAGAATTCTAAACAACACCACTCCCCAGCAGCGGCGCCATTTTGATTAACGTCTCAAATACACCTCATCCGGTTCTAGGTGTAAACGGCTGTTAACTAGGTTAAAACCCAATGAAGAGTTGAAGTCGAACCCACAGAGAGTAGTATATGTTTGAATTCAATTACGAAGTAGTAAATGTGATTTAATTAGTTGTAGGAATAGAAAATATTGGAATCACTTAAATAAGTCAAAAGGGTGACATAAATGTCAAGTGGGGGAATTTCATATCAGTTAGAAACCACAACAATAACAAACAACAGGGGTAATCAAAAGATTTAGAGGTACTTGGTGGATTGACCAATCAACTGCCAATCATACTAAATGGGTGTTAGCTAATTACTAAAAGTTACTAAATTTTCGTGAGTAGAATGGACCTTAGATGAGGTAGCTTTCTCTCAAACAACTACCTCGCTTCAATTGAGTTCTCTCGAACCTCAACAGACTAAACATGAAAACCAGCCCACAACCTCACTCCATCTACTCTCTCAAGCTAGATAGGTAGAACGGGACTTAGGATTCACTCTCTCGAGCTGAACCCATAAGAGCCCAATCACTACGAGTGCTAATTTATAGCCTTGGTTTTAAACTTCTCTCTCAAGCAAGCATAAAACACTAGTAACAATGAAATAAACATTCAATACAGCAAAATAACAGCAACAATAAATCAGACCCACTTCGAATTAGCAAAACAATCAATAATTTCTAACACCCATCAGCTAAATTAAGCAAATAATCACATGGTCAAACCCCCAAGAATGGTGTTTTAGCTAGTCATCATAAAAAGTAAAAATTCAATACCTATCACATGCTCCATAGTTGGGTATTGATTTCCAAAACCTTAAATTGAGTAAATCTTGCTTCAACTAAAGAACCCACTCGAAATCTACTTGAAAATTGCTTCAAAAACCAACCAAAATAGTGTTTTCGTTCTAAGTCTAAGTTCTCACAATGTTTGAGTACCTTCTCTCTCTTCAAAATATGAATTTATACTGATCAAAAATTAGGCCTTTTGGGGTAAATCGGTGAGGAAAGTCGGGCTTCGCTGACTGGTCGGCGACTCACCAAACGCCCCTGTCCATCTCCTTCGAGTTTCGTGTTTTCATCAAATTATGCATTGTAACTTTAGGGGATCTATGTCGGGGTCGCCAATGAATTCGGCATTTCGCCCTTCGCTCCTTTAGATCGCCAATCTGCTTGCATCTTCATGGCGGTTTCTGTAACTTTCGGTGGTCTAACCTTTCTTCTCCGATCCAGTCGGCGCTTCACCGATAGGGTTTGTGCCTAGCCCAATTTATCTCATCCTCAGGGCTGGCATGCTGGAACTTTGGGCAGAGTGATGAGTCACTCGGCAGTTCGCCAAGTGGTCTTGGCGATCACCAAGATCGCTTTTCTTCAGTCCTTCAGCTTTTTAGCTCCTTTTTTACCCGTTCATGTCCTTGCCTTACTCCTTAGCCTTCATAGCTACAAATCAACATTTTAACATCAGTTTAGAGCATAAATTAGGAGTTTGAGGACACTTAAACTATGAAAACAAAGCCATAAATGAGTCGAAATGTCAAACTCACCAAGAATTCAGTTACGATGTGAAAGACATGTTCTAAACGGTTGTAGGAATAGAAATTATCAAAATCATTAGATTAAATATAAGGGGTTGACAACAAGTGTCAAATGGGGGGTTCGGGTTTGTCAATTAACAATTATGGAAACAAGGGAGTAATCAAGTAGAGAGGGATACTTGGGTATGTGATCGATTAATTGCATATTTCTCTATACAGGTGATTACTAACGACCAAAGATCGTTGAATCTCATTGAGTAGGCTAGGCTTTAAGTGTAATAGTCATCTCTTGATCAACTATCACGAATCAAGTGAGTTCTCTGGAACCTCAACAAACATCAAACTATAAACAGCCCAAAACCTAAATTTATCTACACTCTCGAGCTAGATAGGTAGGATCGAGTTAATATTCACTCTCTCAAGCTGACCCAATAACAACCCAATCGTTACAATTATCAATTAATAATCATAATTCTAAAACCTCTCTCTCGAGCAAGCATAGAATGCTAAACTAGAAATGCATTTGCAACTACAATTCATAAATTAAAACTCAATTATCAATAAAAACCCACTTCAAAACAGCAAATCAATGAGTATTTACTAACATTCATAAGTTAATTATGACAATTAATCATATAATCACACCCCAAGAATGGGGAATTTAGCCACGCATCATAAAAAGTAAGAAATCAATATCAATTACGTTCTCCATAAGCTGGGTATTAATATCCGAATCTTTACAATGCTCCAATTTAGCTTCGAATCCAAAACCCACTCGAAAATCTACTGGAAAACTCCTAAAAACTAAGAAAAGTAATGTTTCAAACGAAAGCTCAAAGTTCAACAATGTAGGATCAATCAGAATTTTCTCAGGATAATTAAAAATCTTTTAGAATTACAATTTATACATTTTCATATTATGGACTGCAGGGTCACTCGGCGGAGTTAGTCGAGCATCGCCGACGGAGTCGGCGATGCGCCAATTGCTCCTCTCCATCGCCGGTTTCCCTTAACTCTTTATCCTTCAAAACCTTTAACTTTAGACGATCAACCTCTCAATCGCCGACCAATTCGGCGGTTTGCCGAAGGTCCAATTCCATCGCCACGTTGGCTTTTTCCCAAGGCTGGTAGTTTGGAACATTAGGCGAGCTGAAGTGCCACTCGGCGAGTCGCCTAGTGGCTTTGGTGATTCTCAGCTTCCACTATCTTCAGCCATTTTCATTTTTTCGCTCCTTTTTGCCCGGTAATATCCTTTGCCTTGCTCTTTTGCCTTTTTATCTGCAAATTAACATTTAAACATCAGTTTGGAGAACAAAATAGGTATCGAGGACAGCAAATTTTTGAATAACAAGCCCTAAATGAGTAGAAATCCCAGACTCATCAACACCCCCAACTTAAACTTTTGTTTTTTCTCAAGTAAAACACAAGATCAATCAGTTCAATAAGGATGTCTATAAACAGTGCTACTCAAGACTCAACACGAATGCACACAAGAGGTTCAAAGTACACCTACAATGTTCAATTTTGCACTCTATGTTTCCAACTGTTACTAACCATCATCAAGTAGAACTCAAGCTCACAATGCTTGCTTCAAATGCAAGTTCAAGCTCAATAAAAACATTCAAATGCCCTCACACCAAGAATGATTCCATGCTCACACAAGACACATCAACAATTTAGAATATTGGAATAAAAAATAACTCTCACACGCACAAAGATAAACACATGCATGACTTTACCCATAGGCTTGCCCTTGTTTTCCAATTAACATTATTTTCAGCTCACTCAAAAACACAAAGGTATTTCAAGGCGTGTAACGGGGATGAGTGTAAAGGTATGTTCATTTTGGTTTAGTCTTCTACCTTCATGAAGCATGGCCTGCATTTCATTTTTTCCTTCTCTTTCACACTATATGATGTTCACAATTTACCCTATTTTCATCTAAGCAAGACTCATTGGATACCCAATTTCTTTTGCTCTTTTCGCAAGCTTTATTTCACAAACTCTTTTCTTTTTCAATCAGTTTCACATATTTTTTTTCTTTCTTTTTTATTTTACATGGAGGGGTTCCATCTTTTTCAAAACAAGATCTTTCGAGGGTGAATTTTTCACACTTCTTGAATTTCCTCCTTTTTCACCACAACCCAACTTAGGCTTTTGGCCTAAGTTGGCTATTCAAACGAACCAATACTCCATGAAGGTTATAGGTGATGGGACAAAGGGTCAAATTTGTTCAAGTTTCTTCCAAAGAAAACGATAGGATCAAATGGTGCCAAGCTAGGTTCACACTCTCACAAGTTGGTCACAAAAAGGTATAACATCATTTTTTGGTTCACTCTTCACAAATTGTGCCTAAGATCATTTCAATCGCTTGCTTACATCAATCAATTGGACTAACGGGGCAAGTTCTAGGTAATAACAAACACATGTTTCAAGAAAACCTCACAAAACATGGCATCCGACGTAATCATCAAACAAGACTCTACAATTTCCAGCTAGCGTGCAACGATCATCACTAGAGATCAACTCAACAACCGGCTAGTCACAATGAGATGCTAGGAATTCACGTATGTCCTATGTAACTCAATTTGCCTCATTGTAGCCGTACACTCATATCGTTCGATTAGGAGCACTATTCAAGTCATCGGTATTGATCACAACCGACACTCAAAATTGCAAGAGAACATCCACATTCAAACACATTCAAGAGGTGGCAAATTTTAAAAATTTGTTCAAAACCAACATTCAATAGTTCAAAACAGAGGACCAACACCATGGATAAAAAAACCATATATATATAAACCAAAATCCGTTTTCACAAAAACACAACATTCATAAACACAAAGTATCCATAAAACAGCCCAAAAGAAGTGGGTATGGAAATACCTCACCCCGCCAAACTAATCTAGCAATTGTCCTCAAATACGCAAAAATAAGAAAACAATCTAGAAATAACAGAAAGAGAGTCAAAACGATCATCCTTCCATGCTAAGCCTAGGGTGAACTCCACATGTCAGTGACTCTATCTGTCGGGGCATCATTGCCCGGCTCATCAGCATCCTTTGCTCCACTATAGCCCACCATCGAGGTATCCCGCAAGGAAGCCTCCACCACTGACTGGACCATCACACCTCAAGGTCCTCAAAATCATCGTATACTGCTATATCACGGACATCAAACTCCTCCTCATATGTCTCAACCTCAGACTCATCCTCGATCCGTCGGATGTCAGTTAAGGAAGTAGGAGTCACTTCCACATCCGTCTTCGCAATCATCAGAATAGTGGCCCACCTACATAACTCAGTAATCAATACAGGGAAGGGAAGAGAAGTCTAAGGCCATCTCTTACTAACCTAGATTCAGTATCTCCCGATTGATGATAGAGCCCAAACACGCATCCTATGGATGCCGGAGGATCAACTCATTCTGCGAAGGCATAATGGTGCTGCTAATAAACCCGAACCAGTATCTGGCAGCCACGTTCAGGTCCTTCTTTTCAATCATCACACCAGCCTCAATCCACCTCGGTGTCACATCAGAAATATGGGGTGCCAACTAACCCTTTAAATTATCTAGGGTCTTCTTTTGGATGAGGTCTATGTTGTAGTGCATGACATTCATTGTACAGCCTAGCACCTCATTGATATCGGTGTTGCTGCACTTCACCTTTCAGCCCCGTACTACTACATGATCCACCAGCCTAAATACGTTGGCCTTTTTCTTTTCCTTTGGCCCCAGCTCCCCATATACTGAGTAGAACTCCCAGACCCAAGTAGGAATGTAAGGGCATCGGGGCTTCATGAATATCTCAAACTTATGGAACAGTATGGTGTTACACACCTCCGGGTATCGGCCTACCACACTATCTTAGACTATCGTTTCTCCTCTAGAATGGTCCTCAAACCCTCGGCCTTTAGTCTGTTCAGTGACCGGGATGGAGGAGCCATAACTTATGGAGGAGCCTGCTCTACTACATATGCTGGAGATGGAGGAGCCGTATGAGGCACCGGGATCTGAGTTGGATCATTTATCACCTTGGAGTATAGCTCCGCTCTCCTAGCCTGTAGGAGTTGATCATCTTCCGACTCAGAAATATAGGCCGGAGAAATGTCCCCTAAATGGCCCTCACTCTCAGAAGTGTTGAGGTGAGTGGCATAAACGCCCTCGCTGTCTGAACTCTCCTCCATTGGTGTGGGCACAACAGGCCCCTTTCCTTTTCCTTTTCCTTTTCCCCAGTCAAAGGAAGTTTTATCGGTGCGTTCCGGTAGGGAGCAGCCCTCTCATTGATCACAATGCCTCTTACCCGCTTTTGGGGCGGTTGATTCATTCCAGCAGCTTTTGGTCTAGCCATTCTTGCAAACAAAACCACATACGTTAGATGCAATTCAAAAAAAAATCAAAGTTATCAAACTATGAAGGAAGACTCGCCGAACCGTTCGGCGAGCCAAGTCGGGCTCGCCAACTGTTACAGAATAAAATTTATCAAATCTCAGCTGTAACACCTGGAAACTAGTAGGCAAAACTAGAGGTTGATGTGAGGGTTTGAGTCGTAGATATAACTCCCCGTACTTAAAATGAAGGGTTCCGGGTTAAAACGTCAAGGTACGATGCCCCGAAGGACCAACCAAGGGTCCTTGAGGAGGACCCTAGCAAACTACCCTAGAATCTACGCCAAAATAGTGCACTTACGGAAGGACCCGTGCCCCGTGGGTGAGGGGTTGTGGGTCAAGGTCCTAAAATAGGCCCCAGCCAACCACCCACGATTGACCAGCACGCCATGTGGATCCACCCACGGCCCGTGGGTGTGGTCTCGTGGGTGAGGCAGTGTTTGTCTGAAGGCGGTTAAGTGAGAACTTGATGGGACTTTTCGGATTTAATTAGGGGTTAAGTGGTGTCATTTTAACCTTAGTGAGACCACCTATATAAAGCCTTTATACCCCTAAATTTATTGATCCTAGTCATTATTTCAACTCACCAAAAATAAATACAATTCCCTCTCAAAAATCCTCTCTCTAGAAAGTGAAGAAGAAGAAGATGAAGATCAAGCTAGGTCAAGTCAAGACTCCATTGTTGCAAGCTTTGTAAGGCTATATAATCAAGGTATAATAGCTTATTCATCCATGTATTCTTCCATCCATGGAGTCCCCTAGTTTTCCCCACATTGTGAAGATGAAATCCCCAGTTCAAGTTAGGGTTCCTTCCAATACTGTGGGTTATGTTCATTATGAATCCAATTGAGTGGATATTGGTTGTTTATGATTTAATTAGTAGTGAATCATGTTATTATGATGAAATTACATGTTTTCCATGGTTAACCCTAGTCTAATTGATGAAATTGAAGTAATGTGGGTTTATGCCTAAAAAGGGAAAGTTGAGGATTTAGAGATGATCTTCTAGAATTGATGATGTGTATAGTAATTGTTTAAGAATGAAAGCACATATACATGAATTGAATTAGATTAAAGTATATATGATGGATCATAATTAGTAATTTTTAAGGTTGAGCCTTTATGATGATATATGATTAGAATTGCTTAAGAATGAAGCTTGTGACTAGAATCTCTTGTGATCTAGCTATGTATGATGATCTTAAAATGTATAGCTTTGAGAGTAAAGCTAATGTGTTGAATTATGAATGTTAGGGCTTTGAGAGTGAAGTGTCTATGATTATGTTGTTGTTGTTGTGTTGTTGAAAGGACATTCTCATATACACACCTGTGCATGAACATGATATGATATGAATGGTTCTCTCACATAGAATGATTCTAGGTTGAAAGGCTTTCTCACCTAATTGAATCTAAAAGCAAGTAATCATGGATGGTGAAAGTCTTTCTCACGCATGATCTAGAGAGTTGTCTTAATCAATATACCTTGAATCGGTAGGCCAAGAGAACCCTTTCATGAATCAGTAAAGAGCTATCTTAATGAATGTAAATTGAATCAGTAGGCCAAGAGCACCCTTTAATGAGTGACTAAGGAGTTATTCTAATGATTTGTCTTGAATCGGTAGTCCAATGGCACCATTTCATGAGGAGTCAATGAGCTATTCTAATAATGTACCTTGATTCGGTAGGCCATAGGCGCCCTTTCATGAGTAATAAAGTTAAGTCAAGACTTAATAACTACTCCGTGGGAATTTAATGCTTAGCACCGAGTGGATATTGAATGAGATGGAAGCTCTTCCATAGTAAGGTCGGGTTTCTAGAAGCAATCTCTTGAGATGGAAGCTCCCCCGTAGTAAGGTCGGGTTTCTAGTAACAATCTCCTTGTCCCATAAACTATGTGCCCTCATAGGTTATTTAGCTAGTGGATCCACCTAAGCTAAGGTTATCAGTTCTACCTTAGGGAAGTAGACCAACCCTTTTCGGTGTGGGAATCACCGGATTCCATGTTAAGATAACATGGTCTAATGTCGGTTAAGGCTTACTTCCCACAACAACAAGTGGTTTAATAATGAACTTAGGCTTTCTTAAAGAGGCATCCCGAAGTGTTCAAAGTAATTATGAACTAAGGCATGCTAAAAGAAGTATCTGGTAGGTGTTCAAAAGTTTAAGAGAGGGACTAGTCCCTAACTAATGAGTATGTATGATTGCCTAAAGTGGTACTAGTATGGATGGGATTATGGGGTTTTATCCATGCATTGCACAAGTATGACCTGAAGCTACTTATGAAGTGTTTCTCTTATATGTTGTATGCTTAGCTTGAATTGTTGCTATAGTTGCTTTCCTTGATATGTTTGACTAAAGGTGAAGATTCCCTTGTCTATGAGAAATAAGCTAAGGATGAGATCAAAATATGGTAAGTATGATTATGATGGCCTATAAGGGATACTTGTGGGTGAGATTATGGGATCTTATCCATTCATTGCACAAGTATGACTTGAGGTTACTTATTAAGAGGTTCTCTTATGCTATGAAGGTTTAAGTATGGACTATGCTTATGAATATGTTATATCTCATATGCTTATGGATTATGCCTTATGTTGACTTATGCTTATATTATGTCTATATTGGAGATTATGCTCATGTCTTATGTTGGCTAACGCTTATGTTATGCTCTTATGGTGTTATGCTAGCTATCATATTCAATACATTTTGTACTAACGCATACTCTTGCCTACATTCTTATCAAATGTAGAGTCCGGTGATATTGAGTTCTATTCCCATGGCTTGGCTCCTAGTAGAGCAAGGAGTTGAAGATTGGTGAGTGCTCATAGAATTCGAGGATATAGTCACCATTTCCTTTATGTTCATTCATTTTATTTTTTAGACTTTTGTATGGGCTGCGTCCCAAGGATTATCATGTATTAGATGGTTTAAGACAAAGTGTTATAGACTTCCTCTCATTTTTATAAAGACTTCGATTGTATGGAAAAAGTTTTAAATTTCCGCATCATTTCTATTTACTTTATGTTATGATATGCTAAGTGGCTTGTATGAGGCTTCTCGGGGTCTTGTACGTCATGTTACATCTAGGGTGTACCCTTGGGTCGTAACATCAGCACATGTAGGCAATGTATAGGGCCTTTCGGCGAATCCTTGACACCATTCGGCGAACGAGAAGTAGCTCGCCGAATGTTACAGAATTATTTTAGAAAATTAGGGAGCAGAAGGACGATTAGAAGGGGCATTCGGCGAGTTGCTGAGTGAACTCGGTGAGCTCAAGCGTATCACCGAATGTTACAGAACACAAATCACAAAAATGCAAGATACAAAGGCGATCAAGGGGTCTTTAGGCGAACCGCCGAACCACTCGGCGAGTTCGACCTAGCTCGCCGAATAGTCCAACCTGCCAGATTTTTACCCCGACCTTTAATTTCTCACCCGCAGCCCACGAAAATAAAATTAAACTATTATTCTATGCAATTGAGCCCAGACCCATACTACCCATGCCCTCGGAGTACTCAGACTTCCCCCGATTTGGATAAAATTGGCCAATTGACATCTTTTGCCTTTAAGAATAACGTCAACCGCTCTATCATTGGGAAAAATCTGACAATCGACACAATTTGGTGTTACTCAGACTTCACCCATACTAGACCCAATAAATAAATCAACACAACCCATCATTTTGACCATTCAACACTCGGAATTTTACAAATTAACGCAAACATAGGCAATTCGAGATCTTAAAGGCGCATATTAACAACCAACATTCAAACAATTTCTACTACACACATAAAAACACAGAGTAATGATCATGCAGTTGCAATTACCAAAATTTTTAGGACGGGGTTCGGATAACCAACCTTAAAAGCAGATGGTTGAAAAGCTAGGCTAGCAAAGTACCAAAATCCCCCCCCCCCGAGCGATTGATCAAACAAAAAAATGTAAGAAATGCAAATAATATAGTCTAGAGTGCGTTTGTGAAAGTTTAGAAATCGAAAAGTATGAAATGCGGTAGACTTTTGAATTTAAAAAGAGTTCAGGCCCTTGTCACTCTTTAGTTCGCGCGCAAGTCAGTGACACTTACTTATGTTTCTGATCCATTCAGCGATGCATCGAATGACTCTTTAGCCCGCTGAGTTTTACAAAACCTCTAGCTAACGGTACGGTTCCAACGGTGATACTATTTGGACTCACCGACCTGTTCGGTGAATCGCAGACTGGTCCCTGGGCTCGCCTATTTTCTCTTTTTCCAAAATTTCAACTTTTCAACCTGCAAATCAATACCCGTTATTCAAACAACAATAAGAAAAGCTTAAACACTTGGGTTGCCTCCCAAGAAGTGCCTTTTTAACGTCGTGGCACGACGTGGATATGCTTTCAAGGTTCATTCTCCTGGTTAGCCAAGGTATCACTTGGTAGACCCCTTTTTGCCCTTGGGTTCAAATGAGATGATATTTAACCCATTTGCTTCTCCAGTTGTTTAATGGACACCGAGTGAGAGGTAACTGTCTTGTTTAGTGTGGAGACATCCTCTTTAATTTCTTTAAGCATCTTGTCCGACCCTTCCAGTTTATTAAGAATGTGTGCAACCATATCTTCAGTGCGAAAGTTCTACGGGTTAGCCCTGTGCTCTTTTGGCTTTTGTCGCTCATAGGGAGGAACCTTATCTCTCTTTGTTACCATCACGCTCCCTCTAGTTTGTACCACGGTCACGCCACTCCCTATAACAATCCTTCCAACCTTCATCACACTCTTTATTCCATCCTTGGTTTCCACCTGGCCGTGGATAATTTTGGTTGAATCCTCCTCCCTGATTTTCTAGAAAGTGTACTTCTTCATTGTACAATGCTTCAAAGTGTGCATCATCGGGATTCACTCCGCTAACTCCAACAACATTCACAGCTTTAGAACCACTACCCATTACGTGTTTAGACAAAATATCCATTTGGGTGATCACTTTAGCCATGTTTTCATCTCCCTCTTGGTCTTTTTCTATTTGTTCCTTTGTCATCCTGAAAGTCAAAGGAGATACCTGATACTCCCAAGTATACCAAGCTCGGTTTATCTTTGTCATCCCATCAAGGAGAGATGACGGTATCTCAAAAGGTTGCTGCATAATACCTCCTTGGATAAGTTGATCAGCCACACCTTTTTTCACTGAGTCTAGACTCTGGTAGAAGTGTTGTAACAACACGTTCTTTGGAAGACAGTTAGTCGGAAATTTGAGTAACAACTTCTGAACCGCAGCCGTATTTCATGGATTGGTTTACCATCCGACCGTTTAAAGCCTTGAATATTGTCTCTTAATGCCATCATCTTTGAAGGAGGGAAAACCCATATGTAGAATGCCTCGGTTAGCTCGTCCAAACACGTAATAGAATCCCTCGGTAGATTACCTAACCATTTGGTCGCTTCCCCCATTAAAGTGAAAGGAAAGAACTGGAGACAGACTGACTCTTGTGAAATTTTTTTGAATAAGAATGGACCACATACGTCAACGTAGATCCGAATATGATCATAGGGATTCACATGAACTAGCCCTCCAAATAATCCTTTCATTTGCAGAGTTGCAACATCGTGCTAGTCACGTGGTAGACAACATTTCCCAAAACCTGAGGTAAACGAATAGCACCTACTCCACCCAATTGAACTCCTTCATTGACATCATTCAGATTTCCGATGTCATCTTGGTGTCCCAGCAGGCTACCGTAACTTCCGTTCACACTCATTTCATCACTTATTCACAAACAACCAATAACACACTAAAAACAAAGTAAGTCGATTTAACTACAAACAAAATTAGATCACAGCTATACTTCAATAAAAGAATTTTAAACACCACTCCTCGGCAGCAGCGCTATTTTTGATAACACTCAACTACACTTCATCTAATACTAAGTGTAGGCGATCGCAATCTAGTATTAATCCAACGAATAGTTGGGGTCATCCCACATAGAGTGATACGGTAGAGAATTCAGTTACGAAGTGAAAGACATGTTCTAAACGGTTGTAGGAATAGAAATTATCGAATTCATTACATTAAATCTAAGGGGTTGACAACAAGTGTCAAATGGGGGGTTCAGGTTTGTCAATTAACAACTACGGAAACAGGGGAGTAATCAAGTAGAGAGGGATACATAGGGATGTGATCGACTAATTGTTTCGCTATACGGGTCATTACTAATTACCAAAGATTGCTGAATCTCAGTGAGTCGGATAGGCTTTAAGTTTAATAGCCATCTCTCGATCAACTATCACGAATCAAGTGACTTCTCTCTAACCTCAACAAGCATCCAACTATAAACAACCCTAAACCTTAAATTATCTACTCTCTCGAGCTAGATAGGTAGAATCGAGTTAAGATTCACTCTCTCTAGCAGAATCAACAACAACCCAATCGCTACAATCATCAATTGATAATCTTAACTCTAAAACCTCTCTCTCGAGCAAGCATAGAATGTTAAACTAGAATTGCATTTGCAACTACAATTCATAAATTAAAATTCAATTATCAATCAAACCCACTTCAAAACAACAAATCAATCCATAATTACTAACACCCATAAGTTAATTATGACAGTTGATCACATAATCACACCTCAAGAATGGGGGTTTTAGCCACGCATCATAAAAAGTAAGAAATCGATACCAATTACGTTTTCCATAAACTGGGTATTAATATCTGAATCTCTACAATGCTCCAATTTAGCTTCGATTCCAAAACCCACTCGAAAATCTACTAGAAAACTCCTAAAAACAAAGAAAAGTAATGTTTCAAATGAAAGCTCAAAGTTCAACAATGTAGGATCACTCAAAATTTTCTAAAGATACTTCAAAATGTTTCAGAATTACAATTTTTACATTTTCAGATTTTGGCCTGCAGGGTCATTCGGTGGAATTAGTCGAGCATCGCCGACTCCGTCAGTGATGCGCCAATTGCTTCTCTCCATCTCCATTTTGACTTAACTCTTCATCCTCCAGACCCTGTAACTTTAGGCGATCAACCGCTCAATCGCCGATCCATTCGGCGGTTCGCCGAAGGTCTAATTCCATAACCAAGTTGGCTTCTTCCTAGGGCTGGCAGTCTGGAAATTAGGCGAGCTGAAGTACCACTCGACGAGTCACCGAGTAGCTTCGGCGATTTTCATCTTTCACTATCGTCAGTATTTTTCATCTTTTTTGCTCCTTTTTTCCCGATAATGTCATTGTCTTGCTCTTTTTCCTTTTTATCTGCAAATTAACATCTAAACATCAGTTTGGACCACAAAATTGCCATCGAGGACACTAAATCTTCGAATAACAAGCCCTAAATAAGTCAAATTCCATATTCATCAGTAGTCTACTCGTTCATTTGGGTTTTTGTTCAAGTTTTTATGTTTTGAAGCTTTTAAAACTTAAATATTTCAATTTGGTCAAATGTTCAAGAAGATGGCTTCACAATAAAATTCTTAGTTTCAGAAGATGGCTTCAATGCAATAATTTTCTCTCGAACAACTATTACGGCTCAGGTGTCTTCTTCCCAACATCAACAAGCTTAACAAGATAACCAGTCCATAACATTAATGCATCCACTCTCTCGAGCTAGCTGGGTAGGATTAGGTTTAGGATTCATTCTCTCGAGCTGAACCCGTATCGACCCAATACCCACAAATCATTAATCAAAAGCTTTGGTTCTGAAACCTCTCTCTCAAGCAAGCCAAAAACTCAAAATTAGAATTGCATTTGTAACTACAATTCATAGATTAAAACTCAGTTAATGATTAAACCCATATTAGAACAACAATTTCATCATCAAACAACAATACCCATAAGATATTTAGACAAATAAACACATGATCACACCCCAAGAAATGGGATTTTAGCTACACATCATAAAAATAGACAAACTATTACCAAATACATTAGCCATGATCTGGATAAAGGTTCTCAAGTGTTTACAATGGTCCAAATTAAGTAATTTAAAAAAACCCACTTAAAAATCTTCAAGTTTGAGCCTCTAAAGCTTCAAAGTCTACAATGGAACTCAAAAACTAGAAGAAAACTCTACTGAATGATCGCATGATACGAAATCTTTGTTTATAATTTCAATTTATAGTTGCCCAATTTTTTGCCTAAACAACTATTGGGCGAGATAAGTTGGAATTCGCAGAGCAGGTCGGTGATCTGCCGTTTGTCCTCTTCAAACGCCATTTTGCATTGGCCTTCAGCATCTCACGTCCTGTAACTTTGGGGGATCCAAATTGTTATCGCGGAACCGTTCGGTGATCCGCCGAATGCCCATTTCTTTCGCCAACTTTGGTTCTTCCCCAGGGCTGGCGGGTCGCCGAGTGGTCTTGGGGATCCCCAGGATTGCTTTTTCTTCACTTCTTCAGCCTTTTAGTTCCTTTTTGTCTGGTCATGTCCTTGCCTTCCTCCTTAGCCTTCATAGCTGCAAATCAACACTTTAACATCATTTTAGAGCATAAAATAGGCATTTGAGGACACTTATACTATCAAAACAAAGCCCAAATTAGTTGAAATCTCGGACTCATCAACACTGCCAACTTATACTTTTGCTTGTGCTCAAGTAAAACTCAAGATCAATTAGTTCAACAAGGATGTCTACAAACAGTGCTTCATAAGACTCAACATAAATGCACACAACAATGTTCAAATTACTCATACAATGATCAATTGTACACTCAAAGTTTCAAATTCTGGCTCACCATCATCAAGAGTACTCAAGCTCACAATGATTGCTTTAAATGCAAGTTCAAGCTCAACAAAGGTATTCAAATTCCCTCACAACAAAGATAATTCCATATTCACACAAATATTCTCTACAATTTAAAGTCCCGGAATCACATACAACTCTCACACTCACAAAGATGAACACATGCATGAATCCACCCATAGGCTTGCCCTTATTTTCCAATCAACATTCGTTTCAGCTCACTCAAGATCAAAAAGGTCTTATTAAGGCTTATAATGAGGCTGAGTGCAAAGGTATGGCAATTTAGGCTTAGTGGCTTCTACCTTCATGAAGTATTGCTTGAAAATCATTTTCTCCTTTTCTTCCTCATTCAAACTTGATCATAATCCACCCCATTATTCAACTAGACATGAATCACGGGATACCCCATTTCTTTTGCTATTTTCACTACTTTATTTCACAACTTTTTCTCTTTTTTTAGTTTTTTCTTTTCCTTCTTCCTTTTCATTTCTTTTTCCCTTTTCTCTTTTTTATATATATGGAGGGGTTCCATTATTTTTCCAAACAATCCAACTAGGGGGAATATTTCTCACTTTTTGACTTTCCTTCTCTTTCACCACACCCCCAACTTAGGCTTTTGGCCTAAGTTGGCTATTCAAACAAACCATACTTCATAAAAGTTATGGGTGAAGGGATAAAGAGATGTCACAATTGTTCAAGTTTCTTCCAAGAAAAGGGGTAAGGCTCAAAAGGGGCCAAGCAAGGTTCACAATTCTCACAAGGTTGGCCACAAAGAGGTATGTAGTCAAATAGGCTCACTCTTCAAACTTTTTGCCTAAAATCGTGTCTATTGCTTGCATCACTCAGTCAACCGGCCCAACGAGGAAAATTCTAGGTATCATCATGCATGATGTTCAAGGTAATCTCACCACACAAGGCATTGATACATTTTCAAACAAGACTTCACACTTTCTAGCTCGCGTGCAATTTTCATCACAAGAGACTCATTCGACAACCGGCTAGTCACAACGAGATGCTAAAAGTTTGCATATTGCCTATGTAACTTCGTTTTCCTCATCGTAGCCGCACATTAATTTTGTTCAATTAGGAGCACTATCCAAGTCATCGGTATTCACCACAACCGACACTCAAATTTGCACAAGAACAGCTACCATCACACAAAAAAGAAGTGGTAAAATTTTAAAATTTGGTTCAAAACCATTTTCAATCAAAACAATGGGCCACAAGCTAAAACAGCCGCAATACCAAAACCAAGATATATATATATATATATATATAAACCAAATAAGCCCAATAATCACAAAATAGTCACAGGAGGTAGGTATGGAAATACCTCACCCCACCCAACAAAATATGCAGTTGTCCTCAAATGCAACTAAAAACCAACATTCAATAAAACACAACAGAGAGGGAGGTAAAAATAATCATCCTGCCAGGCTAGGCCTGGGGTGAAGTCTGCATCTCAGTCACTCCATCTGCCTGGGCATCAGTGCCCGGTATCACATCATCCTTGGCTCCACTGGAGCTCACCATCAAAGTATCTCTCAGAGAGGCCTGTCTAGCTTTTTCATACATGGCACCCTCCAGGTCAACCAAGTCTTCATAAACAGCCTCCACTCGATCACCGAGCTGCTCCTCATCAGTCTCAGCCTCAGACTCAGCATCTCTAATCTCATCTCTGGTCGTAGTAGCTGGAGGCACATCTGAACAGATTGGAATATCTGTACTCGGGTCATCTCGTTTCTCCACCATCCCAAATAGCGAGGTGAAATCAATGGACTTCAGCTGGTCCACATCCTTTCTCAACCTAATAATATCGGCCTTCAAGGCCGTCACCTCCTCAGTACCACCCTAAACTCTCTCACATACCTCTACTCTCACCATAAGTGCATCAATCGAGGCCCTAAGAGGTGTCAATGCAGCAGTAATGTCTCTCTCGATCATCATAGGAACAACGGCCTCTAACAGGGGAGCAGCAGAAGTATTCGGAGTATCGGAAGGAGTGGAGCTGGAAGTACCTGAAGGTATGGTGGCCTGAGTAGGCAAGACTGCTTCTGCAGGTAGTGTGTTAATATCAACCTCCGGTGAGGTGTCCACCCGGGCTGCCCTTCTCCTGTCAGCCTCATCTCTCTGGTACTCGGCCTCAATGTGTCAGATGTCAGTGGAGGAGGTAGGTATCACCTCCAAATCCGTCTTCTCATCTCTAGGGACACTGGCCCGTCTGCAAAACTCTATGATCAACACCGGGAATGGAAGTGAGGTATGCCTCTGCTTGGCCCTCATGGCCATCTCTTGTTCAATAATCATGCCCAAGTTGAGCCTCTTCCTGGCTATAATAGATGCAAGACAAGCTGGCTTCGGGTGGCGGAGAATGGACTCATTTTTCGATGGCATGATAGTGTTGCTGATGAATCCAAACCAATATCTAGCAGCTATATTGAGTTCCTTCTTCTCAATCGTTGCTCCGGCCACAATCCACCTCAGGGTGGTGTTAGAAATCAGGGGGGCCAACCAACCTTTTAGATCCTCCAGAGTCTTTTTCGTAATCATACTCTGGTATTCATGTATGAAGTCGGAGGCCCGGTCGAATACAATATTTATATCATCACTACTGCATTTAACCTTCTTTCATCAGATCATCACAAAGTCCACCGGCTTGAAGGCACTAGCCTTCTTCTTCCCCTGAGGCACAAGGTCACTGTAGGCTGCATAGAACTCTCAGACCCAGGTGGGAATGTATGGGCCACGGGGCTTGGTGAAGATGTCAAATATGTGGAACCTAATAGTGTCCCATACTGCTGGATACCTATCCACCACACCATCTATGGAAAATCTCTTCTCCTCTAAGATGGTCCTCAATCCCTCGGCCTTTAACTGGTTGAGTGACCGGGGAGGAGGACCCTGAACTGGTGGAGATGGAACCACCGTTTGTGGTGGAGGAGGCACTGGAGCTGAAGCTAGAGGGGTAGGCTCTGGAATCCTAGATAGATCATGACAAGATTTGGAGCGTAGCTCCGCTTGCCGGGCCTGTAGCAACTGATCATCCTAAGGCTCAGATATAGAAGCCTGGAATCATGTGAATCCCCCTCATTGTCTGAGCTTGCCTCCTCCGGAGGCACAACCACGGGCTATTTGCCCTTACCATTGCCTCCCATTTAAGAGAGCTTTTTGGCCTTAGAGGCAGCTGCCTCCTCATTGATCACTACTCCTCGTGCCCGCTTTCGAGGTGGCATGTCTTCACCAGTCATATTAGCTCTAGCCATTCCTGCAAACAACATAGAAAAATGTTAGAAAACGTTCCAGAAAAAGTGTAGAAAATTAGTTGCAGACAGACTCACCGAACCGTTCGGCGAGTCGCCGAAAGTTCCAGCACAAAATTTTCAAAAACTCGAAGTTGGTCAGCGATGTCCAGGGCCTTTCGGCGGATCGCCGACACCAATCGGTGAACTAAAAGTATTCCACCAAAAGTTACAGTGTATTTTAAGAATTAAGGGCGCAGAAGGGCGATCAAGAAGGAGTTTCGGTGAGTCACCGAATGAACTCGGCGAGCACATGCGTATCGCCGAAATTTACAAACTAAAAACTCAATGATGTAAGGAAATAAAGGGCGATCTGAGGGGTGTCTGGCGAACCGCCGAACCACTCGGCGAGCTTGACTCAGCTCGCCAAAGGGCCCAACGTGCCAGTTTTTGTATCCCTCACTTCAAAATCAAGCCCGCAGCCCCCCAAAAAAAAATTAAACACCTACACTCCGAAATTAAGGTCAGATACATACTACCCATGCCTTTGGGGTACTCAGACTTCCCCCGATTTGGCCAAAATTAGCCATTTGATATCTTTTGCCCTTAAGAATGATGTCAACCTCTCCATCATTGGGCAAAATACGACATTTAGCAAAATTCAGGGTTACTCAGACTTCACCCCACTAGACCCAACACAAATTTAGCACAAGCCAACCATTTAGACTCAATTCTAACAAGCAAAAAAATGGGAATCGATCAATTGCTAGCAATTAGGCACCAATTTAATTCAGTACGGCCAATCCAACAATTAAACACGATAAAATCAACTACCCAACAACAATCAACAACACATTACCACTTGCATTCGAGTTCAACTACATATTTAAGTACAGGGTTCGAAAAAACAAAATTTTTTACTGAAAAATAAGGTTGTAATGCTAGGCGGCAAAGTTCCACAATCCCGAGCAAAGATTTCACAAGATATGAGACTAAAAACAAGAAAATACTAAATATCTAATATAGGGTGCGAGAGCACGGGAGTTAAAAATGGGAGAAGATGAAGGATTTTTAAATTTTAAATAGTTTGGCCTTTAAAACCTTTCAGTTGGTGCTCCATTCGGCAATATAAGTTGTGCCCGCCAAACCACTTGGCGAATCACTGAGTTTTATTTTAGCTCACCAAGTTTTACAGGACTTCCAGTAATTTGATGGTTCAAACGGCGATCAAAGTCGGGCTCGCCGACCTTTTCGGTGAATCACCGACTGAGCTTTTAGCTCGTCGAGTTTTCAGAGTTCCCCTTTAAAGCTGGGTGGTTCCAACGGCTGTCCAGTTCGGGCTCACCGACCTCTTTGGCGAATCACCGACAGGACTCTTCATTCGCCAAATTACCCAATTTCCAACACTTCAACTTTTCAACCTGCATATTCAACACCCGTTATTCAAAAACAATATTTAAATCCTCAAAGACTTGGGTTGCCTCCCAAGAAGCACCTTATTTAAAGTCGTGGCACGACGGAAATACCAATTTAAGCTTCATTTTTGGGATTTTCCATTGTATCACTAGGCAACCCTCTTTTTGGCCTTGGATTTAGATGGGTCGAGATTTGACCCATTTGGATTTCCAGTTGCTTGATAGAGACTGAGTGATAAGTCAATATCTGATTGAGAGTTGAGACGTCCTCTTTCATCTCTTTTAACACTTTGTCCGACCCTTCAACTTTATTAAGAATGCGTGAGAGCTTGACTTCCGTTCGGACATTCTCTGAGTCAGCCCTTGGTTTGTTAGGATTTTGACGCTCATGAGGTGGGATGTACCTATCCTTGTCACCCTCTCTTTCCTTCCAAGTGGCATTACGATCACGCCATTCTCTGTCACGATCTCTCCATCCATCATCTCTATTCCAACCCTGATTTCCACCCGGCCTTGGGTTGTTTGAACAAAATCCTCCTCTTTGATTTGCAAGGAAGTTCACTTCCTCATTGTACAGCGCATCAAAATATGCTTCATCGGGGTTTACTCCACCAACACCCACAACATTAACACTCTTTGCACCACTACCCATCACATTTTTCACCAAGATATCCAGCTAGGTCATCATTTTTGCCATGTTTTGGTCTCTCTCTTGATCCTTTTCGATCTGCTCTTTTGTCATCCTAAAAGTGAGAGGAGACACTTGGTCCTCACGAGTGTAACATGCTCTATTGATATTGGTCATGCAATCACGGAGTTGAGACGCTACTTCATAGGGTTGTTGCATTATACCACCGGGAACAAGTTGATCAGCAACTCCTTTGTTCACCGAATCAAGACTCCTATAGAAGTATTGTAACATCACATCATTTGGAAGTCCATGAGTTGGGCATTGAAGCACCAACTTCTTAAATCTCAGCCTCATCTCGTGGATTGGTTCACCTTCCAAGCGTTTGAAACTTTGGATGCCATCTCTGAGCGTCATAATCTTTGATGGGGGAAAGAATCTCACTTGGAATGTTGTGGTAAGCTCATCCCAAGAGGTGATTGAGTCCCTCCGTAACTCAGATAACCATTTGGTAGCTTCACCCATCAAAGAGAATGGGAACAACCTGAGACATACTGGTTCTTGTGATATGTTCTTGAATGAGAACGGACCACAAATATCCACGAAGTTTCGAATATACTTCTGGGGTCTTCGTGAGCTAGCCCTCCATATAATCCTTTTAATTGTAGGAGCTGAAACATTGTGCTAGTGATGTGAAAAACAGCGTTCCCTTCAGCTGGAGGTAGATGAATTGTACCAACGCCACCCAATTGAATTGGGTCATTTACATCATTCAGATTTCCAATATCGTCTTGGTGGACCACTTGGCTACCATCGCTCCCATTTACGTTCATCTCTTCCTCTGTTCACAATAAGTAACACAAACAAAAACCAAAGTAAGTCGGTTCAATTATAACACAAAAAGATCACAATCCAACTTCAATAATAGAATTCTAAACAACACCACTCCCCGGCAGCGGCGCCATTTTGATAGAACGTCTCAAGTACACCTCATCCAATTCTAGGTGTAAATGATTGTTAGTCAGTATAAAACCCAACGAAGAGTTGGGGTCGAACCCACAGGGAGCGGTACATGTCTAAAATTCAGTTATGAAGTTATAAAGTGGTCTATTCGGCTATAGGAATAAAATTTATTGAAAATACATGTAAACAAGTCTAAGGGGTGACAACAAATGTCATATGGGGGATTTTGGATTGTTAAGTATCAGCAGCAGCACAAGCAAAACAGGGGAAAGTAACAATATAGAGGGGAATTCTCGGGATGTGATCATTTATAAGCTAATTACGCTACATGGGTAATTGAAATTTTAAAACAACTTGCTGAAATATTGTGGGTAGGCTGGACTTTAAATGCAATAATTTTCTCTCGAACAACTATTACCGCTCAGGTGATTTCTTTCGAACATCAACAAGCTTAAAAGTTAACCAGCCCTCAATGTTAATGCATCCACTCTCTCGAGCTGAACCCGTATCGACCCAATACCCATAAATCATTAATCAAAAGCTTTGGTTCCAAAACCTCTCTCTCAAGCAAGCCAAGAACTCAAAATTAGAATTGCATTTGAAACTATAATTCATAGATTAAAACTCAGCTAATGATTAAACCCACATTAAAACAATAATTTCATCATCAAACAACAATATCCATAAGATAATTAGACAAATAAATACATGATCACACCCCAAGAATTGGAGTTTTAGCTACACATCATAAAAATAGAGAAACGATTACCAAATACATTAGCCATGATCTGGGTAAAGGTTCTCAAGTCTTTACAATGGTCCAAATTGAGTAATTTCAAAAACCTAATTGCAAATCTTCAAGTTTGAGCCTCAAAAGCTTCAAAGTCTACAATGGAACTCCAAAACTAGAAGAAAACTCAACTGAATGATCGCATGATAATAAATCTTCATTTCAAATTTCAATTTATAGTTGCCCGATTTTTTGCCTAAACAGCCATTGGGCGAGATATGTCGGACTTCACCGAACAGGTCGGTGATCCACCGTTTGTCCTCTTCCATCACCATTTTGCATTGGCCTTCAGCATCTCAGGTCCTGTAACTTTGGGCGATTCAATTTGTTGTCGCAAAATGGATCGGCAATCCGCCGAATGCCCACTTATGCCATCAACTTAGTTCTTCCCCAAGGCTTGCATACTGGAACTTTGGGCGAGCTAGAGAGCCACTCGGTGGTACGCCAAGTGGTCTTGGCGATCACCGGTATTGCTTTTTCTTCACTTCTTCAGCTTTTTAAATCCTTTTTATCTGGTCATGTCCTTGCATTGCTACTTAGCCTTCATAGCTGCTAATCAACACTTTAACATCATTTTAGAGCATAAAATAGGCATTTTAGGACACTTATACTATCAAAACAAAGCCCAAATGAGTCGAAATCTTAGACTCATCATTGTATTTGTTAGAATGCACCGTGATTGAGTAGGCCAAGGAAGTTGAATTTTTCCAAAATAGAATGGGCATCACGTTCCTGATGAATAGGGGTTGACCTTCCATGACCATGAACTAGGTCTCGCGTTCCCGAAGGTCATTTAATTGGACTTTTATATATATAAAAAAGAACAAGAGCGACTTCATCATAACTGTTCTTTTTCAATTGGCGATTTCTTGAGTTGTAGACATCCAATTTGGGTGGTTGCAGTTGCCAATTGTCCAGAATTACTGGAACTTCATATTGGGGTAGAGGAGAGTGGGAGAAGTTTCTTTTCAAGGTAAATTTCCATCGCATAGGTCTATAGGGCATCTTTAAGAAGATTCTCTCTTTTCATTTGTTATCATTAGTTGCATGACTTACTTTTTTTTTTGGAATGTTACTTGTTTAACTCTTTCTAAGGATGACTCATATGCATGGCTCAGAATTTGAGGGTGATGCACCTATTCACACAGGTTGAACCCTACATGGGGGAGGAGGTTGACCTAGAGTTTGTATGAGGGCCGCAACACCATCCTGGGACAACAAGAGACCTCTGGAGCTAGTGGCGTAGCCTCAAGTTGCTCTCATTCCTCTAGAGACGATAAGGTTGAGACCAGCCTTTCCACCACCCATGTAATGACAATCCAAGCACTTTCTTTGTTATTGATTCTTTTAGCCATTTTGATCACTCCTAATGTGTTGGAACTGAGAGTTTGGTCACCATATTATCTGTTTGAATTCTGTGAAAGTTTCTATGTTTTTGTAATTTTGAAACATGATGGTTGAATTTTTTCAAATATTTCAGGAAGATGGCCTCAGAATAAAATTTTGACAATTCCATTAACTCTACAACGACCTTTGGTGTGGATCCCAATATTTCCAAGCTAATCATTAACCCCTTATAGAAGTTATCTTAAATTAGAGGTTGGGCGTGGGACCTACTTTTCATTGATATGACTTTGGTTGTATGTTTTGACATCTCTATTAAACGCTAAATGCCAATTTTTTTAGGGGTAGCATATCTTGTTTATGTGCATGGGGTTTTGAATGAGTCTTGAGCCCCCTATCAGGGATTTCGAGCCTTGGTATTTTGTGATGCTCCAATAGTTGGTTTAGGTGACACCCTTCAGTCCGGTCACGTGGATGCTTCCACGATTGTAGGAGCCACAACACCTAACAATCGCAGTCGCGTGGGCTCTTGGCAGCGATCACGACGGGCAATTCCTAAATGTTGACCACTTTTGGTCATTGGGGTGGTGAGGTTTAACCTCCATGACTGTGTAGGTCTTTTCTTGGTGGGATCACATTCACTCCACTGGTCTCTGCGATCTTAGTGAGTAATTTACTGGTCTTTTAATTAATGAAAAGTCGCGATCAATAGTTGGAGCCTTAGATAAATTACATTTTTAGAGCTATAAGCCTCTATTTGGGTAATACTGGTTGTGTATTGTCATTAATTCATGTGGTTACGTATTGTAGTGATCGAAGAAGTGTAGGGAGTATCGAGTTGAGGTAATTCTAATCCCAAAGGGATTATCTAGCTTCTTAATCAGTGATTTAGGTTTGATTTTTATTGCATGTATGGTTTTTACCCTTTTTGAGACTTGAATTGTTTCATGTTTTGGGACATAGGCTCAGTAATTTAAATTTGACAATTTAAAAGAGTATGTTTTGGGATTTCAAGTATGGGTCCCATATTCCCATTTTTTACCAAATTCTAAGTCTACCTCTATTTGTTATGTTTTTGGTGTCGAAACCATCATTTTAACATTGTGAATATGTTTTTTATAGCATGGGAGCGATCAAATGTTTTTTGGAAAGGCAAATCTCTAGAATCATGATTCAAGAGTGTGTACGATTGGATTTTGAGGTAGTCTATGACTTACAACTTTAGATTAATCTTCCATTTGTGAATTCATACTAATAGCTAGTGTTGCAATGGGCTTCTAGGGTATTTCATTATTAGTTATTAGAATCCATGTGATAGGAGCTTTTCGGGTAGTTTTTAGGTAAAATAAAGCATCCCTATCTAGTTGTCTTGATTCCTTCATGCCTTGTGTTATCTCATGATTGATTACATCATTACTAGTATTTGATTCATTTTTACTTTTTAGAAATCATGCCTTATGTGATTTTCATGATTTTTTGGGAAGTAATAGATTGTTTAATTCTTATTTCTTGATAATACCGTACCTTTAGATTATCATTCGTAGTTGATTGTAATTTTTGATGGTTTGTTATTGTCCGTAGAATCTAGATGTAGACTAGTGATTGCCTACGACTCGTGTTTTGTAGTCGACAGGCCTTATAATTCTCCAATGTCACTTATGATGTCTTAGCTCCATGTAGCCTGATGTAGATTACATGGGACGATAGTATGAGCCTTAGATATGCGGTAAATCGGCTCTGATAACCTTTCATCAAAAACTCCCTTTTATACTAAGGACAATGACTCTCCATCATGATTTTAGGCTTCGTTCGACGATTTGGTTTGTGTTTTAGTGATTCGTGGCAAACTTTGTGGTGGACAGTTGATCCATGGTTTCCCTATGATGATGGATTTTACTATGGGAATCTTCATCAACCTCTTGTATAGGCGTAGATTAACTCTCTGGGAACATATATTTTTCAACCACAGTCTTAGTTTCCAGCATATTATCCTCTGTTGAGTTTATTCAAAGTAATATGGTTCTATTAGATTCTTTGGGAGACTTAGGTTCGAAGCCCGGTCCATGAACTCCCCAGCTCTAGATTCAATGGTTCTCATACATAGTAGTTGTAGCTATTCTATGAACTCGTTGGGCTTATGGAGGTCTATTTAAGTTATTTACTTAAACTTGAACGCCACCATACTTCCTAGGATTATTCTTTTCTAGATTCGTGTGAGTTCCTATTGTATTTTTGTTATTTGTTCATTTTTTTGACCTCTAGTTAGTGTTATTTTCACTTTTAATTATCGTCTTTACTTTCCAAGCTCAGTCAACTTATGATGCCTACTGGTATCTGTCGTTTTGGTAATCATACTACATTCTTCATTCACTTTTGTGATGCATGTCCGATCACAAGTTTTCAACACTGATATCGATTTAGTTGCAGGAGTATTTAGAGGTGAGGGTGAAATTTTGACGTCTTAGATTAGTATGCCTCTTTCTTTTGTAGCTATGCCTCATCTTTTTATACTTGAGACAAGTCAATCTGTTAAAGGTTCACCTTTTGGACTTCTACTCTTTTGTAGTAGGTTTGTACATGCGACTACAAGGTTTTGGGTTGGATCTATTTTTGTTTATATATGACTGCTTGCATTTATCTTTTATTATTTCCTCTAATGTTTATATAATGAATGTGCTCTATTTGTTATTTTTATCATGTATGGATGTTACATGTTGTTCTGGATTATGGGTTGGGTTATCTACAAGTGAGTTATAGTAGATGCCACAATAACCTGGTTTTTGGGTTGTGACAAGTTGGTATCAGATCCCCATGCTCACCGTTGTAGCTTGTATAGAGATAATGTATTGTAGAGGACTGCAGATCGGTGTAGAGACATCTGTATTCTATCTTTGGAAGGTTACCACACATCTTTAGGATGATTCCCTATTTTATATTGTTGTAAGGCATTGTGTGTCTTATTGGTATCATGGAATCCTACTTGTTTAACTCTTTCACAAGATAGCTCGAACACACAGCTCAGCAAGCCATATCAAAACCATAAATATGTATCACGATTCAATGCAACATTACTGGTGAATAAAATTTAGGAGGGATATTGTAGACCATGTGTCCTTTTTCTAGTGTTGCCAGAAGGTGAAGGTAGAGCATTTGAGGCCTGGTGGTGAGTTTCAGAGATTACCCATTCTAGAGTACAAGTAAGAGTGTATCACCATGCACTTTCTTATAGGTTTTCCTTGGACTTCTAGAGGTGTTGACAACAAATGGGTCACCATTGATGTATTGACCAAGTAAGCACAATTATTACCCGTTCAGTCTTTTTTTTAAACTGATTGGTTAGCTCATATCTACATTCAAGAGGTACTTTGTATTCATAGGGTGCCGATATCTATAATTTAAGATAGAAGTTCTTAGTTCACTTCCAATTTTCGGAGGACCTTTCAAGAAGTGATGGGTACTCATGTTGATCTTAGAACATCATTTCACCCACACATTGATTAGTAGTTTGAGCGTACTGTTTCGGTTTTGGAGGATATGTTGTGGACATGTGTTTTGGATTTTAGAGGTCAGTGGGACAAGTTCTTTTCTTTGGTGGAGTTTGCATATAACAACAACTCACATGCGAGTACTCATATTCCTCCATTCAAGGCCTTATATGGTACATATTTTTTTCGAGTTGTTTGATTTTAATCTTCAGAGCCTAGGCTGCATGTTAAAAATTTATTCCAGGACATCGATCATGTGTGGCTGGTTCAGGATAGGCTTAGGTCAGCTCAGAGTAGGCACTAGACATATGTTAACCGTAGATGTTGGCTTTTGAGTTTTAGAGTTAGTGACTGGGTATTCCTTCGAATTTCACCCATGAAGGGCATGATGGGATTCGGGTTGCAGAAAAAGCTTAGCCATGTTATACAGGGCCATATGAGATTCTGCAGACTATTGGTGTTGTCACCTATTAGTTGACCCTATCTCCTATATTTTAAGCTACTTGTTATGTTTTTCACATTTCTATGTCTCACAGGTATGTTCCTCATGAGTCTAATGCGCTCGAGTATGATTTATTAGAGTTGGATAACCATTTAGCCTTTGTGGAGGAGCTAGTTTCTATTTTGGATAGAGATGTGTGGTGTCTATATTAAAGATCCCTTCCTATCGTTAAGGTCCATTAGAGGAATCTTCTAGTCGAGGAGGCTACCTAGGAGAACGATCACAAGACATGGAAGCACTTTCCTCACTTTTTTGAGCCATCATGTACTTTTTGACCTTTACTTTTGCAGACATAAATACTTTTTACTAATGAATTTTGTAATAATTCTCTAGGTTAATTCTTTGTTTTTTCCTTCATTTATTAATTTAATGTTTTCCTATAGCGACTCAAAGTCATTAGTTATTTGTTTGGACTGACAATTCGGTCACTTGGTCGTTCATTTGAATTCTATGAAATTTTATTTGTATTGGATCTTTTTAAACTTGAATGGTTGACTTCAATGAAAGGTTTCGGAAGATAGCCTCAAAATTCAATTTTGGCGGTTTCACTAGCTTTGAAACGTCGAGTTTGGTCTAGAGGACATTAAGTGAGGATGTCGAGGCTTCATGGCTAATTCGAGCCCCCTTATGAAGTTTCCCTAAAATCGAGGTTGGGGTGTTGGAATCACTTTTCATCAAGACAACATAAGTTGGAATTATAGACATCTCCTTTGAGCCCAGAATATCGAAGTTGGTGGGGTAGCATATCTCATTTATGTGCGTAGAGTTTTGAATGAATATTGAGCACCCCGATGGAAAATTTGAGCCATGGTGTTTTTCCTGATGCACTAGTAGATGGTGTAGGTAACCCCCTTCAGTTCATTTTCATGGATGCCTCCGTGATCTTGGGGCCACAACACCTGAAAATTGCTATCACATGGGGTCCTTGTCATTATCGCATGGAAATTCTTGGGCATTAACAACTTTTGTTCATTGTGGTCGCGACGTTTGACTTCTGCAACTACGTAGGTCTTTTCATGGGCCATAAAATGCACTGACATTGCTTCAGACGGTTTTATCTCCTTGTTGACTAATGTAGCAAACTTGGATCTGATAGTATGAGCCTTAACTAGAAGGTATTTCAATTCTTAGGACCTTTAATCCATAATTATTTTTTATACTATGATCAGTCTCTCTGTTGTGGTTTTGGGCTTCGTTCAATGAATCAGGGTTGGATTTAATTTGGGCTTTGAGTGATTCATTTGTAACTTTGGGGGGGACGTCGATCTACAGTGTCCCTATGATGATGAATTTTGCTATGGGATGCTTCTTTTACCGCTCGTACAACCAAATATTCATGGTACATACCGCTCGTATAGACGCAGATTGAAGGTCTAAGCATATTGCATATCTAGTCGTAGGTTCAAGGTTTAGTCACATGTTATTCATCCACGGTTTGTGTTTCAACCATATTATCCCCTATCGAGTTGATTCATAGAGGCATGGTTCTATCGGGTTCTTTGGGCGTCTTATCTAGGGTTTAAGGCTCGTGTTATGTACTTCTCAGCTCTAGATTCACTAGAATTTTGTACTTAGTAGTTGTAGGTGTTCTGTTTACTCATTGGGCTTGCAGGGGGTTCACTATGGTTATTTACTTAAACTTGTGCACGAGTGTACCTTCACGGCATATGTGGGTCAGTTAGGTCATATTTAGTTTTTTTCTTTCTTTTCTATTCATTCATAGACTTTTATGTATTCCAATTGTATTTTTGTTATCCGCCTATTCCTTTGACCCTCTAGTTAGTGTTCTTTCTAGCTTTTCATTAATGTCATTACTTTCCATGTTCAGTCGGTCTGTGATGCCTACTAAGTACCAGTTGTTTTGGTATTCATACTACACTCGACATCTGTTTTCGTGATGCTGGTCCGAGAAACATTCACCAGTGGTGATATCGAGCTAGTTGCATGAGTATTCAGAGGTGAGGGTAAGCTTCTGACATCCTGGATCAGTTTACCTCTCTATGTTTAAACTATGACTTATCTTTTGTATTTGAGACAAGTTTGTCTTTTAAGGTCCATTTTTGGGACTTTTACACTTTGGTAGTAGCTCTGTACATGTGAGTACTAGGTTTTCAGCTGGATCTATTTTTGTTTTATATATATATATATATATACACACTTTCTTTCTTATCTACCATTATTTCCTTTATTGTTTATATCTTATATCTCTTGTATTTGTTGTTTTTATCCTCTATGCCAATTACATGTTGTTTTGGGTTATGGGTTGGCTTAACTACTTGAGGATTATAGAAGGTGTCATCATGACCTATGTTTTATTATTGTTACAACCTAGATCAACTCTGGCTCCAGATCTTGAAACAGCTATCACTCAGCAACTAGCCGTGTTAGGAGGAATTCAGCAGGCCCTAACTCTGCTATGCCAGCACCACATGATCAACTTGTAGCAGTGGCACCACAAGTTGAGGTTCCACCAGTAGCCATCACCGTCCAAGTAGTTATTGTGGCAGGAGCTATTACATTAGAAGAGAAGCACATGTTTTGAATGTTCTCGAGATTATCTCCTCAAGGTTGTATAGTTCTATTTGGGAGGACTCCACCAAGTTCTTCATTACTTGCTATGAGCAGTTTTAGTATTAGAGACTAATGGAGTGGAGAGGAGCAGACATCATAACTTATCATCTTGATGGGCCATCCGTGCAGTAGTGGAACACATTTATTTAGTGTAGACAAGTTGGCCGCCTTCAGTGTCATGGACTAAGTTTTTTGAGGCACACCTTCCTAGATTCATACAACTAAGTATTAGAGATTGACTTTGGATTTAGTTTCCAGGTTTGAGTAGGGCTCTATAATTTTATTTGAGTATGAAGCCCCATTTCACAAGGTCTTAAGAATGCTACCATGATATTTCTACTGGGTCGGAAAGGGTTCACTTTTTTATCTATGGTATGAGGATGTTGTTGTGGTGTGATATTGAGTCTATGTCTTTGGCGGCGAAACAATTTCTTGCTTTTTTGGACCATGCCTTCACTATGGACAATCTCCGCTGCAAAGCCTAAGTTGGTAGGACAAGAGGGCTCATCATCGGGGCAACTATGGTGGGTCCCGTCGTAGGGGAACAAACTCATATAATAGGCCTTTAGAACAGAGTTAGTCTACCAAGCCTTTTCACGTGATACTTTAGGCTTTAGTGGGGGAGTAGTATAGCCAGAGTGGTTTTGTTGCTTATCCGAGTTCTAAGGGTTCATATTTGAGTTCTTTAGGTCATGGTAGCCGACTATCTTAGAGTCGAACTACATAGAGTTTTTTTTAGTGCTGCGAGATTGATCTCACAAGCTACAGAAGCCAAACTTCCTCCGACAGGGGGGGAGAATACAAAAAAGGGTAGGGGTCCTGTGGTGCACCATCCAGCTGAGGATAGCTCCAACAGCATGGGCATCCACGACACCCAGCTCTCTACCTCGGAGTCTGACGATGAGGGTAACTTGGGCTCTAGATCACCGACATTTGTATCCGAACCTAAGGTAGACCAGACATTGCAAAGGAGGAGAGCTGATCTAGCACTTTAAAATGCTACATGATCCGGCCAGGATACCGGTGACTCCTACACCTCCTCCACCTCCAGCACAGACGGTTGAGCAGGTACCTCCAGTGCCCCCAGTACAGGCACCCCCACCTCAATCACTGAAAAGACTCAAGGTTGCCGGGTTGAGAACTATTTTAGAAGAGAAGAGACTGTCTACAAATGGAGTGGTGGAAAGATACCCGGAAGTGTCGAACACCATCAAGTTCCACAAGATTGAGATATTTACAAGTCCCCGTGGCTCATATATACCTTCCTGAGTATGCGAGTTTTATACAGAATATGGGAAGTTGGTGCCAAAGGGGAAGAAGAAGGCCAGCTCGTTCGCATCAGTTGATCATGTTATGGTGCGGTGGAAAAGGGTGAAATGAAAAAGCACCAACATTAGTGAGGTGCTAGGGTGTACAACGAATGTGATCCACTACTTGGTGGATCAAATACAAAAGAAGACCCTTTATGATTTAAAGGGGTGGTTGGCTCTTCTGATCTCTGACATCATACCGCCATGGATTGAGCCAGGAGTTCAGATAGAGAAGAAGGATTTGAATGAAGCTGCCCGGTATTGGTTTGGATTTATTAGCAGCACCTTGATGCCTTTTAAGAACGAGTCCATACACTGGCATCCTAAGGCGGCCTTGTTGGGATGCATCATAGACTGGGATAGGCTAAATCTCGGGTTGATTATCGAGCAAAATATGTCCATGAGGGCCAAGCAGAGTCAGACTTCACTTCCTTTCCCTAAGCTGATCATCGAGTTGTGCCGGCGTTTTCAGGTGCCTTTTGTGGAGAAGACATATGTGGAAGTTACTCCTACTTCCTTTACTGACATCCGGAGGATTGAGGTCGATTACACTAGAGACGAGGCTGAGAGGAGGAGAGCTGCACCGGTGGACACTTCCCTGGTCGTTGATGTGGAAATGCTAGAGACAGACTCAGCCCCTCCTACTCAGGTCGGTGAGCCTTCAGGTACCCCTAGCACTTCTACTACTATTCCTTCTTCGTCTGCTGCTGCTACTTCTTCTACTACTGCTGCTGCTTCCCAGCCCCCATCGACCCAGGTGATGCTATTTAAGATGGGCCATCTAGCCCAATCTGCTGATGTGTGTACTTCCCGGGTAAAGGTTGTTGTCCCAAGAATGATCGAGATGACCATTGCTGCTGCCTTAGCTTCGATCTGGGCTGAGTTGAGAGAGTACCGAGAGTTGATCACCGCGCATGGTCTAGCATTAGATTCCCTCACGGTTAGAGTGGCGACATGTGAGCAGAGTGGACCCTAGTTGGATGATGTGACAGCTTTGAGAGCCGATGTTACTAGCCTGAGATGTGATGTGGATAAGCTTTAATCCATGGATCTGTATATGTTTTTCGGCATGGTGGACCTTTCTGAGGTCCCGACTACAGAATTTCAAGCCATTTTTAAGATCCCTCGGGCTACTACGACCGAAGATGATGTTGTGGCTAATAGGATGCCGAGTCTGATTCTTTCGAGACTGATGAGGAGGAGCTTGGTACATGTGATGTAGCAGTATATGATGCCCTTGAGGACCTGGAGGGAGCAATCGTACAGACAGCCATGAAGGCCTCTCTTCGGGACACATCGATGGTGGGCTTTAGTGGAGAAAAGGATGGAGCTGAGGCGGGCACTGATGCCTAGATTGAGAGAGTCCCGAATGTGTAGAGTTAACCTCAGGCTTATCCTGACAGGGGGATCTTGACTCTCTTTAGTTTTATTTTGAGTCTGTTTATTTATGTTGCATTGAGGACAATTGTTAATTTTGTTTTGCGAGGTGAGGTGTCTTTATAACTGCCTATTTTGGGTTGTTTTTGTGAATGTTTGATTGTTGTTAGTTTATTATGCTTACTATGTGTGACTATGACTTTTTGGTGTTTAATGTGAATGTTGGTTTTTTATCCAAATTTAAAATTTCAACTCTTGATGTTTGTGAATGTAGTTGTTCTCTTGCATATTTTAGTATCAGTTGTGATTAATATCGATGACTTGAATAGAGTTCTTGATTGAATGATATGTGTGAAAATTCAATTAGGCAAATTTGAGTTGCATAAGTCATGTGTGAACTCTTAGCATCTCATTATGGCTGACCGATTCTTGAAATGAATCTTGTGATGATCGTTGCACGCGGGCTAAAATTGTTGAATCTTGATTAATGATTGTGTTGAATGCCATGTGTGGTGAGATTGTCTTGAAATATGTACTTGGTAATACCTAGAACTAGTCCCGTTAGTCCAATCGACTAATGTAGGTGAATTATAGAGATGATCTTAGGCAAAAATTTTGGAGAGTGAACCAAATTGCTAGTATACCTCTTTGTGACCACCTTGTGAGAGTGTGAACCTTGTTTGGCACCGTTTGAGCCTAACATTTTCTTTGGATGAAACATGAGCACATTTGACCTCTTTTCCCATCACCCAAAACCTTCATGAAGCATTGATCTGTTTGAATAGCCAACTTAGGTAAAAAGTCTAAATTGGGGGTGTGGTGAAAAAGGAGGAGAGTTAAGAAGTTTCTAATTTTTTTTTTGCTCTTGATGGATTGTATTGAAAAAACATGGACCCCCTACATGTGAAAAAAGAGAGAGAAGAAAAAAAATGAAAAAGAAAAAGAATGTTGCAATAAAGTTTGTGCAATGAATAAAAGAAATGGGGTATCCGATGAATCATGCTCAAAAGAACCTAGGGTGGATTGTGAGAATAAAAAAAAGTGAAAGAAAAGGATAAAATGTGAAATGTAGGCCATGCTTCATGAAGGTAGAAGTCACTAAGTCAAAATGATCATACCTTTACCCTCAGCCCCGTTACAAGCTTTGAAAGACATTTGTGATCTTGATTGAGCTTAATGTCATGTTGATTAGAAAATACGAGCAAGCCTATGGGTAGAATCATGCATGTGGTTATCTTTGAGAGTGTGAGAGTTGCTTTTGATTTCTTATTTCTAAAATTTTGATGAGCTTTGTGTGAGCATGGAATCATTCTTGATGTGAGGGAATTTGAATACTCTTGTTGAGCTTGAATTTGCATTTAAAGCAAGCATTGTGAGCTTATGTTTTATTTGATGATGGCTAGTCATAATTTGAAACTTGTAGTGCACAATTGAACATTGCATAACACTATTTGTAGACATCTCTGTTGAACTAATTGATCTTGTGTTTTACTTGAGGACAAACAAAAGTTTAAGTTGGGATGTGTTTTCACGAAAAATAAAAAATAAAAACTTTTTGGTTTTCGAAAATCAACTTAACTTTTTAAGGAAAATCGATTTTCAAGAGTTGCCACTTAATTTTTGAAAGAAATTTAGAAAACTTAGAATTTTCAAAAGATTTAAACAGATTAAAAATCATTTGAAATTCAAAGAGGGTTCGGGATTCAATTTACATTTCGAGAAGGGTTTAAGCATTTGAAATGTCCGCTAACGTGTGGTTAACCAACAACTTGACTAAAATATTTGACTAAATTTTTGAATATATTAGCTAAGTAAGAAAACACATTGTTTTATTTTAAAATAATTCATAAATAAAAAATAAATATTTTAATTTGAATATTAAAAAAATGACTTTCATTTGGGAATTTAATTAAATAAAACCAAAACAAATACAAAGGTTAGTTAATACAAAAAATAAATAAATATATAAGAATAAAGGAAGAATAAGATTCAAATTTGGGCCTTTTGCCCAAAATTCATAATCTGATGGATTTTGGGCCATAATCTTGTCCTAAGTCTAATATTAGGCCCAAAATAATGGGTTTTGGCCCATATTCACCAAAAAAAAATCTGCTGCTGAAATTTCCTTGGGCTTTTGGCCCACTTTCCTGTATATTTTGCGTATATTGGGTGTATTTTGTTGTATACGACCTGTATCCAACCCATTTCCGAAACCTGTATTTTCGATTTAAACCTGTATTTCAGCATTTCAACGACCTGTGGCTGCTGTGTTTAAACCTGTATTTCGGTATTTTCCATGTATATCAATGTATACAGCAGGTATATCGGTGTATACAGGTTGTATCTCGACCTGTTTTCAGCTTTCCGAAATCTGTAGTTTCAGTTCCCAGCCTTATTTCTGTTCATCAACTTCGCAATTTGCCATGGGGTTGACTCGATAGAAAATATAGGATTGGGCCTCCAAAGCCCTTCTTCGAGGATGCAAGGGAGAAAAAGAGTCCACAATGGACTCAAATGGAGTTTTTCACATGCAAACGAAGAGAGCGAGAATTAGTACTTAACGGTAACATCTCAAACAGTAAGTCTAAATGATAATGAAGACTAATACTCATAAAATAATAATGCACCAAAGGGAGCTAAAGTAGGACAAATGAATTGAGTTGAACAATATAGCAAGCAATTCTCAATTACCACTTAATAGAAGGACCAATATTTGAAAGGGCAAACGAGATGCTTTAGTAAATTATGAACGAGATGCGATCACATTAACACAATCATGCTTCCAGGTACCACTCACTTCATCTATTAACCCAAAGAAATAAGATGACTACTGGAAAAATAATAAATAAGTAAACTAGGCTAGCTTTAATATTCAACACATTTGACAAAATCACTTAAGAAGCATGTCTACAGTTAAGGAAATTTCGAACAGTCATCAACTTATTCTAAATCAGAACCAAATCAGATTTAAGCTTAAAATAAATGGAAGGCTAGATTGTAATGAAACCATAACAACAACTGATTCAGACTTAGACAAAGCTTAAAATAAATGGAAGGCTAGATTGTAATGAAACCATAACAACAACTGATTCAGACTTAGACAAAGAACGAAAATTAATCATGCTTTAATCATACTAACAGTTCAAGAGTTCATTCTATTCTCACAATCAACAAATGAAGCTGATGAGCAGTGATGCTAACTCAAAGAGAGAACAAAGAACTAAAAATCTGAATTTTTCAACAGTGAACTAATTGTGCAAAAAAATGAGATCATTTTTAGGTTTGGATTCCATGAACTTTTAGGAACAAGCTATCAATATTCATATCTAAATCATGTCACTCTTAAAACAAACCGTAAATGACCCTTGACAGAACCTAGAATGGATCAAAACAACTAACAACGAAAGATCAAACTTAAAAAGAAAAACGTAAAAGAACCACAATCAACACATCTGATTTCTTCCATTAAAAAGAAAATATTTCAACTTATTTTAGAAGATTCACACTAAACAAACAATCTGACATTTGATTTGATAATATTTTAGATTTGTATCGTTGGTAACAGAGGCATTGATCTTAGAAAGAAAGGAAAATAACCATACCTAGATCATTCTAAAAAAAAAGACTAAGCGTATTAAGTTGGAAGAAATCGAGATGAGAAGGGACTTTACCTTTTGCGGAGCAGCGACACTGGTGACAACGAAGAACTTCCACCACCCGAACCGATTCCAATGAGCTCCGGCGAGCAAAATAGCTCCAATTCGAGGAAAAGAAACTGAATTTCGCTATTTTAGAAGAGGAATCTGTGAAATTTTTTGTGCGCTTTTTGGGGTAAAAATCTCATCTCTCAGAACCTCTGTTTTGGTTGAGAGTTCTGCCTAAAAAAATCTCCTCTAAACAGTGAAGACGATGGGTATTTATAGGGGAAGAACTAGGGTAGAAAAAAAAAAGGGGGAAATCGGGTGGATTTGGACGAAATTCAAATTTGAAATTCACGGCCGTAATTCGTACCCATTCTCAACGGAAAAATGAAATGAGCCGTCTGATTCTCGAGCAAGCACACAAGATTGCGACACCTGAATTATTCCCGTACGGAGAAAATAAGGGAGAGAGGAAGAAGACGACGCGATTGGAGTGGGCTGTTGGGCTCGTTCTCGCTGGACTCGGGTCGCCTGGGTTCGTCTGGAAGAAGAAGAACGATGCAGGGGTCGGTTCTGTATCGGTATTGTGTTGTTGTACGTATTGTTGGTGGGTCTGTATTGTTGTTGTTGGAAGAATTGGGTTTGGGCTGGGATATTAAAATTGTGCTGCTGAAAAGAGGCTAAAAGGCCCAAAATTTGGTCTTTTAATGAGTTGGAGACAAGGTGATGAAATGGCTAGTATTGCAATTTAGAATATGAGTTACAATTATAGCCAATTGAGGTCCCGAACATAGCCAAATTGAATTAATGAGTGAAATTAGCTAAAAGTTAAGTAAGACGAACTTATAAAAATTAATTAACAAGCTTCTTAATTTTAACAAAATAAAATAGTGAACTTAAGTATAAACTAATTAACTCAAAATGTAGCATATAATTAAGCTAAACTAATTAACAAAATATTTAATTAAAAATAAAATCTTTTTGAGACTATTTTTGAATATTCATAAGATACAATAGTTATATACATGATTATATAAAAACATATATATTATTTAAAAATTATAAAAAAGTGACAAAAACAATTTAAAAATAACTTGCAAACCATTTTTTAAAAAGAAAATTATTTTATAAAACTAATTATTTTATATCGTTTGGAATTTAAGAAGCTCGGTGATTAATTTATATTGTGGAGGTCCAAAATTGGGTGTCAACAGGGTGTTGATGAGTCAGGGATTTTGACTCATTTAGGGCTTAATATTCAGAGTTTTAATGCCCTCAATACCTATTTTATGCTCTAAAATGATGTTTAAATGCAAATTTGCAGCAAATAAGGCAAAAGAGCAAGACAAGGACATTACCGGGCAAAAAGGAGAGAAAAAAACTGAAAAAGCTAAAGAAAAGCGAGGCTGATACTCGCCAAAAGTTACAGCATGCCAGCCCATGGACAAAGCAAACTCGGCGAGGAAATTGGAGTTTCGGTGACGTGCCGAATGGATCGGCGATGGAATTTTTGATCGCCTAAAGTCATAGAAGGGAAGTGTGTAAAAGCAAAGCCAAGAAGGCGATGGAAAGGAGCACTCGGTGAGTCGGCGAAGCTCGACTTATTCCGCCGAGTGGTTCCGAAGATGAAAATCTGGGAATGTATAAATGCAATTTTCAAAAGGTGAAAAAGGAGTTCTGAAGTTTTTGAGAGTTCCCATATTGTCTACTTTTGGGTTTTTGATCCCTAACATTGTTCTTTGACTTTTTGAGTAGAGAGGGTTTATTTAATTTTGAATTTAATTCAAGCATTTTGAAGACTTGTGGATTGTTACCCAAGCTGATGGAATACATAGTTGGTAACTATTTCTTGATCTTTATTATGTGTGGCTAAAACTCCCATTCTTGGGTGTGTGATTATGTGATTGAATGCTTCAATTAGCTTATCAGTGTTAGTATTTACTAATTTTAATGTTGATTTGAAGTGGGTCGAGTTGATAGTTGAGTTTTAATTGATTAATTGTAGTTGCAAATACAATTCTATCCTAGTGTTCTAAGCTTTCCTGAGAAAGAGGTTTTAGAGTTAAAACTATTAATTGATGATTGTAGTGATTGGGTTATTGTAGACTTAGCTTGAGAAAGTGGGTCTAAATTCAATCCTACCAATCTAGCTTTAAAAAGTAGATTAATTGAGGTATTTGACTGTTAATTTATGTTTTGATTGTCGAGGTTCGAGAGAACTCATTTGATTCGTAATAGTTGATTGAGAAATGACTATTATACCTAAAGCCTAGCTTACCCACTAATATTCAACGATTTCTAGTAAATAAAAATCACCCATTTAGCGAAATTGGCATTCAATTGATCACACTCCCAAAGATCCCTCTCTACTTGTTTAGTCCCGATTGTTCGTAGTTGTTAATTGCTCACTCAAATCCCCCCATTTGACATTAATTGTCAACCCCTTGCCATTTACTTTATTATTGCAAAAATATCTACTTCTACAAACGATTAGAACACTATTTCACTTCGTAATTGAATTCTTTACCGTATCACTCCCTGTGGGATCGACCCCAACTCTTCGTTGAGTTTATACTTGATTGCGACCTCCTACACTTAGAATCGGATGCAGTGTAGTTGAGTGTTATCAAGTGCTATCAAAGACATCGATTTTGCACCCAATGAATCATCAAATCTTTATCAATGAAAACTCAAGTTTTTCATTATCTTCAAAACTCATGGGGTGTAGTTGTAAAGTGAAGAAAAAATGAATGAGGCGACAAGATATACACTAAACCAAATGAAACATTGTATTATAAATAAAAGTAAACTACTACAATTATCCAAAACATAAAAATAACAAAATACAAAGAAAATGGGAATATCGGATAAAAGGCCCTCACCGCACCAAAAAGAATGTGTTGTCCTCAATGAAAAAATAATAAGTATGGGAGGATGAGTAAAAAGGTCCCCCTTTAAGGCTAAGCTTGTGGAGCACTCGCATCTGCAGTCTCTGGAGGTATCTCAGGATGCATAATAGAATGAAGCAAACTGCTGGGCATCGATGGTGGCATGGAGGTTGGTGCATCCGGTAGAGGAACCTTGCCCTATAACATCGAAATATCAGTACATCGTAGTTGTTCTACATCAGCGCGCAAGGTGATACGTTCAAACATACACTTCAATTAAGAAGTATAACGGTCGATGTCAATTTATATAATTCAATTGAGTTGAGGTCGATCCCACAGAGTATTTGCTTACAAAAATAGCTTTACTGATGCTCTTACTCAATTGTTGCTATTATTTCTAAAAGAAAATAATTGTGGAAAGTAGATATGGGATATGTTGGTATTTTAAGTAACTAATATTTAATTTCATGTTGAAGTTAACACGAGTAACAATTGTTTTAACTTCAAAATTGTAGTAGTTGATTTGTGAGACTAGGATTGCGTTCTCCATGACTTTTGCTTAGTATTGAATCGTATACGAGTAATGGTTAGTTGTTAGCATTATATGTTCCTAGCAAGTTAGATACATCTAAATGCTTCTCAGCCCTAATAGATGAATTTCATTCTTTACCTCTCGGTCTTAGAATATTTTCAAGTTTACCCTTGCAATGTTTAATATTGAAATTTGCTTCTCTCGAACTTGAATTTTCACTACAAATAGATAGGATTCAATTTCACTTTTTCCTAATTATGACTTTTCTCTCTAACAAGTGGTGAATATGGGCATGTTCTAATGCGTGCACTCATTAGAAGGAACTTATAACGAAAGCAAGAATCACATGTGCAACTAACAATCATACTTTACTCGTATTTCAAATTCGATACTAGTTTTCATCCTGGTTCCCACAACCCTAGTTATGGTGTTTAGCCTCTCATATTTTCAAGCATGCAAGTAGTAATCATTATTGAAAACATAAAAGAATTAATTTAGTATAATTTGAAAACCAACAAGAAATCTTGATTCTCACCATAATCACCAAATCGATGTTTTGATTCCAAGAGTAATCGATAAAAACCAAGTTCCGAATGTGGAAAGTATCTCTTAGTTCTTACGATAAGAAGTAGTGTTGAAAAATAAAACCTAATTAATTAAAATAGTCTCTAGAAACAAGTCCTACTCGAAGTTGGACTGACTTGTCGGGATGGCTCACCGACAACTTGACGGCTTATCACGTGCCAGACGACCTGTGAGGCCTGTCTTTGTCCCACACTTAGAAAGTGTGGGACTTCCTTCACTGAAATCTTTCACGAGCAACTAGATGGTCCATCACGGGAACCACGACTCGTCTAGTGCTCCGTGATGTTGAGCCTTTACTTGGGTGTAAACTAGAATTTTCTCCTCTTATTCACGAGCAACAAAACGAGCTGTCAACTCCACCTTGACCCATATAGGGTACCGTGGCCTTAATTCAACACTTAGCTCCCAAGGACTTATTACTGGTTCCATTTTACGAGCCTTCAAACGACCCGTCAAGTGGACCACAGCCCTTCTAGGGCTCCATGATCTTCGTTTAACAATTGGTCAATTTTCATCCTTTACTGCTTCACCTTCACGAGCCTCCAGACGGCTCGTCATTATGACCACGGCCTGTCTGGGGCTCTGTGGTGTTATTTCAGCTCATTTCTTCCCCATTTTCCAATCTTTGTCGTCCAAGTGTTTACGTGTTCAAACATCAACAAATACATCATATCCGCATAAACATACCCAAGTTCTCACATTAATCCTTAGTTTTGAGCGTCAAATGTACCATGATTTCACGGCACATCAACACCCTCAACTTAGAACCATTACTTGTCCTCAAGCAATTAAAAACTAATAACACTCGATGCTCAAAAACCTAGGATACATTACAACATGCAGCAACTATCTCAACTAATGTTTTGTCCAAAATCATTTATCTAACATGCAAGATTCAATGTGTGACATCCCATTGCACCTAATCGATCATGCTTATGCTAGTATCAATCCTTAGCCAACACAAATCAACTATCAAATGCAAACACAGTGCCCTCACAACAACAAAGTCCCCCACTCATGATAATTTAGGATTGACAATTACGCTCACGCTCCAAAAGAACTTCTAACACTGCAACTATATAGAACATATGCTTGCCCTCATTTTCTACGCTTCATCTATCAAATAACTAGAATAGGATCACTATAGGACTTTTATTGGCTTGTAACGTTGGCTCAGGCTAGGGAGTGGAACATTTGGGTTTATGAGCGACTAACTTACCTTGTTCCTCCAAAGTTCTCAATAGCACACAATTTACTCTAGAGATTCCGATTTCTCTTCCTTTAGTGCATCCCGACACCCACCATTTTTTTAACTACCATTTACTTTGAACCATGACCACTACACATGTTCAAACAAGCATTGTAGTTTTGTGCCTTCGGAATGACCAAGGATACGATACTTTTTATGCTTTTTCTGTCTACTCAGGTTATGACCACCCTCAACTTAGGCTTTTGACCTGAGTTGTGGCATTGTTCCTTCGGAGAACCAAGGATACGATATCAAAGGGTGACAACAAAATCTCCTTCAGGCTCAAACAAGGTTCAAGAGATTCATGATTTCATTTAGTAGTCGTTTTTGGTTTAAGTGGACTTGAAACAAAATTGGCCTAATGATCACTTCATATCCAGTTATTCAACAACTCTAGCAAGACTAATCAGGCAAGTTATAGCTTCTACTTACAGTATTAGACTTTAGACAAACCTCACACTCACATGGCACGTGCTTACACAATATGTCTTTTGGTCAACCAATTCCTGTTCCTAGCTAGCGATGATCAACATACATGTATCTAAGATGTAGTACAAAGAGCCTAAAAGTAAAATTTCATATTAAGGACATTTTTCTTATTATTTTCAGACAAAACAAAAGATTCAGCTCATGATAGCAATAATCCACACATAAGATCCAACAAAAACTTCAAAACCAATAAAGAATTTTCAACACCAGAGCCAACCTCCATGCATTCTAGCAACTAATGGAAGGTTGCTTACCATCCCCTCTCAAACAAAAAGTATTTTTCCCTCAAAGTATAAAAGACACAAAATAGCGTTATGAGGAGGGGTCATACTTGCGGCACTATAGGTGCCAGTTGTCGGGCTATGATGAGGGGTCATACGTGTTGCGTTCTAGGCGCTGGTCATCGGAGTGGTGTCGGCACCCTTATCAACGGGTGCACGCTTAGGTGCTTGAACTGGGTAAGGCTGGATGCTATCCATAGGAGCAGGAATAGCACTACTTGAGGCACCATACCTCGCCGCATCAAGCCTCTGCAGCTCTAACGCTTCTTGTTCCTTAGCCAACCTCCTGGACTCTTTCTTCACTTTCTTGAGCCTCTTCTGTTCCTTCTTTAAAAGGTGTTCAACTTGCTCATCATCAGAGCCCAAATCTTTACTCTTCCTTTTACCAGTTACCGGTTTCGCTAAGTCACCCCAAATGTCATCAACTGACTGAGTAGCAGGGGGCATGTTGAAAAGGTCCACAAAGAGTCTCGGACCATCAGTGGGGGTACAGTGACTGGTTATTCTGCCAGTTTTGCAAGGTCCGCCGTCATGTTTGCCATCTGAGCTCGCAAGGTACCATTATCAATAGAACCTACAACCTGTAGTTGACTGTTCACATGAGCTTCTAAACCGTCCATCTGCTTCCTCAGCACAACAAGTTCCTTCCTCATTTGATCCTTCAGCCGCTTCTTTACAGCCAGTACTTCCCTCTAGACCACCTCAGGTAGTTTGACAACTACCTGTTATAATATGGCACGGGTCTGCCTCTGCTCTGCAACTAATTTTTCCAGGAATAAAGTGGGCAAAGAAAGGAAAGTACTTGTAGCTTCTGAGGATGAAGCTGGTGGTGGTTGTGCTCCTGCAACCGGTCGGGCAGTCCCCTCAGCCTGCTCACTACCTCCCTCAGCACTCAGGATCTCAATTGGAACATGTGGTACCACTATCAAAGGTCCTACCGATGCTGCTCTAGAACCATAAAGATGGTTTGCCACATTTTTTATCTTTGATGTTGCAGTTACCTTTGATGCCTCTATCCACTTGTCCACCAATTAGTTCGGTGGAATGTTGGACTGCAAACAGAGTTTTCCTATTAGACAGGGAAACCACAAACCTGCTCTCCCATTCAAAACTTTATCTCGCATCTCTTGGGCAATTATCCTCCCCACATCCAACTAGTATCAAACCATGATACAAGCGACCAATGATGCAAGTGAAGGCGACAAAATGTTATCATTTACTATTGACCGCAATTGTGCACAGACGATGGCCCACCAGACTTTTGCAGGAAATGTTAGGGACGGCTTTGTGATCTGCATGTGTGCATTGGCCACCCATGCTGCTGCCTCACCCTCTTTTTCAATCTACATAGATATCCACCACATGACAGTCTCCTGTGAGAGAGGGTACTCCATCTCGGATTCACTAGTCACAACATGGTGTCGAACCTTAAATAAACCTACTACAGTGGGTGCTGTATATTCCGGGCCATGTAAAAACCTATTTTCTCTGAGATATCAACGACTTGACCCTGCACAAACACCTCAGCTAGTGGTGGCAATGTCGTTGCATGTTTTTTCTACCCCTCTTTGGTGTTCTAACTTTCCGCAGCTGAGTTCATTAGAGTAACGTCATAATTGGCAGATAATTCTTTTACCAAGTGGTGTGGGTACTCTTCTTGCTTCTTAGACATCCATTCAAACTGATGTTGTTTGAACAAATTGTAGATCTTTAGAAAAGCTTGTAGGTCTGCCTCCACCACTCTAAACTCAGGGATAATAACGCTCTTGCAAATGCCACCGGCCTTGGATAAAATGCCTTTGCTGAAGAATTCTTTAGATTTGGGGATAGTCCACATTAGGCAAAAAAAACAATGAGTTGTTGCTGGACCACTGGGTTAGTCTCTTTCTGATGGACAAACCGGACAATCGACCCCTTGGAGTCACTATCAACACTATCTTCTTGGTTGTGCCCTACTTTCTTTTCACTTTCAACTGGCTGCGGCCCGTAAGTGGATGCATGAAACTCGTCCTTAGACCCTTGCTCGGTCTTGGAGTCGCTTCCTACCTCTTTAGACTGGGAAGGAGTATGATGCACAGTAGCCCTAGCAGTCCGAGATCTAGTGGCACAGGGATAGTGATCCTCAAATGCAGTTTTTATCTTGACTTGAGAGGTACTAGACTCTTCTGCATTTGAACTTTGAGTTGGAGAAGCGGGGGGTGTGGTGTGCGGTTTTGCTAACTTTCACCTTGGTTCCATTGTACCTGAGAAACAATGGGTTAGCATTTTCATATTTGGAATGACGCACTAACGGGTACTCAGACATCCCTTGTGTAATTTTACAACATGGTGACTTGCCTTAGAATGCCGTCACCCAATCTATTATTGGGAAGGGCCACACAAAGAACAAGAAAAGAAACAAGAATATTTTTTTTGGTTTTTTTTCTGGTTTTTTATATCTACGGGGAACTACACGGTTCGTGGTAGGCACCACGGCCCGTCTAGGACCTCGTGAACCTGACACAATGATGCTCAACTCACTGGTGAAAGTTCAAAGAGCGTCTCACGATCCGTGGTAGGTACCATGGCACGTTAAGTTCCTTGAGAAGCCTGCCCAGTGCTTACCAATCACATTAGTGTGGTTCACGAAGGGTTTCACGGCTCGTGCACCCTTGCACAGTCCGTGAAGCCTCTCGTGTACTTACAATTAGGTAGATTTTTGTCAAACTTTAACCCAAATCAATTTGACCACTTTCCTCAATCACAAAATACTTCTAAAACAATTTTCTGAGCCTTATTTTAAAATGGATACAATGTATTGAGTCAACCCAACACAATCTATTTATCAAATTCAACAATATAACATACAACTTATCAATTTCAACTATACCCACAACCGAACAAAACCTATTCTCACCATTACAGTTCACTTAGATATATTTAACCAAGTACACATACCAATTAAATGATTTTGAAATCATTTCACACACATACCCATCATTTATCATAAACCCATCACAAAGCACATATACAATCACGCTCTAATCATGGAATTCATCAATTTACTTCATACCCACAACATATAAAGCTCAAAAACCGACAATCAAGTAATAATACTAAAATATAAACAATAATTAGTAGTTCTAACTTTATTTAAGATAAGATCAAACTTATATCAAGTAGGGATAAGAACTTACTTCAAGATTTGCTCAAATATTCGCACAAGATTGAGAAGATGAACTTGATTCTAGGGTTTCCTTGCAATGTAGATTTAGGGCTTGGATTTCTCTTTGATTCGTAGTTATAGATGATGAAAATTTGTTTTATTACAGCAAAGAGACATTATGAGTTAGAAGAAAGGGAAAGAACTTGACTCTTGGCTCTTTGGATGCATTTAAGCATTAAAATTTGACTTTTTAGTCGCGCAGGTTGGGTCGGGTCGTCAGTGTCTACTTGAACTTGACGGGTCGTGAAGTTCCTCATGGAGAGAACCACGAACCGTACAGTAGGTCATGAAATACACTTATAAGGAAAACTTACCTGATGGTTCGCGAGAGGCTAAATGGTCCATCTAAAGTCAGACAGACCCTAAACCCTTCTATGAACCATTTTTTGGTTTTTCTAGTGAGCTCCCTGTTTAGGACTTGCGACCTCACGGGCCGTGAAGTAGCTCGTGAAGAGAACCACAACCCATTTGGTGGCTCGTGTAAATCTCCGAGGCCTCAACTTCTCCATACTTTTCGCAACCTTTCCTGCACACATGCACACACTGTGACACTATAAAAACAACGAACTATTACAAAAATTTATACTACCTATTACAATTACATCTTGGGTTGCCTCCCAACCAGTGCACAATTTAACGTCACGGTGCAATGCGGTTTACTTGATTACTCAGACTTCATCAACTTTGAATTCTTCAACTATCTTTACTTCTTTCGGGATGCCCATATATGCCTTAACTCGCTGTCCATTTGCCTTGACCCTTTCGACTTTTTTATTCTCGAGTTCACTAGCTCTCGACTGAAATACCTGAGTTAATTTGAATGATTTAGACCAGTTGGACCTTAGCTTACCCAGAAATAGCCGTTGCCTTGAGTTAAACAATAGTACCAAGTTACCAGGACTTAAATTTCTCTTCTCAATATGCTTATCGTGATACAACTTCATCCTTTCCTTATACAATGTAGATCTCTCATAGGCTTTATATCTGATTTCATCCATCTCATTAATTTGTTCAAGACGCATGTTTTCTGCTTCACTCCAATTCAAATTTAGCTTCTTCAGTGCCCAGAGTGCCTTATGCTCCAATCCACTAGCAACTGACATGCCTTTCCAAACATTACCAATGAGTGTTTTGAAAGATGTCTGATATGCCCATAGAGTATCATCTAACATCATTTCCCAATCTGTTCTGTTGGCATTCATTATATTTGCCAATATTTCCTTTATTTCTCTGTTTGAAACTTCAACCTTCCCATTGGTTTGCCGATGATAAGGCACTGCCACTCTATGTTGTTTTAACCCACATTTGGCCAAAAGCATGTTGAACACTTTGTTGCAGTAGTGGGAGCCCCCATCACCTGATAATGGCCCTAGGTGTAACACCTCGGTCTTAGAAAGATTTAAATTTAGAAAGAACTAATTTGGAAAGAGCTAATTTGATATATGTTCAAGTTAAACTTATGTTGCGAGCTTTGGGTCAACTTCAAATGGCCATAACTTTTGTTACAAGATTAGTTAGGTGTCCCATAGGATATAAAATGAAAGATCTTGGAATCCTTTTTCCAACGTCACTGAGTTTGCTAAATTTCGAGTTCAGATGAGGGAGATATGTCCGTTTGAAGTCAGCCTGTCTAGTTAAGAAAAGTTACCTGGATTAATGAGGGGTATTTTATTCTTTTCCTTACCCCATCAGCTTAAATCATTTTTAGTATTATTTTAGGGGTCAAAACTAATTTGGGTCAGTTTTGACAATCCTAAATACGCTTAGGGTTTTGAGAAGAGTTCAAGAGGAGAAAAGAGGAAAGGTTCAAGGCGTTCGTCAAGATTCGTGCAGTTTTCACCAAGGATTCTATCCTAAGAGGTATGTAAGTTTTAATAGTGATGACTTCATTCGCCCACCCACCAATCATGAGTTTCTTTTATGATTTTCAACCATAAGATTGGGTATATTGAGTCTTGATGAGTTTCTTGAAGTTTCATTCTTTAATCTTTAATGATGGGTTTCGATGAGTTCTTGAGATGAATGTTTTGAGTTTGAGGGTTGTTTTTGAGTTTATTTTTGTGTGCTTATGTTGGATATTCAAATCTAAGAGAGTTTGGAAGAAATCATTCAATTCTAGGTGAATTAAAACCAAAAATCGAAGAGGAATATTCATCAGGTTTTTTTGGCGGGGCCTGGGGCGACGCTCCACCAATGCGCCAGAGGGGGCAGTCGCGCCGCGCCAGCAGTGCACCAGAAATGGTGCTCTGTAGTTTAGGAGCTGGCGCCCCACGCCACTCAGTGCGCTAGGGTCGCCGTCCCCCATCCTTTTTCCGTCGTTTGTCCCGTCTGAGTTCTTTTAATGCGTACCTTCACCCTTTTTGATTCTAACTACTCTAAACTACATCTAAACATTGAGAGATACTTCATAACATGAATCATAACTCTTGAATTCATAATTCATAATTCAAATTCAAGGTAGAGTTAATAGTAAAGTCTTGAGAGTTCTTTAGAGTCATTTTGAGAAATCTTTCACAAATCTTTTAAAACTTGTTTTAAGACTTGAGCACTTGAGTTTGAGCATGAAGAGAGTTAAGTTTCATTTTCAAAATGAATATATGGGAACTAAGTATTCCAAAGATTAAATGTTTTCACATTTAAAAAGAGAGGAAATATCGATTTCCAAATGAGTTTATGAGGAGTTTTGAGTATAATCTCATTTAAGAGAACCTTTTGAGTAATAATCTCAAAGCTTGAGGATGAGGAAGTATTTTTAAACATATAAGCAGAGTTATATTTTTTAGATTAGTATTGAGCCCCAATATGGGGACAAGTTCATAAAACTCAAAGTCCTCATAAACCATGTAGCCAATGTGGGTAGAAAGGGTCATACTTTTTAGCTGATTCCTTATTAATTTTTAAGCATATCTTAGTGGATCCACTTAGTTGAGGATGTCTTACAATCCGGCAAGGTATAGGACAGTTCTGGCAGCATGAGCGCGACGTTCTATCATCACATAGATCATAGTGATGATTGTCGGTTAGAGAATCTCCCAAATTGAGTTATTTTGTATCTTTAAATACAAACTAAGTGATTATTGTATTTTAAATACATTGAGTTGTTATCTACTATTTTAAATGCATTATATAAACTGCATTTTTATTGTTGTTTTTATACTGTATTGAGTTGAGTATCCATGAGTTGAGGTTGAGTTAAGTACAATTGAGGTAAATATGTTTCCTTCTTTCCAAGTTCAAGGTTTTATGTTATGTTCAGTTTTTCCCCTTACATGATCCTACATTCAATGTACTGATGTCATTTGGCCTGCATCATTTCATGATGCAGATACATGAGATCAGGGTCATCAACAGGGGATTCATTGATACCATTTGCAGTTCCAGAGTTGTTTGGTGAGACTCCTTGTTTTCAGAGGATCCCTTATTTATTTTCATCTATTTCTGTTTTGTTAGGATGATCGGGGGTCTTGTCCCGATATCCCTCATAGTATTAGAGGCTTCATTAATAGACAGACAGTAGTATTTCATTAGTCTTTTCATTTCCGGTGTTTAATGTTTAAAGACTTGAGTTGCCTCTTTTGGCCAGTGAATGTTTTAGATAAAATATTCCGAGTCTCTATTTTTCGACACTCACTTAAAACTTTATTTTTGAGCTTATCTTATGTTGAGTATATCTTCCTCTTAGAGTTGAGCCAGACCAAGGGTTTGCTTGGGGCTAGCAATTGTTTTCTTGAGTGTCGGCCACGTCCAGGGTGTAGGCTCGGGATATGACAAACTTGGTATCAGAGCACAGAGTTCAAGATTCCTAGGGTGTCTATGAAGCCGTGTCTATAGAGTCCTAGTTATCAGTGTGAAGCGTGCCACATCTATAATTAGGAGGCTGCGACATTTAGGAACTATCTCACTTCCTTCATACTCTTTTTGTGCGATAGAGTTCAACTCTATAAAGTTTCTTTCTAATTCGTGCTCACGCGTATATTTCAAATCATGCCTCCACGAAGAGCTATTTGAGATCGTCCTGCTAGGAGGAATGTTGATCCCCAGGATCAAGGTGTTCCCAATGCACCAAAAGTGCAACCCCAAGGAGAGGTCACTAATGCTGAGTTCCGGGACGCTATCCGGATGTTGAGCCAAGTTGTGACCAACCAAGCTGGGCAACAAAGAGGGAATCGACAGGATGTGGCTGATACATCAAGGATCCGTGAGTTCTTAAGGATGAATCCTCCAGACTTCACTGGTTCAAGTGTCACTAAGGATCCGAAAAACCTTTTGAAGGAGTTAGAAAAAGTATTTGAGGTAATGGATGTTGCAGATGCTGAGCGTGTGGAACTAGCTGCATACAGACTGAAGGGTGTTACTAGAGTCTGGTACGACCAATGGAAGAAGAGTAGAGATGAGGGTGTACCAATTTTGAGATGGGCGGTGTTCGAAGAGGCCTTCTTGGGGCGTTTCTTTCCCCGTGAGCTGAGGGAGGCGAAGGTAAAAAAATTTCTCACTCTTAAGCAGGAATCCATCAGTGTGCATGAGTACAGCCTCAAGTTCACTCAACTGTCCTGTTATGCTCCGGAGATGGTTGCTGATATGAGGACTAGGATGGGCTTGTTCGTGTTAGGGTTGTCTCGTCTATCAAGCAAAGATGGTAAGGCTACGATGTTGATAGGTGACATGGACATAGAATGGCTTCTGATCCATGTGCAGCAGGTTGAGGAAGATAAGCTGAGAGATAGAGAAGAGTTTGGAAACAAGAAGGCTAAGACAACAGGAAATGAGTCCAGGAAGAAGAAGAGTAATGCGAACCGGTCATCCTTTCAACACAAGCCAAATGGACCTGCTCCATCATCTGCTAGCACACCTGCACCAAAGTACTGAGGTGAGTTCAAGAATCAAAATTCTAAGAACTTCAAAACTAGACTTGCACAATCTCAAGGTAGTGTGGCACAAGGAGGTAATTGGACTCCTGCATGTGCTAAGTGTGGGAGGAACCACCCACGAGCCTGTCGTGATGGCTCGATTGGTTGCTTCATGTGTGGTCAGAATTGTCACTTCATGAGAGAGTGCCCTAAGAACAGGAAGGGTAGTGATAATGGGGGCAATAGAGCCCAATCTTTTTCAGTGGCTCCACCAGACAGAGCGAACCTAGAGGAGCTACTTCAGGGACAGGCGGAGGAGCAAACCGTCTGTATCCTCTCACCAGTCACCAAGAGCAAGAGAATTCGCCTGATGTTGTCACTGGTATGATCAAAGTCTTTACTTTTTATGTATATGCATTGCTAGATCCAGGTGCGAGTCTATCTTTTGTGACTCCATATATTGCTATGAGGTTTAATATCCTTCCTGAATGACTTCTTGAACCCTTCAGTATTTCCACACCTGTTGGTGAGTCTATTCTAGTAGAGAGAGTTTATCGTGATTATAACATTTCTATCAATCATAAGGACACCATGGCTGACTTAGTCAAGTTAGATATGGTGGACTTTGATGTTATTCTAGGTATGGAGTGGCTTCATGGTTGTTATGCCTCAGTTGAATGTAGGACTCGAGTAGTTAAGTTATAGTTTCAAAATGAGCATGTTATAGAGTGGAGGAGTAGTTCAGCAGTGCCCAAGGGTCATTTTATTTCGTACCTTCAGGTGAGAAAGTTAGTTTCCAAGGGGTGCATCTATTACTTAGTCCAAGTTAATGACTCTAGTGTCGAGACACCACCTATTCAGTCAGTTCCAGTTTTGAGTGAGCTTCCAGAGGTCTGATTAACGTTTCAAGTACACCTCATCCGGTTCTAGGTGTAAACGATCGTTAATTAGTATAAAACCCAACGAAGAGTTGGAGTCGAACCCACATGGAATAGTATATGTTTGAATTCAATTACGAAGTAGTAAATGTGATTTAATTAGTTGTAGGAATAGAAATTGTCGGAATCACTTAAATAAGTTAAAAGGGTGACATCAATGTCAAACGGTGGAATTTGATATCAATTAGCAATCACAGCAACAACGAACAACAGGGGTAATCAAATGATTTAAAGGTACTTGGGGGAATGACCAATCAACCGCCAATTACGCTAAATGGGTGTTAGCTAATTACTAAAAGTTACTAGATCTTCGCGAGTAGAATGGACCCTAGATGAGGTAGCTTTCTGTCAAACAACTACCACGCTTCAATTGAGTACTCTCGAACCTCAACAGACTAAACATGAAAAGCAGCCCACAACCTCACTCCATCTACTCTCTCGAGCTAGATAGGTAGAATGGGACTTAAGATTCGCTATCTCGAGCTGAACCCACAATAGCCCAATCACTACAAGTGCTAATTTATAGCCTAGGTTTTAAACTTCTCTCTCAAGCAAGCATAAAACACTAGGAACAATGAAATAAACATACAATACAGCTAAGTAACAACAATAATAAATCAAACCCACTCCGATTTAGCAAAACAATCAATAATTTCTAACACCCATCAGCTAAATTAATCAATTAATCACACGGTCAAACCCCCAAGATTGGGGTTTTAGCTAGTCATCAGAAAAAGTGAAAATTAAATACCTACTACATGCTCCATAACTGGGTATTGATTTCAAAGACTTTAAAAGGTGTAAACTTTGCTTTAATTACAAAACCCAACTCAAAAATATACTTGAAAGCTTAAAAACTGAGCAAGAACAGTGTTTCTCATTCTGGTTATGAGTTTCTCAATGTTTGGATACCCTTTCTCTCTTCAAAATATCAATATATACTGATCCAAAATTTGGCCTTTTGGGACAAATCGGCGAGGAAAGTCGGGATTCACCGACTGGTCGGCAACTCGCCAAACGCCCCTGTCCATCATTGCCTTCGAGTTTCGTATTTTCATCCAATTATGCACTGTAACTTTAGGTGATCTATGTCGAGGTCGCCGATGGACTCCGCGCTTCGCCCTTCGCTCCGTTGGATCGCCAATCTACCTTCATCTTCATGGCGCATTCTATAACTTTCTGCGGTCTAACCTTTCTTCGCCGATCCAGTCGGTGCTTCACCGATAGGGTTTGTGACTCACCCAATTTCTCTCATCCCCAGGGCTAGCATGCTGGAACTTTGGGTGGAGTGATGAGTCACTCGGCGGTTCACCGAGTGGTCTTGGCGATCACCAAGATTGCTTTTCTTCACTCTTTCAGCATTTTAGCTCCATTTTTGCCCGGTAATGTCCTTACCTTGCTCTTTAGCCTTCATAGCTGCAAATCAACATTTTAACATCAGTTTAGAGCATCAATTAGGCATTTGAGGACACTTATACTATCAAAAGAAAGCCCTAAATGAGTCGAAACCTCGGACTTATCAACACCCCCAACATAAACTTTTGCTTGTCCTCAAGATCAATCAGTTCGACAAGGATGTCTCTAAATAGCGTTGCATAAGACCTAACATAAATGCACACAACAAGATTCAAATTACTCATACAATGATCAATTGTGCACTAAAAATTTCAAATTGTGACTCACCATCATCAAGAGTACTCAAACTCACCATGCTTGCTTCAAATGCAGGTTCAACAACGATGATTCCATATTCACACCATATCTCTCAACAATTTAAGATTCTGGAATCACTTACAACTCTCACACTCACAAAGATGAGCACATGCATGACTCCACCCATAGGGTTGCACTTATTTTCCAATTAACCTTCGTTTCAGTTCACGCAAGATCAAAAAGGTCTTTTCAAGGCTTGTAATGAGGCTGAGTGCAAAGGTATGGCAATTTAGGCTTAACGGCTCCTACCTTCATGAAGTATGGCTTGAAAATCATTTTCTCCTTATCTTTCTCATTCAAACATGGTCATATTCCACCCCATTATTCAACTAGACATGAATCACCGGATACCCCATTTCTTTTGCTATTTTCACAACTTTATTTCACATTTTTTTCTCTTTTTCAGTCTTTTTCTTTTTTTTCTTCTTTTTCATTCCTTTTCTCTTTTCTTCATTTTTTTATGGAGGGGTTCCATTATTTTCCAAACAATCCAACTCGGGGGAATATTTCACACTTCTTGATTCTCCTTCTTTTTCACTGCACCCCAACTTAGGAATTTGGCCTAAGTTGGCTATTCAATCAAACCATTCTTCATGAAAGTTATGGGTGAAAGGTTCAAAAGAGATCACATTTGTTCAAGTTTCTTCCAATAAAAGGTTAGGCTCAAAAGGGGCCAAGCTAGGTTCACACTTCTCACAAGGTTGGCCACAAAGAGGTATGTTGTCAAATAGGCTCACTCTTCAATTTTTTTGCCTAAGATCATGTCTATGGCTTGCATCACTCAATCAACCGGACCAACGGGGCAAATTATAGGTGTCATCAAGCACAATGTTAAAGGTAACCTCACCACACAAGGCATTGATACAATTATCAAACAAGACTCCACACTTTCTAGCTAGCAGGCAATGTTCATCACAAGAGACTTATTCGACAACCGGCTAGTCACAACAAGATACTCAAAGTTCACATATTGTCTATTTAACTCCGTTTGCCTCATCGTAGCCACATATTCATTTTGTTCAATTAAGAGCACTATTTGAGTCATCGGTATTACTCCTAACCGATACTCTAAAATGCAAAGGACAACTCATTCTCATTCAACCACATCTAGAGGTGGTATTCCTAACAACGTTCCACCCCACCAAAAACATCCAACATTGTCCTCAATGTAAAAGAAATAAATGGACAATGAAAAAGAAAATAAAATAGAAATGTAATAGCACTAAATGAAAAGATCAGAGTTAGGAAAATTCTTCACTAGGTGGCCATTTGGGGAAGTAATGTGGGAAGCGCTAAACGATTCGGCGAACCGCATAACTGTATGCAGTTCGCTGCAATGTCCTGAATATTGTCTCTTCAATTGAGACCAAAAGGCGGTGAAAGTCGAGCTCGCCGAACAGCATCAGCTCATCGCTCAGTGTCTTGAGTTTGTCGCCCAAATTTCCAGAACACCAGCCTTTCAGGGTAGGTCAAAAGGCGGTGAAAGTCGGGCTCACCTAACCTCTTCGGCGCATCACCTAGTAAGCATTCTGCTTCGCCAAATATTCCAGAACTACAGCCCCCTCCATGAGGGGAAGAAGGCGAGCCAAGTCGCGCTCGCCGTTCCGTTCGGCGATTCGCCGAAATGGTCATACCCTTGCAGAACCACTCATACCTACACAAACAACACACATTATTTAACATCATGGCATGACGTTGCCTCCCAAGAAGTGCCTTATTTAACGTCATGGCATGACGTGGAAATGCTCTCAAGCATCTTACAAATACACCACATCAATAATTGAAATCTCATGACACTCACTGAAATAAAGCTTCAAACGCTGCCCATTCACCTTGAAAGCTGGATCCTCCTTACCTTCGACTTCAATGGCCCCATTCGTGAACACTCGTGTCACGTTAAATGGACCAGACATCTTCGACCTGAGCTTTCCCGGGAAGAGTCTCAGTCGAGAATTGTACAGCAACATAAAATCTCAAACTCAAAATTCTCTCCTAAGTATTTTAGAGTCATGCCATTTCTTTATTTTCTCCTTGTAGAGAGCTGAACTTTCATATGCCCTAAACCTAAATTCTTCCATTTCGTTCAGCTGATATACTCTCCCTTCCGAAGCATTCGCCCAATCCAGATTTAATGCCTTTAATTCCTATACTGCTTTGTGTTCAAGTTCAATCGGTAGGTGACAAGATTTCCCAAAAACCAGGTGATATGGAGACATGCCAATTGGTGTCTTGTAGGCAATGCGATACGTCCAGAGGGCGTCATCTAGCTTCCGATACCAATCAGTACTATTTGCATTAATGGTTTTTTCTAGGATACTCTTAATCTCTCGATTCGAAACCTTGACTTGGCCACTCGTTTGTGGATGATATGGCGTTGCCACTTTATGCTTCACTCCGTATTTAATGTATATGGATGCAAACAGCCGGTTGCAAAAATATGAACCTCCATCACTAATAATAGCACGTGGGGTGCCAAATCTTGCAAAGATGTAGCGTTTTAAGAATTGGACAACACTCTTCCTTTCATTGTTGGGTAGTGCCACGACTTCCACCCATTTAGAAACATAATCCACAGCCACTAAAATATACTTATTCACAAACGAGCTAACAAATGGCCCCGTGAAGTCTATTCTCCAGACATCGAACAACTCAACTTCCAGAATAGGATTAAGAGGCAACTCATGCCTTATGGACACCCCCTTGTTTTTCGCATTGTATACATTTTTTGACAAATTCATAAGCATCTTTGTAGAGGGATGGCCAGTAGTAACCACTTTGAAGAATTTTAGCGGCTGTTCGCACACCGCTATGATGACCACCAACCGGCGAAGCATGACAATCATTTAGAATTTTATTGACTTCCTCTTCCGGCACACATCACCGAATAATATGGTCTGCACATTCTCTGAATAGATATGGTTTATCCCATAAATATCTTATGACATCAAACAAGAACCGCTTTTGTTTGTAGAATTTCAGGTCATCCGGTATTAGCCCACATGACACATAGTTAGCAAAATCAGCATACCAAGGAGTCTGCGTAAGAGTGGCCATGAATACCTGCTCATCTGGGAATGAGTCATTTATGTCTAACTCAAACTCATCTTTCTCCTTTCCCTCCAACCTAGATAGGTGATCAGCCACCTGATTTTTGCAACATCTTCTATCCTTGACTTCAAAGTTGAATTCTTGCAATAGCAGCACCCATCTTATAAACCTTGGTTTTGCATATTTCTTAGCCATTAAGTACTGCAGAGCTGCATGATCGGTGTGAACTACCACTTTGGTGCCTAGCAAGTATGCTCGGAATTTTTCAAATGCGTATACCACCGCAAGTAATTCTTGCTCGGTAATAGTATAGTTACGTTGAGCACCATTCAATGTTTTTTTGGCGTAGTAAATTGGGTGGAATAGCTTGTTGCACTTTTGCGCTAACACAACACCCAACGCAGTACCACTTGGATCACACATCACTTCAAAAGGTGCCGACCAATCAGGGCTAATAATCACTGGGGTAGAGATTAACTTTTCTTTCAAACACTTAAAGGCTTCCATACATGCGTCATCAAAACTAAATTGCACCTCCTTCTCCAAAATCTTGCAAAATGGGTGTGTAATTTTTGAGAAGTCTTTGATGAATCTCTGGTAGAAACCAGCATGCCCCAAGAAACTACGAATACCTGTTACCGAGATTGGGAGGGGGGGGATAGCTTCTCAATTACCTCCATCTTGGCCATGTCGACCACTAACCCCTTTTGTGATACCTTGTGACCCAAAACTATACCTTCCCTAACCATGAAGTGACATTTTTCCCAATTTAAGACTAAATTGGTTTCCACACATCTTTGAAGAACCTGCCCAAGGTGTGCCAAGCATGTTTCAAAAGAATCACTCACAACTGAAAAGTCATCCATGAAAACTTCCATTGAATCTTCCACCATATCAGCAAAAATAGACAACATGCAACGTTGAAATGTCGCCAGGGCATTACACAACCCAAAAGGCCTCCTTTTGAAAGCGAAAGTTCCATAGGGGCAAGTGAAAGTGGTTTTCTCTTGATCCTCCGGTGCTATAGAGATTTGGTTGTACCCAAAATAACCATCCAAGAAACAGTACCATCCGCACTCCGAGAGCCGATCAATCATTTGATCCATAAAAGGCACGAGAAAGTGATCATTTTCAGTCGAGGAATTTAACTTCCGATAATCCATGCATACCCTCCATCAGGTTACCGGTCTCATAGAAACATGTTCCCCTTTCTCATTTGGGACTACCGTGATGCCACTTTTTTTGGGTACACATGGCACCGGACTCACCCATTTGCTATCCGTAATAAGGTAAATCACACCTGCATCCAACCACTTGATTATCTCCTTTTTCACAACCTCTTGGATTTGTGGGTTCAATCTCCTTTGATGTTCGACAGTTTTTTTGCACTCAGTATCAAGTTGAATCTTGTGAGTGCAAATGCCAGTGGAATACCCACAATGTCAACGATAGTCCACCCTATAGCCTTGATGTACCTTCTCAACACCTCAAGAAGTAATTTTACTTGCAACTCAAGAAAGTCAGCTGCAATGATAACGAGAAAGGTGTTATTTGCTCCCAATAATGCATATCGAAGATGAGCGGGGAGTACTTTCAACTCAAGCTTTGGTGGTTCCTCCGTGGATAGTTTAGCTGGAGGATTTTCTCAATTTTTTAGATAAATGTCGATCTTTAATGGGTTCCTTGAGTATTCACCTACTCCCAATAGAGCAGCTACCACTTCATTATACCCTTGAACTTCGGTCTCATCATAATTCGAAAGAACCGCCTCAAGAGGTTTGCTCATACACATCAAGTGGCTCACACTGGCCACCGCTTCATCAATTATATCAATCGTTGAAACCACATGAATATCACTCGGGTGTTTCATTGATTTTTACACATTAAAGGTGACCTCATCTTCGTTCACTCGGAACTTCAACTCTCCACTTTCAACATCCACTAGAGCTCTCCTGGTTGATAAAAATGGTCTTCCCAAAATAATGGGAATTTCAGCGTTAATCTCACAGTCAAGAATAACAAAATCAGCCGAAAAGATAAATCGATCAACCTTCACCAATATGTCATAGAGTATCCCAACGGGGTGTTTGATTGAACGGTCCGCCATAAGAAGCCCCATTGTTGTGGATTTTGATTCATCCAGCCCAAGTTGTTTAAAGATTGCATAGAGCATCAAATTTATACTTACCCCCAAGTCACACAAGGCTTTAGCAAATTGAAGCATACCAATGGTGCATGATATGGTAAATTCCCCCGGATCTTCCTTCTTTGTAATCATCTTGCTAGTCATAATGGCACTACAATTGTGAGACACTTCGATTGTTTCGAAGTCCATGTTTCTCTTCTTGGTGACCAGCTCCTTCATGAATTTTTCATACCCCGGCATCTCCAATAATGCTTTCACTAAAGGAAAATTGATAGAAAGTGTCTTAAACAAAGATAGGAAATTCTTGAATTTTTCATCCTCATTTTTCTTTTTGAGACCTTGAGGAAATGGAGGAGTTATCTTGGGAAGAGGTTGCACTATCTTTGGAATTGAAATAGCCTTTTCTTTAGCTTTTTGCATCTCTTCGACGGGGCTTTGCATATGGCTTTCCTCCTTTTCTTTGAGTATCTCACTTTCCAGTGCTTGAATGGGCTTCTCGTCCTCATCAAGATCTTTCTCTTCTTCATGTGTTTTCATCCCATCATTACCCTTCGCAGTACCAACCGCTATCTTTCCACTTTGAGTCACCACCGCCAAATCTTTTTCATAATCAGCCCTCAAAGTTGGTGTGCATTCAGCTTCACCCCTTTCAAATGCCATGGGATCTAGTTGTGCTGAAAGTAGACTCAGCTGACCCTCAAGTTGCTTGATTGCATCTGCATAAGAATTCACTCTATTATTAAACGACGAGAAATCAGCTTTCATCTCCATAAGCATGTCATCAGATCCTTCAACCTTATCTAGGATACGCGACAACAAATCATCCACTCGTAGGCTACCCGAACTACCCTTTGATCTTAGGCTGTCACTTGATTGCGTGTGGTCCTCTTCATGACTCCCTTCTCTCCTCCAAGGGTCATTTTGTTCAGTCCATTCTTGATAGTATCGTCTCTGCTCTTCTTCCTTATGCGAGTTCCAACCTTGATTCCCGCCCGACTTTAAGGAGCACGGGTGAGAACCTTCCTCATTCCGACCTTGATTCCCACCCTGCTTTAAGTAGCATGGGTGAGAACCCTTCTCAACTCTAAACACTCTTCTGACTCCTTTGGTTTCACCAACCTTTTCTAACACTTGCTTTTGTAACAACTCCATTAGGGACACCATTTTTTTAATGTTCTCGTCCCTCTCTTTTTCCTTCTCAAGTTGCTCTTTCGTCATCCTTAAACTAATGGGGGAAACTTGGTCCTCTTGAGTGTACCATGCCTGATTGATCTTTGTCATTCTATCAAGAAGGGATGAGGCTACCTCAAATGGTAGGAGCATTATTCCTCCTCGGGCCAGCTCATCGGCTACTCCTTTGTTCACTGAGTCTTTACTTCTGTAGAAATATTGAAGTATCACATCACCCGGAAGCCCATGAGTAGGACATTGTAATAGCAACTTTCGATATCTCAACCAAGTCTCATGAATTGGTTCCCCTTCTACCCTCTTGAAGTTTTAGATGTTGTCACGCAATTTCACCATCTTTGAGGGTGGAATGAACCTTACGTAGAAGGGGAACCATGACAAAATGAAATCCCTTGGTAGTTTTGCTAACCACTTGGTTGCGTCTCCCATTAAAGAGAACGGGAACAAATAGAGCCTAATTGATTCTTGTGTAATATCCTTGAGTGAGAAAGGGCTGCACACTTCCACAAAATTACGAATATGCTCATGGGGATTCTCATGCTCTAGTCCCCCAAATATGCCTTGGGCTTGCAAAAGGTGCAGCATTGCGTTTGTCACATGAAATTCAGCATGATTCATAGCCGGAGGTAAGTGAATAGCACCTACACCCCCAATAAATTTTTGTTGGCGTGAAAAACTCACCACCATCATCTTGTTGACCAGGTTGGTTCACGGTGCTTTCATTTGCACTCATCCTTTCACCTGATCACAAACAGTTCACAACAAACGGTAAGTTGATTCAACTACAACACAAAGAAATCATAATTTAAATTCAATAATAGAATTCTAAACAACACCATTCCCCGGCAGCGACGCCATTTTGATTAACGTTTCAAGTACACCTCATTCGGTTCTAGGTGTAGAGGATCGTTAATTAGTATAAAACCCAATGAAGAGTTGGAGTCGAACCCACAGGGAGTAGTATATGTTTGAATTCAATTACGAAGTAGTAAATGTGCAAGTTGTAGGAATACAAATTATTGGAATCACTTAAATAAGTCAAAAGGGTGACATCAATGTCAAATGGAGGAATTTGATATCAATTAGCAATCACAACATCAACGAACAACAGGGGTAATCAAATGATTTAGAGGTACTAGGGGGAATGACCAACCAAATGCCAATTACGCTAAATGGGTGTTAGCTAATTACTAAAAGTTACTAGACCTTCGCGAGTAGAATGGACCCTAGATGAGGTAGCTTTCTGTCAAACAACTACCTCGCTTCAATTGAGTACTCTCAAACCTCAACAGACTAAACATGAAAACCAGCCCACAACCTCACTCCATCTACTCTCTCGAGCTAGATAGGTAGAATGGGACTTAAGATTCGCTATCTCGAGCTAAACCCACAATAGCCCAATCACTACGAGTGCTAATTTATAGCCTAGGTTTTAAACTTCTCTCTCAAGCAAGCATAAAACACTAGGAACAATGAAATAAACATATAATACAGCTAAGTAACAACAACAATAAATCAAACCCACTCCGATTTAGCAAAACAATCAATAATTTCTAACACCCATCAGCTAAATTAATCAATTAATCACACGGTCAAACCCCCAAGATTGGGGTTTTAGCTAGTCATCGCAAAAAGTGAAAATTAAATACCTACTACATGCTCCTTAACTGGGTATTGAATTCCAAGACTTTAACATGAGTAAACTTTGCTTTAATTAGAAAACCTAACTCGAAAATCTACTTGAAACCTTTAAAACTGAGCAAGAACAATGTTTCTCATTCTGGGTAGGAGTTTCTCAATGTTTGGATGCCTTCACTCTCTTCAAAATATCAATTTATACTGATCCAAAATTTGGCCTTTTGGGAAAAATCAGCGAGGAAAGTCGGGATTCGCCGACTGGTCGGCCACTCGCCAAACGCCCCTGTCTATCACCTTTAAGTTTCGTGTTTTCATCCAATTATACACTGTAACTTTAGGCGATCTATGTCGGAGTCGCCCATCGATTCCGTACTTCACCCTTCGCCTTTTTGGATCGCCTATCAGCCTGCATCTTCATGGCACATTCTGTAACTTCCAGCGGTCTAACCTTTCTTCGCCGATCCAATCGGAGCTTCGCCGATATGGTTTGTGTCTCGCCCAATTTCTCTCATCCTCAGGGCTAGCATGCTGGAACTTTGGGTGGAGTGATGAGTCACTCGGCGGTTCGCCAAGTGGTCTTGGCGATCACCAAGATTGCTTTCTTCACTCCTTCAACTTTTTAGCTCCTTTTTGTCCGGTCATGTCCTTGCCTTGCTCCTTAGACTTCATAGCTGCAAATCAATATTTTAACATCAGTTTAGAGCATAAATCAGGTATTTGAGGACATTTATACTATCAAAACAAATCCCTAAATGAGTAAAAATCTTAGACTTATCAAGGTCTTTCCAGATGGTCTTCCCGGAGTCTCTCTTGAGAGAGAAATAGATTTCGGTATAGATGTCCTTCCTGATACTCATCCTATCTCTATTCCGCCATATAGAATGGCTCCAAGTGAGTTGAAAGAGTTAAAAGAGTAGTTGAAATACCTTCTTGATAAAGGTTTCATTTGACCAAGTGTCTCACCTTGGGGCTCTCTGGTCTTATTTGTGAGGAAGAAAGATGGTTCTCTAAGGATGTGGATTGATTACTGCCAATTGAACATGGTTACTATCAAGAATAAGTATCCTCTTCTGAGAATTGATGATCTCTTCGATCAACTTCAGGGTGCCACTTGCTTTTCTAAGATAGACCTTAGATCCGGCTATCATCAGTTGAGAGTAAGAGAGAGTGATATTCTTAAGACAGCATTCAGGACCCGTTATGGTCATTATGAGTTTCTTGTTATGTCGTTTGGTTTGACTAATGCTCCTGCACCGTTTATCCTCTCAAAATATTTCTCTCACTAGAAAACTTGAGGAAGAAGAAGAAGAATGAGATTCAAGCTAGGGTTCAAGAAGAAAGCTTTTTCACATCAATTTCTTTAGGCTTTGTGGTTAAGGCATGGTAGTTTTCATCCATGGAGTCCTCTCAATATCTCCAATTTCAAAAGATAGAAATCTCCAATTGTTAGGGTTTGATTCAAAAGTCATGGGTTCCTTTCAAATTTGATTCTAATGGTTGAATTATGTTATATTAAGAATGAATTGGTGATTTCCTATGGTTTTTATGATGTTTTCCCAAGAACCCATGAAATTCCCATATTTCTCAAATTGTGATCTTATAATGTGGGTCTTTGTTGATGAAGGAGGGATGTTATGAATTAATGCATGAAGTGATAGAATCACCTAAATTATAATGATATCCATGTCTAATGCTTGAATTCTAGATGTGTTGATTGAAAGTAAGTTTTGAACCTTGAAAGGGCAAAGTATGAGATTATGTATGTTTTATGAAATCTATGTAAATGCTTTTAGAACACTTTGAGAGTGAAGTGTCAATGATTATGATATTGTTGTTGTGTTTGTTGAAAGGTTATTCTCATGAACACATAATGAACATGATGTGAAAGGTTTTCTCACATAATGAAGATTCTACGTTGAAAGGCTTTCTCACCTAATCAAATCTAGTACGTACATGTAGACATGATGTGAAAGGTTTTCTCACGCATGATCTAAGAGCTATCTTAAAGAACTAAGTTGGATTGATTGTCAAGGACATCCTTCCATGAAACATGAGTTAATTCAAGACGTAATAAGTACTCCGTGAGATTAATGCTTAGCATTGAGTGGATATTGAAAATGAGATGGAAGCCTTTTACGTAAGTTGAGTCTGAGTTTCTAGTAGCAATCTCCTTATCCCATAAACTACGTGCCCCCGTAGGATATTTAGCTAGTGGATCCACCTAAGCTAACAAACCATGGTTCTACCTTAGGCAAGTAGGACAACCCTTTTCGGTGTGGGTAACACCGGGTGATCATGTTATAGCTCAAATGATCTCATGTCGGTTAAGGCTTATTCCCATAATTAGAACAAGAATATGAATAATGAACTATGGTTACTCAAGATGCTTTGTATATGAGCTTCAAAGGTTATGATGATGACGACGAATTATATTGCCTATGTTTTATGACTTATGATTTCTAACCTCTTATGCATGTTTAACTTGGCAAATTGCATGCTTTCAAATGAAATATCCCTTTTTGCATATTTCAAGTGTTTTTATGCATGGCCATCATACTTAGTATATTTTTGTACTAATGCCTACTTTTGCCTACATTTTCCCCAAGTGTAGGGTCCGGTTCTTGAGGTGATCATTCTTGTGACTAGAGCTTGGAGTTTTATTATTTTCCCCGAGCTTGGTGAGTCCTCACGGTTCAAGGACGGATTTCCTTATGATTAGTTTCTTTCATGTACTTTCCCTTTTCAACATTTTGTATGGGCTAGGCCCTATTTAATTCGGTATTGTAATAGATGGCTATGATGAGACAAAGTGTCTAGACTTTCGCTTTATTTTATGAAAATCTTTTTGAGACTTGAAATGTGCTTTACTCTTATTGTTCTATTGCTTATGTTATGAGGACTAAGTGGCTTGTATGGAGTCTTTCGGGGTTCTATACGCCATGTTACATCTAGGGGTACCCCTGGGTTGTGACATAGGCTAACTCTTTCTTTTCTTCCTCAACATGTGCTACACTACCCATAGACAGTCTGCTGAGAGCATCAGCCACTACATTGGCCTTACCAAGATGGTAAAGAAAATTCATTTCATAGTTCTTGAGGAATTAAAATCATCTCCTCTAACAAAGATTCAACTATTTCTGGGTGAACACATACTGGAGCTCTTATGATAGGTGAACGCATCAACCTGAACACCATAAAGTAATGTCTCAAAATCTTTAGGGCAAATACTACAGCTGCAAGACGAGGTCATGAGTCGGGTAATTCTTCTCATGGACATTAACATGTCTAGAAGCATAAGCTATGACCTTACCTCGCTGCATCAACACACAACCTAAACCGAACCTGGAGGCATCACAATAAATCACATAACCATCTGAACCATTTGGTAGAGTCAAGATAAGAGTTGTAGTCAACCTAGTCTTCAGTTCTGAGAAGCTTTTCTCACACTGAAATTTGACCTTCTTTTGAGTTAACTTGGTCAATGGGGAAGCTATGGATGAAAATCCTTCAAAAAACCTCCTTTAATAACCGGCAAACCTAAGAAACTTCTGATATCTGCTTGAGAGGTGGGTCTGGTCCAGTGTTTCACTACCTCAATTTTCAGAGAATCCACTCGGATCCCTTCGTTGGTTACCACATGACCAAGGAAAGCGACGGACTGTAACCATAATTCACATTTGCTGAACTTAGCGAATAGCTGGCAATCATTGAGAGTTTGCAGAACAACTCTCAGATGAGTCGCATGCTCCTCCACATTCTGAGAATAAATGAGGATATCATCAATAAAGACGATAACGAACAAGTCCAAATACTCTTTGAACACCCTGTTCATCAACTCCATGAAAGCTGCAGGAGCATTTGTTAGTCCAAAAGACATAACTACAAATTCATAATGACCATATTGAGTTCTGAAAGCTGTCTTCAGAATGTCACTATCTGTGACTCTGAGCTGATGATAGCCGAATCTGAGGTCTATCTTAGAAAAGTAACTAGCACCCTGAAGTTCATCAATTAAATCATCAATCCTAGGTATAGGATATTTTTTCTTGATTAGGACTATGTTCAATTGCCGATAGTCAATGCATATTCTGAGAGAACAATCTTTTTTTTTCATGAACAATACTGGAGAACCCCATGCAGAGGTGTTGGGTCTGATGAAGCCCTTATTTAGAAGGCCTTTCAACTTCTCTTTCAATTCCTTAAGCTTGACTGGAGGCATTCTGTAATGAGGAATCAAAATGGACTGGGTATCTGGAAGGAGATCTATCCATAAATTGATTTCCCTTTCGGGAGGAACTCCGGAAAGATCTTCTAAAAACACTTCTGGAAACACATTTACTACCGGGACTGACTCAAGAGTTGGGGTTTTGGAGATTGAATCCTTAACCCGAACAAGATGATAGACATACCCTTTGGAAATCATTTTTCTGGCCTTAAGGTAAGAGATAAATCAACCTATAGGCACTGAGCTACTGCCCTTCCACTATAAGACTGGCTCATTTGGAAACTGAAACCCAACGGTTCTAGTTTTACAGTCGACTGAGGCATAACAAGAATGTAACCAATCCATGCCTAGAATGATATCGAAATCTACCATTTCCAACTCTACAAGATCTGCTGAGGTTGACTTTCTGGGAAACTGTGACACGATAATTTTTATTTACCCGTCTAGCTATAACTAGGTCACCAACTTGAGTAGAGACTGAGAAGGGTTCTGAGAGAGTTTCTTGACTGACACCAAGGTTTACTGCTATATAGGGAGTTACAAAAGACAGTGTAGCCCCTGGATCTAACAATGCATAAACATCTAAACGAAAGACTCTCAACAGACCAGTTACCACATCGGGAGAATCTTCTTTTTCCTGGCAAGCCTGAAGAGCATAAAAATTGTTTTGGCTCTGACCACCACTTGTACCAGATGAGGCACCCTGCTGGGTGGGGTCACCCACTGGAACTACTGAAGTACTAGACTCAGTATTGTTACCTACTTGTCCTTGCCTGGCAGAAGGGCAATCTTTCAACCTATAACCACACTGGCCACACCCATAGCTCCCCTCTCTTCCACAAAGACACTCACTTGGATGGTTCTTACCATATTTTGGGCAAGGTTGAAAAGTCAGGTTACCTGAAGCACTCCCCTATGACTTGGAGCCTAGTGCCCTACCTTTCTCATCCTGTCGAAACCTGGGGTACGTAGCGCTAGCTGGTGAGGGTGTTGGAGCTATAGACGTCTGCTGAAACTGTGAGTTATTTCAACCGCCTGACCTTTGCTGAGAGTATTCATAATTTCCTATTCTGGCCATTTTATTATCCTTAGCCATTTCCCTAAGCTTATCTCCTTCAACCTGCTGAGCATGAGTCATTAGTCTTAAGATATCCATATCCCCTAGAAGCATAACATTCCTGTACTCAAGCTTCACTAGGTCGGATACCCCAAACAAGAACTTACTCATTTGTGCACTTGGATCGGCAACCATGTGTGGAGCATACCTGGAGAGCTGGGTGAACTTCAGCCTGTACTCTTGGACCGACATTGAACCCTGCTTCAAGTTCATAAACTCTTGTGTCTTAGCTTCTCTCAAATCCCTAGGGAAGAACCTGTCCAGAAAAGCTCTAGTAAAACAATCTCATTGGTGTGAAGTGCGCCACATCTATGAGGTTCTGTGGGTCCTCACCAACCTCATCAATGAAGTAATGTGGCATATCATGAACATACTGAAAATAGCTAAGTAAAATGAAGTAATGTGGAAGCTAAATCGATTGATATCTGAAGAGGATCAAGAACTAGTTTGAATAATAGTATAACATAACATAAGAGTTTTAATGAAGACTGAAATAGCCACTTAACAACTTAAGGTGAATCTACTACTATGTATGAAAAACATCTAATTGAGTTGAGTCGTTAGGACATACCCCCAGCTAACTCTAACAAAATCGAAACTAAAAATAATGACTAAAATGAAAGCATGTCTATTGTCCTAGGAATATGAGGACTCACCACTATAGTTGCTGAATGTGGACCGAGAATCGATCTAAGCGTGATCTGGATGCTGAGTACCTAAACCTACATCATGAAACGATGTAGTGCAAAGTATGCGTCAGTACTTGGAATGTACTAAGCATGCATGATATAGATACTAAGCTGAATAAAAGATATAGAAGCTGAACAATACATAACTTAGCAATGATGTAATCTGGGCAGAGATATAGATACAAAAATAGAATTGAAAAACTAAACTGAATGCAATGACCAAGTACTAATCATGAAGATAAAATGTTGAATTGTATACTCATATAATTGCTAAAAACCTGGTCAATGCAATGAGAGTCTGACTGTGGGAGCTACGATTAACCGACATAAACCACGCGAGCTAAACATGGAGTCCAATGTATACGCCACATCGAGAGGACCTAAAATACCTTTTCAGGGGTATAAAGGCATGACTGTGGCGTGATCACTAATACTGATGCCTAACAGAGGGGACTTATAATCCTATGCGGGCACGCAGTTCTAGGACTATGAGGGTACGATGAACCCTAGTCCAACTCGGTGCTCAGTCTACTCCCAACTGAATACATATGAAGCTAAAATGCACTAAATACTGAATAGCTCAAAATACTTCCATACAATCTGAGAATGCAACATTTATGTACTAATAATGTGACATTCGAAATCTAGGGCATGATTTTCTGTTTAACTGACCTAGCAAGTATAATTCATGAAGTAAGAGAATTTACACAAACTAGGGTTCTGAGTTTTATACAAGAAATTAGGCAACGTTTCCAAGAAAATATATTATTTAGACTATGAATACTATAGCAGCTGAAATCACAATAAATTCCCAAGATTTTAGACACCCTAGGTCTAAAAAAGCTATGTAGAATCAAGGAACTGACTGAAATCTAGGGACCTAGTGGATGAAAGTAACCCATTAGTTAAATCCCACATACATGGTGATGAAATCTACGGAGAAATCCTTTGGATTTCGGGGCTTAACTTCGAAGAATGCTTCTGCCTGTTCTTGGAAGAGTTTGTCTCCTCTTTCTCTTCTTTTCACTCTATGTTGGATGATTTTGGAGAATAAGGGTTATGGGTTTGTCTGACTAGGTTATTAGGCTTAGACTGTGTAAAATGACATTGTTTAGGAATCAAACGACGTAGTTTAAGGGCCTCAATGCATAGGAAAAAGACCAAAACGACCCTGACTTAAAAGTTGATGAAGGCCATCCACGGTGGGACTGACAGACCTTCGTTAGAACTACCGACCGTCGACTGGGGTTATGGTTCGTGGTCTGCCCGAAGGGCTTCACTAAAACGATCATAACTTCTTACTCCAAACATGGATTTTAGCAAACTCGGTGGCTTTGTAAAGAGGATTCAATAATCTTTAATTTGATAGGTCATGGGCCACCTAATTCATATTTTGCTAATAGATATGACCGTTTGAGATTGACCCAACAACCATTTTCCTGTAAATAGTAGGTGACCCTCACCTACGGTCTATAGGTCTAACAATTGACTATAATGGTCAACCGTGGTTGGGATCAGAGACCATCAAACTTTTAACCCCAATGACAGAACCAGCCTACTATCCGTGGGTCCATCAACGGACCATGGACCACGGCCGTAGATGTCATCTTTAGATCATGAATTTTCTCTAGGTCTAGAATTGAATGACGGGACCCCACCTACGGTCCGTCGATGGATTCTGTTGGTTCTGACACCAGATCCTCGATAGTTGTATTTTTCCATCTTCTCGAATCAGAGGTGTTACATTTGTATACTACAATTGACCGATATATGATACAACCATTCTTTCAAGATACATTATTCTTGTCTTTACGCTTTATTTAGTTTTGTTCTATATAAATGGTGTCTTCTACATCCTGTGTTCTTGTGTTAGTATTATCCACTAGGTTGGTTGTAGTGGATGCCATCATGGCCCGACTTTGGGTCGTGACACCCTGCCCCTCAAAGTGGCCAATGCCTGCTCAAGAGCCCTATCAATCAACCCGGTCATGTCCTTCTCAATCCTCGTGGCTCTAACATCTGTAGACCTGGAAATACTGTCCATTTTATATATCAAGGCTTGTGAAAAGGGGGACGAGTAGTAGGAGTCATGGTAGGGACAACAACAACATCAACAATAATAGTTCTTGCCGGAGTAGCAAAAGATGAAGGCACAACAGGGGAGGAAGATATACCTGCTTGGTAAAACAAATGAGCAGGTGTGCTGGCCTTAGAATTTAGAGTAGAAGGATCAATGATAACACTCAAGTACACCTCTTATGATTCAAACTGTAGGCGGTCGCTAACAAGTATAAACCTAATGGTGAGTTGGGGTGGATCCCACTAGGAATGGTATATAAAAGAATTCATATACGGTGTATGAAAGAATTCAAATACGAAGTATGAAAGTTCTCTAACTTCTTGTAGAATGGAAATAAATAACACGCAACATAATGTAAATCAATAGGTTTCAATTATAAATATCAAGAGAGTTTGGTATCCAATTGTTAATGAAGACGACTAATGCGAGGTTTGAACAAGTAGAGAGGGGGGCTTAAGAGCGTGTGAGCAATCGAATACTAATTTCGCTTAATGGGTAATGGATAATTGCTTTAAGTCATTGAATCTTAATTGGTAGGATGGATTTCAACTATAGCAACAATTTTTCAATCAGCTATTATGTTTCAAGAAAGTTGTTGCGAACCTCAACAAGCTTTACAAAGAAAAACAACCCAAATCCTTAGGTTAACCCACTTTATCAAGCTCAGTTGTAAAGACAAGAATCAATACAACTATCAATTATATACTCATCCCTAAACATCTTTAACAAGGAGACTTAGAGAGCTAAAGCAAGAATTGAATTTGCAACATCAATTCATAAATGAAAACATGAGTAAATAACAGAACCCATTTCAAAACAACATTCAATCAAGCTATTAACAATACCCACAAGCTAATTTGTATATTCGATTCCATAATTACACCCGTAAGGTAATGGGGTTTATAAACTTAGAATAAAAAGAAAGAAATAGTTACTAAAGAAATGATCCATCAAGATGTCACAATCCTCTATGCTCAATGTCTAAATAAGAATAAAATTCTAAACCCCAATGTCTTAGCTAAAAATCTCTCCAAGAATATTCAGTATTGTAAAAAAGTGTAAAATCTGTCAAAAGTCTGTGTAAGTCCCCTTTATCTTTCTTCAAATCAAATTTATATGTTTCCAACAACTTTCTAAAATTTCACTGCGCAAGCAAATCGGCTAGACTAGTCCTTATAGCCGAATGACTCTGCGATCCACTGATGAGCATGCTTCATCGCCAGTTAACTGCTTCAGCTTTTGAATTCTTGACTTCTCAATTGGCGAACCCCATGGATGTCACCATTTGGCTTCGGCGACTCGCCGTTTGGTCATTTTCATGCCGATTGGACTTGACTTCCTTCTCCATTTGTTTTGTTCATTGGGCGAGCTAAGTTGAGCTTACAAAATTGGTTCGGAGATGCGCCGTTTTGCACTTGAGTTTTCCGAGTTGGCTTAGTTCATGGGCCAAACTCGCTGGATCTTTTGGCGAGCTAGATGCTCACTCAGCAAATTTCTGAGTGACTTTTGCGAGCTCCAGCCTTTCTTTTCTTCAATTTTTCCAACTTTTTCATTTCTTTTAGAAATGCAATGTCCTTTCCTTGTTCGTAAGCCTTCATGGCTGCACATAAAAAATTTATCATCAGTTATGAACACAAAATAGGCATCGAGGACACTAATTCATGAAATAACAAGCCCTTAATGAGTTAAAATTCCAGACTCATCAATCAACTTTGGGTGTAGTGTGTGGTGGTGGCGGTTTCCTCCAAGCCTCATTGTCGTGTAAATATTCAACCTCAATCCTCTTGATGTCACAGGAAGAGGCTGGTGTGATCCGTACATCAGACTTCCCATGAGAGGGAACTCCTGCTCCATGACAAAACTGAGTAATGACAATTGGAAACGAATGAGAGGTCTTATCTTGATAGGCCTGTAGCAACATTTCCTCGACAATAATGGTTGTTACATTGATCTGCTCCCTATCAATTATAGTGCCCGTTTGCACTTCCTTAAGATGCTGGAGGATCAATTCATTCTGGTACGACATGATGTTGCTGCTTGTAAACCCTAACCAATACCAGGCTACAATGTTCAAGTCTTTCTTTTAGATTATAGCACCATCAACCATCCATGACGGAGGAGCATCAAATGGAAATGGGGTTAACCTTACCATCAAAGCATCATGCTCCTGGCGCATTCAGATCATATATGTATAAGCCTTAGTAGAAGGGGTGCGTAGGACTGTGTTTATCTCGCTAGTGTGTCATTGTACCATTTTGCCCTACACTTCTACTTTATCCAGAGGCTTCCAGAATGCACCCTTTCTCTTCGTGGGTAAGGCTTCCACATAGACCATGTAAAATTACCGAACCCTCTTTTGCACATAAGGCTGCCTGACCCTTGTGAACTCCTCAAATTTGTGAAATTTTATGGTCTCCCATATTACCGGGTAATCACTCATCACCCCATCAATTGAGAGCCTTATCTCCTCAAGAATAGTTCTTTCTCCCTCCGTCTTGAGCCTATTAAGGGGCCTTGGAGCTATGATCGGGATAACAAGAGAAGCAAGGGATGTATCTTGCGGAGGTCAAACTAGCTCGCAATGTACATCTATCTATTTCATTGCAATGTGTTTCCAGGGTTACTTACCCACACATATAGGAGTATGTGGAGTGGGTTATTGGGCACGAGGGGCCTCAAAAGTCTCATTAATGGAGATACCCCTATGCTCTTTCAGAGGAGGCGGAGGAGGAGTGTCTTTGGCTTACTCTGTGTCCGACGTCACCACTTGTTTACCCTTTGTTCTAGCCATAACCTAAAAAGTACACAATTTCTGACATTGAATCGATGAAGGTTTGTTGAAACCAAAAAAATTTGAAAGAATAGGTAAAAACTACGTTTAGGCTCGCTGAATGAGAAGTTAGATCGCCTAACAGGATAGGTGAGCTCCCCGAAATGGACTATTGTAATACTCAAAGAAAACACGCACAAAGGGCAGAGTCAATTCCAACTTGGTGATTCGCTGAGTTGGTTTAGGCGGGCTAAGCCATGTCCGCCGAAACTGATAATGTAGAATGAAAATAAACAAGCATCAAAGGTGATGTCCACTCCCATTCAGTGATTTCCCAAGTGGGTTCAGTGAACTAAGACAAGCTCGTAGAATAGGACAGTGCCAAAGGTCACATATTCTGATGTAATTCTTGCCACGAATTACAGATAAAATATGGAAATAAAAGAAGGATAGAAGAAGAGACACAAGAGAAGGAACAATTGGCAACTAAAGAATGTATTAAATCCTAAAACCTCCAATTACAATCCCTAAACAAGCACCTAATAAATATAAATAGATTGACACAAGAAAAGGAAATCAAAAGAAACCTAAAGGTATATTAAACTAAAGACCTCAATCGATTAATCCGAATCAAGCACCGAATCTTTTACGAAGACCTCAAGGAAATTGAATCTCCAAGCAACCCCCGTTTCTAAACAAAGTTCAACAAAAGCTTTATGAAGCTCTCAAGTCTCTCAAAGGAGATCCAATTCATCAATCATTCATTTTCAAAACAGTCTAACTCTAAAATGAACCCAAACTAGCTATTTATAGTTTTAGGTAAAATGGCCCAAAAGTGACCCAAAAATTCCAATGGGCAAGCCAAGTCGGGCTCAGCTAGTGACTCGGTGACTTGCCCTTTGGGTTTGGCGATTGTTCCTACTTCTAGCCACGTTCTGGAACTTTGGGTGAGCTGGTGTCATCGCCCAAGCCATTGGACGACGCGCCTATTGGTTCCTGCTCGCCAAAAGTGGCAGTGTTGGCCATTTTCTTCCATTCACTTCCCCAAACGATCTTCCATGCATGTTAATCCCTCCTTGCCACAAATACGAGCTCAAGAATCTCTATCCTTGTGAGCAATTATTCAATACATTGGAGTTCCCAAGCTTGGCCATGAGTGTAAGGTCTTGAGGCAATCTGAATTGCATCATATTCACTCAAGAATGCGAGTTGGGGCTTACTCGATGATTCACCTAACCTCCTTGTTGAGCTTAGACAAGACCGCCGGATAGGAGATGTTCACTCTTGTGCCTAATTGTGACAGCTAAAATAAACACATGCAACAAAAACAAGCTCCCCAACATAATTACAATTATCCTACATGCTTATCTACCCGTGGGTTCTCATACCTCTCCAAGATATTGCAAAGTATTGCTCAAATTGACAATTATCCCTTAAAAGAATTGTCACTCTATCTATTATTGGGCAAAATCATGCAATCGAGTCAAACACAGGGTTACTCAGACTTCACCCACATCAAATTCAACCAAGACCAACTAAATCTAAGGGTTCAATTCCAACATTTAACCAACACTTTCAAGTTTAGCAATTTCTAAGCAACAACACATCATGTAATTAGCTCATGGGCATAGTTTAATACGAACGTTACAGGGCTACCCAATGAAATCCAACACTCACAATCAGCAAATGGCTTCAAGCACATATACAAAATACGATTTCAAGCTCCAAATACACAATAAAAATAAAAAACAAACCTCAAGTAGAAGCAAAACTCAAAAAGAACAAGAGAATAGGGTTGTGTCGACTATTCTAGGAAGAAAATGTACTCCACACACTCAAAAATCACACAATAAGGACTCACAAGAACTCAAATGAGGTACTGCAGGAGAAAGGAAAGAAAAGGGTTCAAAGATTTCAAAGGGTTTTCTTTTCAAATTTGAAAAGACCCTTGTCCTTTTTATATGAGGCGCACTCGGCGGTCACGACTAACATCACCAAGTGTGCTCGACAAATAACCAATTGGAGCAGAAGCTCCCAGAACATGACCAAACCAACATAAAACCTGACGGCTGATTCGGCAAACCCGATGGAGTCCACATAGTGTACTTCGGCAGATCATCATTTGGTGTTCAGATTGCCGAAATAGATATTACACGTTTCCACCTTTTCAAGCTTAGAAACCGGATAGAAATGAGTCTGCAAAACTCCTTCGAGTTGATCGTTGTGTTGGTTCTGACATCGCCTAATGTTTTTTTTCAACCTTTTAACTTCTTTTAAACATGCATTCACAACATAAATTAGTGAAAGCAATAAAATTAACTTAAAGACATGGGTTGCCTCCCAAGAAGAGCCTTACTTAATATCGTGGTATAAATTTTTTCTCATTTCCTAAACATTCATTTTTGAGATTTAGGATAGTTTTACTAGGCAACATCCCCTTTTTCTTTGGATTGAGATGAACGGAGATCTAGCACAATTGGGTCTCCAGCTGCTTGATAGATAGTGAATGAGAGGTTACTGTTTGAGATAAAACGAAGAAGTTATTTGCTAGTCCTTCAACACTTTTTTGGATCCCTCAACCTTGTTGAGCATCCTTGAGAACATTTACTATGTTCGGTTTCCTTCTTACCAAACTAGATCCTTTGGTCGTTGACAATCATGGGGAGGAACATATCTATCTTTTTAGCCTCCCTATCTCTCAAATTTCCACCTTGCCAATCTTTCCAACCATTATCTCGATTCTTGTTCAAACCTTGGTTCCCACCTTGTCATTGATAATTCGTGTGAGAACCCCCCATTTATATTCCAAAATATTAAACTTCTTCACTATATAATGCCTCAAACTTGACATCATCCGGTCACTGCCAACTATTAGTTCCAACTGCATTCACCGATTTATGTCAACCTCCTATGACATGTTTAGACAAAAAATCGAGTTAGGTCATCATCTTGGCCATGTTCTAATCATATTCATTATCCTCTCAATTTTTTTCTTTGCTCATACTCAGTTCTAGAGTAGGCGCATGATCCTCTCTAGTATGCCATGCTCGGTTAACTTTTGTCATGTCATCTAGCAACAAAGCAACCACATCATACAGTTGTCTCATTAAACCTCCTTGGAAAAACTGATCAACAACACCTTTATTGACTAAATCAACGCTACAATAGAAGTATTGCAAAAGTAAATCATCTGAAACACAATGTGTTGGACATGGAAAAAGTAGTTTCTTGAACCGCAACCATGTTTCATGTAGTGGTTCACCTCCAATGTGCTTGAAGTATGGGATTTTGGTTCTAAGTTTCATAATCTTCGAGGGGGGAAATAATCTCTCAAAGAAAACATCAGTAAACTACTTCCTAGAAGTGATGAAGTCATTTGGAAATTCCGCAAACAATCTTGTAGCTTCACCCATCAATGAGAACGAAATAACCTCAACCTCACAGAATCTTGAGAGATATTCTTGAACACAAATGGTCCACACACCCCCACAAAATTCCTAAGTTGTTCATGGGGATCTTCATGAGCTAAACCCACAAACTTTCCTCTTAGTTGGAGCAATTGTAGGATTGTTCCATTTACATAAAACACAGCCTCCCAGTTATAGGTGGTTTTCGGATGACTCTTGTGGATTGAACAATATTCACATGCATATTATTCAAATAACCCAAGTTGTCATTTTCACCACAGTGACTATCGTTGTAACTACCATAATCACTCATTGTATTAGAACTACAAATCAGCCAATAACAACATAAAAAACAATCTACTACAACTAAAAAATTTACAAACTAATTTCTCAAGAAGAATTCTCAACAAACATTCCCCGGCAGCGGCACCATTTTTTATATCGTTCAAATGTACTCTTTAAAACAAATTAAAAGAGACAATGGTCATTATCAATAATAATACCCAACAAAAAGCCGGGGCCGAATCCCACAGGGAATGATATATCCTAAAGAATTCTGCTAAGAAATTTGGATTGTAAAAAATTCATTTGTAATAGTGAAAATAAGTGGGTGGATAATTCCATAAATTTAAAAACACGATTTGGTTATCAATTGTCACAATTAAACTAATATTATGGAAAAATTCAAGAATTAACTAGTAATCTAGCGGTGTGGGGATTAGAAATCAATGTCAAGTAGGGATAATTGTGGTGCTCTATAGTGATGAACATTCATGAATAGGCTAGCTCATCTTCAATGATGTTAATCTTCTTTTCATCTCATAGCATCCTTGCATACAATCTCTTTTCGGTCTTATCTATATGTCTATTTAAAGAACCCAATACATTACTCTATTCTCTCTATTAATTAAAAAATAGGGCAAATAGGTCTGACCCATAACCTCAATTTCCAAGCAAGTTACAGACATCAAACCTAAATTACTAGTATCAGACTAATTACCTACTCCAATAAATATCTTTTGAGCATTGATCGGATATTGAAAGTAGGAATTATATTTGTAACCTTAACCCATAAGTTAAACCCATGCTAATAAGCCTAAATTCATGTATGAACAGCAGAAAAATAAAGCATAACACAATACCCACTACATTAAATCAACACCCAACCCCATAATTGCACCCCTAGATCTTAGGATTTTAGCCACCCATCACAAAAAGTAAAGAGATTATACCTTCCATGAAAGAAACCATGGGTAACATGAAATTAAGTAATTAAAACAAACCCACTTTGATTTTAACTTCAATTTTTCAATTTAAAGAGCAAAGTTGAAAACCCCCAAAAACTAGAAAGTGTTATTCACAAAATAAAATATTTCTCTCTTTAGAATATCAAAAGTTCCTTACTAATTTTGAACTCTTTTTTCAAAAACTCTAAAAACTCTCTTCTTAAGCCTATTTATAGCTTACCAAAATTTGGCCCAAAACTCAACATGCTACCCTTTGGGCGACATTAGCTGGGTTTACCGAGCTCATTCAGTGACTTGAAGATCATGCTTCAGCTCACCTTTTCTTGGTCTAGGCTCGAGTGTGCCTTTCACATTCGGCGAATCGTCAAGTATTACCTTTGTTCACCATTTGAGCCTTCAATTTTTCTTGTTGCACAGTCGCTTTCAGTGATGGTCAACAAGGTCACCTATCTCATTCGGCGAGTTACTTTTTCTTGTGGAGTTCTCCAACCAACTTCAATAAACATAAGTGTTGTGCAGTGTCACTTTGGGTGAGGCCATGCTTACTAGGAGATCCACCTTTCTTTCTTGGCGATCATTAATGTATATTTTTCTCTTCTTTTTTTCATTATTGTCCATTCTTTCAAATATTTATCCTTGCCTTGTCCATTAGCCTTAATAGTTGCATAACATAAAAATATCATCAGAACAAGACAAAATTAGGTATTGAAGACACAAATTATTGAGCTAAATTGGCCTCAAGTTAGTGCAAATGTAGCACTCATCAGTCTTTGAAAATTATTTTGCCGCAAAAAAAGTCATCATGGAGCTGGCTGTAGCTCGAGCAATTCACCTACCACCAGCGGTAGGGGATGTCATATTTTAAGTTCAAAGTCCAAAAAATTATTTACTACAAATGAATAGTCTATTGGGAGGAAACGTGATGGATAATGCAAACCTACATTCAAACAACTAAGTGGATATTTTTTCTGTAACACCCCGTAGCCTTGAGTGGAAAGTTTAGCACATTTTTGAGTTCCAAGGCTCACCTACAAGGCCACCCATGCCACGTGGATGGACCCACGCCCCGTAGGTTGGCAGCGTGGGTGAACCCCACCCACGTGGATGGGTCCACGCCTCGTGGATGGGGTCGTAGGTCCCAAGCCCCAATTGTCAACTCCCAAAACCCCACCCACGCTTGACCAGCATGGACCGTGGGTCCACCCACAGCCCGTCAGTGTGGTCTCATGGGTTGGGGTAGTGAAGGCAACCTTCGGGTTAAGTTAAGGGGTACCTTAGGTTTTTCCGGTTTTAAGTGGGATTAAGTGGTGTAGTTTTAAACTCATTTAGACCCCTAAATTCATTGATCCTATTCATTATTTCAACTCCCCAAAAATAACCCAATTCTCTCTCAAATATTCTCTCTCTAGAAAGTGAAGAAGAAGAAGAAGAAGGGTCAAGCTAGGGCAAGTTATTTTAGTGAAATTACATGTTTTCTATTCCTAACCCTAGTCTAATTGATGAAATTGAAGTAATGTGGTTTTATGCCTTGAAGAGGGAAATTGAAGATTTAGAGATAATCTTCTAGGGTTGATGATATGTGTAGTAATTGCTTGAGAGTAGAAGCATGTAGACATGAATTGAATTAGATCAAAAGTATACATGTTGAATCATGATGAAAATGTTGACTTCAAGACTTTATGATCATATATGATGAGAATCATTTAAGAATGAAGCATGTGATTAGAATTTCTTGTGATCTAGCCATATATGATGATTGTAAGAAGTATTGCCTTGAGAGTAGAGCTTGTATCATGAATTTTGATTGATAGGGCTTGAGAGTAAATATACTATAATGAATGATGTATGTTAGGGATTTTAGAGGAAGTTTGATAGTCTGAGTTAGCTTGCATGAAATTGGTAGACTAATAGATAGAATTGTTGTGGAAGGTCGTTACTCACATGATCTACCTAGTAAAATTATTAATGCATGATAGTATGAATGTGAAAGGTCTTCTCACATAGCATGATTCTAGGTTGAAAGGTTTGTTCACCTAAAATGAATCAAAGTAGTATTTTAATTAAGGTAGCTTGAAGTAGTGACATAGTATCCCTTCATGAATAGCTTGACTTTGTAAGACAAGACCATTTCATGATAGCTTGAGTAGAAGACCTCATGGTAGCCTTGGATTGAGGAATCATACCCTTCCTAAGGTTAGCTTGAACTAGTAGCATAGAATGCTTGCATGGTAGCATGACTTGGTTAGGCCAAACCATTTCATTAGTAGCTAGGATGGAGCAATAGTACCCTTCCTTGAATAGCTTGGACTTGCATGATAGTATGTTTTTCCATGGTAGCTTGATCTATCCTAATATGGTGCTATTCCTTGGTAGCCTAGAAATGATAAATTGTAATCATTTATGTATGATGGCCTAAAGTGGTACTTAGTATGGGTGAGATTATGGGGTCTTATCCATGCATTGCACAAGTATGACTTGAAGCTACTTATGAAGTGCTTCTCTTATATGTTGTATGCCTAGCTTGGATTATTGATATAGTTGCCTTCCTTGATATGTTGACTAAAGGTGAAGGTTCCCTTGTCTATGAGAATTAAGCTAAGGATGAGATCCAAAGATGGTAAGTATAATTATGATTTCCTAAAAGTGATACTTAGTATGGATGAGATTATGGGTTCTTATCCATACATTGCACAAGTATGCTTTGAGGTTACTTAAGAAGTAGTTCTCTTATGTTATGAAGATCTAAGGATTTGCTATGCTTATGAACATGATGTATTTCCTATGTTATGGATTATGCCTTATGTTGACTAATGCTTATATTATGTCTACGTTGGAGATTATGCTTTCTAATATGTTGTTATGCTCTTATGGTGTATGCTAGTTATCATATTTAGTACTTAATTGTACTAACGCATACTCTTGCCTACATTCTTATCAAATGTAGGGTCCGACAATACTGAGTTTCATCCCATTGGCTAGGTTTCTAGTAGAGCAAGGAGTTGAAGAATGGTGAGTCCTCATAGCATTCGAGCATATAGCCACCATTTCCTTTATGTCTTTCTTTTATGTTTTAGACTTTTGTATGGGCTGCGTCCCAAAGATTATCATGTATTAGATGGTTTGAGAAAAAGTGTTATAGACTTCCACTTGTTTTTTAAAGGACTTCGATTGTATGGAAAAAGTTTTAAAATTTCTGCATCATTTCTTTTGCTTTATGTTTAGATATGCTAAGGGGCTTGTATGAGATCTCTCGGGGTCTTGTACGCCTTGTTACATCTAGGGTATACCCCTAGGTCATGACAAACTTGGTAATCAGAGCACAAGGTTTAGAATGATTCTAGGATGTTTCAAAACCACGTCTAGAAGAGTCTTGTTCATAAGTGTGAAGCGCGCCACCTTTATGAATAGGAAGCTATTAGATGATTAGTAAATATCACTTATTCACTTCTCTAAGTCGTGCCATATAATTTAACTCTATAAGGTCTTTCTCCTAATCCTTACTCGTCTACAGGATATGGCTAATACAAGGGCAAATGCTAGAAGGAATGAGGAAGACGTGGTGGATCAAGAGGTTTCCCCACAAGCTCCAATTAACCCTATGGATGAGAATGTTACAAATGCGTAGTTTAGATCGGCGATCCAAATGTTGGCCCAAGCCATGACGACACAAGTTAATAGGGAGATGGTTGCTCCGGTGAACCCAATAGTGGGTATGTCCGCTTTAAGAGTAAGGGATTTTATGAGGATGAATCCCCTAGAGTTTTATGGCTCCAAAGTGGAAGAGGATCCTAAGGAGTTTATAGATGAGGTATATAAAGTACTTGCTATTATGGGGGTGACTTCGGTATAGAAAGCAGAGTTAGCCGCTTACCAATTGAAAGGTGTTACTCAAGTGTGGTATGATCAATGGAAAGATGGGAGGCCGGTAGGAGCGGGTCCAATAGAGTGGGAAGTGTTCAAATTGGTGTTTCTTGATAGGTTCTTTCCCCTAGAGTTGAGGGAAGCTAATATGCAAGAGTTCATTAACCTTAGGCAAGGTAGCATGAGTGTTAAGGAGTATGCCTTGAAATTTACCCAACTATCCAAGTATGCTCAAACTATAGTGGTGGATTCGAGGGATAAGATGAATAAGTTTATGATGGGAGTGTCTGACTTGGTAGAAAAAGAATGTCGTACGGCAATGCTCGTTGGTGATATGGATATCTCACGTCTTACAGTGTATGCCAAACAAATTGAGGAGTCAAAACTCAAAGAAGAGAAATCTAGGGAGAAAAGAAGGTCTAGAATTGATAATGATAAGTCCTTTCATGATGGGTTCGATGGACATGGTTGCTCTAGGAATCGACAAAGGTTTTCCGGAAAAGGTTCTTCTAATACTTCTAAGTACAAGGAAGAGAGGGTGTTTAACCGTAAGCCACCCGGAATTAGTAATGAGTCCCTATGGCCTACTTGTGCTAGGTGGTGAAAGAGACATGAGGGTAGATGTCTAGCCAGCAAAGAGGGTCGTTTTAGTTGTGGTGAAAGTGGTCAGACAATGAGGAATTGTCCTAAGGCAAAGGCTAAAGGAAGAGAAGATGCTCCCAAGCAAAATAGGTTTTATGCACTTCAAGCTAGAGGTGACCATGAGTGTGCTCCCGATGTGGATCCCAGTATGTTGATAGCTTCTTAATTGATGTTTGTGATAGGCTAGATTTTTATGTTATCTTTATGTGATGTTTTGGTTGCACTCCTATTATGCTCCATTGTGATTGTAGAACCTATATAGTGAAAATTGTTAGTTCCCGAATTATTGATAGAGTTGCCTTCCTTGATATGTTGACTAAAGGTGAAGGCTCCCTTGTCTATGAGAATTAAGCAAAGGATCAGATCCAAAGATGGTAAGTATGATTATGATGGCCTAAAAGTGATACTTAGTATGGATGAGTTTATGGGGTCTTATACATGCATTTCACAAGTATGCTTTGAGGTTACTTAAGAAGTAGTTCTCTTATGTTATGAAGATCTAGGATTTACTATACATATGAACATGATGTATTTCCTATGTTATGGATTATGCCTTATGTTGACTAATGCTAATATTATGTCTATGTTGGAGATTATGCTTTCTAATATATTGTTATCCTCTTATGGTGTTATGCTAGTTATCATATTTAGTACATAATTGTACTAACGCATACTCTTGCCTACATTCTAATCAAATGTAGGGTCCGACGATATTGAGTTTCATCCCCATGGCTAGGTTTCTAGTAGAGCAAGGAGTTGAAGATTGGTGAGTCCTCATAGCATTCGAGGATATAGCCACCATTTTATTTATGTCTTATTTTATGTTTTAGACTTTTGTATAGGCTGCGTCCCAAAGATTATCATGTATTAGAAGGTTTGAGATAAAGTGTTATAGACTTCCGCTTGTTTTTTAAAGGATTTCGATTGTATGGAAAATGTTTTAAAATTTCTGCATCATTTATTTTGCTTTATGTTATGATATGCTAAGGGGATTGTATGAGATCTCTCGGGGTCTTGTACACCTTGTTACATCTAGGGTGTACCCCTGGATCGTGACAAACTTGGTAATCAGAGAACAAGGTTTAGAATGATTCTAGGATGTCTCAAACCCACGTCTAGTAGAGTTTTGTTCATAAGTGTAAAGCGCGCCACAATTATGAATAGGAAGTTATTAGATGATTAGGAAATCTCACTTCTTCACTTCGCTACGTCGTGCCATAGAGTTTAACTCTATAAGGTCTTTCTCCTAATCCTTACTCGATGGTCTACTGCATATGGCTAATACAAGGGCAAATGCTAGAAGGAATGAGGAAGACGTGGTGGATCAAGAGGTTCCACCACAATCTCCACAAGCTCCGATTAACCCTATGAATTAGAATGTTACAAATGCGGATTTTTTATCGGCGACCCAAATATTGGCCCAAGCCATGATGGCACAAGTGAATAGGGAGGTGGTAGCTCTAGTGAGCACAATAGTGGGTATGTACTCTTTAAGAGTGAGGGATTTTATGAGGATGAACCCCCCATATTTTTATAGATCCAAAGTGGATGAGGATCCTAAGGAGTTTATAGATGAGGTATATAAAGTACTTTCTATTATGGGGGTGACTTCGGTAGAGAAAATGGAGTTACCCGCTTACCAATTGAAAGGTGTTGCTCAAGTGTGGTATGATCAATGGAAAGATGGGAGGCCGGTAGGAGCGGGTCCAATAGAGTGGGCAGTGTTCAAATTTTCATTTCTTGATAGGTTCTTTCCCCTAGATTTGAGGGAAGCTAAGATGCAAGAGTTCATTAACCTTAGGCAAGGTAGCATGAGTGTTAAGGAGTATGCCATGAAATTTACCCAACTATCCAAGTATGCTCCAACTATAGTGGTGGATTTGAGGGCTAAGATGAATAAGTTTATGATGGGAGTGTCCGACTTGGTAGAAAAATAATGTTGTACGGCAATGCTTATTGGTGATATGGATATCGTCTTATAGTGTATGCCCAACAAATTAAGGAGTGAAAACTCAAAGAAGAGAAATCTAGGGAGAAAAAGAGGTCTAGAATGTATAATGATAAGTCTTTTCATGATGGGTCCGATGGACATGGTTGCTCTAGGAATCGACAAAGGTTTTCCAGACAAGGTTCTTCTAATGCTTCTAAGTAAAAGGAAGAGAGGGTATCCAACCCTAAGCCACCCAGAATTAGTAGTGAGTCCCTATGGCCTACTTGTGCCAGGTGTGGAAAGAGACATGAGGGTAGATATTTAGCCGGCAAAGAGGGTTGTTTTAGTTGTGGTGAAAGTTGTAACAAAATGAGGAATTGTCCTAAGGCAAAGTATAAAGGAAGATAAGATGCTTCCAAGCAAAATAGCTTTTATGCACTTCAAGCTAGAGGTGACCATGAGTGTGCTCCCGATGTTGATCCCGATATGTTGATAGCTTCTTAATTGGTGTTTGTGATTTGCTAGATTTTGATGTTATCTTTATGTGATGTTTTGGTTGCACTCCTATTATGCTCCTTTGTGATTGTAGAACCCGTATAGTCAAAATTATTAGTTCCCGAATGAGCCTATCCGAGAGCGTAAGGGGGAAAGTCTATGTCATAAGTTTGGGTTATGTCTTGTCTTGAAAATGACTTTAAGGGTTGCATGTACCACCTAGTAAAAGTGAGGGAGAAGAGTTCATGTGTTGACCGACTTCAAAGAGTTAGTTATCTCTTAAGATTGATCCTAAGTATGATCATTATGAGTAGGGTGTTTAGATAATACCTAGATGTGTTTGGCTAGTAGATTCTACCAAGTGTAGAAGCTATGGTTTAAAATGGTTCTGGATCGTCTTATGTGTTAAAAGTGAAATTTAAGAAATGTATTGATCCGACCTTAGTAGAATTGAAAGAGATGGTACCTAGAAAATCCGTTGAGGCTTCCTCCCAAGGGGGAGATGGTGTGCCTTGATGGCAAGATCATTATGTGTTTATGTGTTGCCATGATTTCTTTATATGCATGTTCATGAAAAACCTTAAATCTTGAAAGAGATGACTTATGTGAATTGTTTTCCTCATGTTGTAGTGCATTGAGTAGAGTTTCCTATAAAACTTTATGAGATGAATAGATAAGCATGTCTTAGCTCGAATTTGAGAGATTCCTCCTTAAATGAATGCTTTTTGAGTATAGATTGCATATAGGCTCCATGAGTGTATGTTGAGCATGTTTTAGCTTGGAGATGGTAGTTCTTCCTTGGACATGATTAGTTATGAGATTTCATGCATAATGGGTTGTTAGATGTAGTTCCTACTTCCTTGTGTTGCATTGAGTATGTTTATCTAGGAGATGAAGTTCCTCTTTGGTTTATGTGCATTTAGATGAGTTGCATGCATGATGGGTTGCTAGTCTAGAGTCGTGACCTTAAGAAGTGCCTAGAACGTCATTCGAGGATGAATGGTCCCAAGGGGGAGATATTGTTACACCCCTTAGCCTTGTGTAGGAAGTTTAGCACATTTTTGAGTTCCAAGGGTCACTCACGAGGCAACCCACGCCACGTGGATGGACCCATTCCCCGTATGTGGGCAGTGTGGGTGAACTCCTTCCCAAATCTGCCTAAGGCAGTGTCTACGGGCAGGACCCACACCTCGTGGATGGGGTTGTAGGTCGCAAGCCCCAATTGTCAACTCCCAGAACCCCACCCACGCCTGACCAGCACGGACCATGGGTCCACCCATGACCCGTCAGTGTGGTCTCATGGGTTGGGGCAGTGGAGGCAGCCGTGGGGTTAAGTTAAGGGGTACCTTGGGGTTTTCCGATTTTAAGTGGGATTAAGTGGTGTCTTTTTAACCTCATTTAGACCACCTATATAAAGACTTTAGACCCATAAATTAATTGATCCTAGTCATTATTTCAACTCACCAAAAAGAACCCAATTCTCTCTCAAATATTCTCTCTCTAGAAAGTGAAGAAAAAGAAGAAGGGTCAAGCTAGGTCAAAATCCTCCAATCTTCCAATCTTTGTGAGGGCTTTATATCCTAGGTATGATAGCTTATTCATCCATTGATTCTACCATCCATGGAGTCCACTAGAATTCCCCAATTTGATGAAGATTTTCCCCAATTCAAGTTAGGGTTTCTTCAATGTTTTGGGTTATGATGGATGTTGATCTAATTGAGTGAATAATGATTGTTTATGATTGAATTAGTTGTGAATCATGTTATTATAGTAAAATTACATGTTTTCTATGCATAACCCTAGTTTAATTGTTGAAATTTAAGTAATGTGGGTTTATGCCTTGAAGAGGAAAATTGAGGATTTAGAAATAATCTTCTAGGGTTGATGATATCTATAGTAATTGCTTGAGAGTAGAAGCATATAGACATGAATTGAATTAGATCAAAAGTATACATGTTGAATCGTGTTGAAAATGTTGGCTTCAATCCTTTATGATGATATATGATTCGAATAACTTAAGAATGAAGCATGTGATTAAAATGTCTTGTGATCTAGGCATGTATGATGATTGTAAGAAGTATTGCCTTGAGAGTAGGGCTTGTATCATGAATGTTGATTGATAGTGCTTGAGAGTAAAGCTACTATGATGAATAATGTATGTGAGGACTTTTAGAGGAAGTCTAATAGGATGAGTTAGCTTGCATGAAATTGGTAGACTAATAGATAGAATTGTTGTGGAAGGCCTTTACCCACATGATCTACCTAGTAAAATTATGAATGAATGATATTATGATTGTGAAAGGTCTTCTTACATAGTATGATTCTAGGTTGAAAGGTTTGCTCACCTAAAAATGAATCAAAGTAGTATGTTAATAAGGTAGCTTGAAGTAGTGACATAGTATCCCTTCATGAATAGCTTGACTTGGTAAGACAAGACCATTTCATGGTAGCTTGAGTATAAGACCTCATGGTAGCCTTGGATTAAGGAATCATACCCTTCCTAAGGTTATCTTAAACTAGTATCATAGAATGCTTGCATGGTAGTATGACTTGGTTAGGCCAAACCATTTCATTGGTAGCTAGGATGGAGCAATAGTATCCTTCTTTGAATAGCTTGGACTTGCATGATAGGATGTTTTTCCATGGTAGCTTGATCTAGCCTATATGGTGCTATTCCTTGGTAGCCTAGAAATGATAAATTGTAATCATATATGTATGATGTCCTAAAGGGGTACTTAGTATGGGGGAGATTATGGGGTCTTATCCATGCATTGCACAAGTATGACTTGAAGCTACTTATGAAGTGTTTCTCTTATATGTTGTATGCCTAGATTGGATTGTTGCTATAGTTGTCTTCCTTCATATGTTGACTAAAGGTGAAGGGTCCCTTGTCTATGAGAATTAAGCTAAGGATGAAATCCACAAATGGTAAGTATGATTATGATGGCCTAAAAGTGATACTTAATATGGATGAGATTATGGGGTCTTATCCATGCATTGCACAGGTATGCTTTGAGGTTACTTAAGAAGTAGTTCTCTTATGTTATGAAGATCTAAGGATTTACTATGCTTATGAACATGATGTATTTCCTATGATATGGATTATGCCTTATGTTGACTAGTGCTTATATTATGTTTATGTTGGAGATTATGCTTTCTAATATATTGTTATTCTCTTATGGTGTTATGCTAGTTATAATATTTAGTACTTAATTGTACTAACAAATACTCTTGCCTACATTTTTATCAAATGTAGGGTCCGGCGATATTGAGTTTCATCCTCATAGCATTCGACGATATAGCCACCATTTTCTTTATGTCTTTGTTTTGTGTTTTAGACTGTTGTATGGGCTGCGCCCCAAAGATTATCATGTATTAGATGGTTTGAGACAAAGTGTTATAGAGTTCCACTTATTTTTTAAAGGACTTTGATTGTATGGAAAAAGTTTTAAGATTTCCGCATAATTTCTTTTGGTTTATGTTATGATATGCTAAAGGTTCCCCAACTATAACCTAATAATATAATGTACATGATTCCTCAAGTATAACCAAAGAATGTAATGTACAGGATTCCTCAAGTATAAGCAAAGGTGAATGTAAGGTATGTGATTCCACAAGTATAATCGAAGGTGGTCTCCTATCCTTATCTATACAGAATATTTGTGCATTTGTACTTGATTTCACTTGAGCTCTTATTTTTCATATGGTTACTTTATGCCTTACCTATTTAGTACATTCTTTTGTACTGACGTCCCTCCTGGGGGATGTTGTGTTTCATGCCACAGGTACAGGTACTCAAGCTAATAGAATAACTCAATATAAGCATAGGATACTCAACGACCTTTGGTGAGCTCCAGGTTGCTTCAGAGCTTTGCCGAGTCTCTAGCATATATTTGAAATTATATTTTAGTTAGGGGTATGATGGGGTCTTGTCCCGTCATAAGCTAAGTGTTTATCTTTTAGAGGCTTTGTAGACTAAATGTCAAAGTAAAGCGTGGTTATGTCTTGTTTCTAGTAATTAAGGTTTCAACGGCCTAGCATGTACATTTATTTTGGGCCTATCTATGTTGGTCTTTTATCAACGTGTTTGACCTATACTCATCAAAGATTTATAGTTATCATAGTTGCATGTACAATAAGCACAATTCATAAGTTGGTTCTCTCGATTCTTTAGGGCATCGGGTGCCTGTCCGTCTCAATGGGACTTGGGGCATGAAAAAAAGTGGTATCAGAGCAGGTCATCCTAGGGTATCTACAAATCTATGTCTAGTAGAGCCTTACGTATGAATGTGTTGCGCGCCACATTTATAATTGAGTGGCTTCTTGGACATTTAGGAAATGTTACCTTTCAAAATCTAGATCATGCAATAGAGCTATGTTAAGAAGTCTATTCCCACTTATATTATGATCGTTTCATCCAGATTATGCCTACCATAGTTAAGGTCAAAGGTGTCGAAAAGGCCAACACCAGCATCATCCAAGAGGAAATTTCTAGAGAAAGGTCTCAGTTATCAAAATTCAGAGAAAGGCTTGTAAAGGTTTCTGTGTTACGTGTAAAGGTGTCATCCACAGTTGCACTTGTACCACTTGTATCATCCTGATTAATCTATTATAATAGGGTTATTCGTATGTTGTGGAATAAATGGTTACCTAGTACAAGAGATGGGCTGCACAGTATACAACTTCTTAGGAGAATGTGACATGTTCTTTAGTTTGAAATTTCCTCCACATGACTCCTTCAGTGCTTTGAGGATCTAATCCTATAGAGGGCAGTTAGTACCTTGTCAATAATAGAAATAAAATCTTTCGGATTATGCATGTATTGGAAATAAAATTTGTTGATTTAGCTTTGTATTAGTTTAAAAGATGTGGTAGAAGCATAGTCTGATATGTGAATATACCACAGTGGTATTGGCTAGAGATATTCTTAGTTGATGGATGGGGCCCAATGATTAGTCATCTTCTCGAGTATAGCTAGAATTATAAGATAGTTGCGTATGATCACCCTAGTTAGGTTAACCCGTGATCCTTATGGTTGTAAGCTCACAGGATAAGTGTTTCAATTGTTCCATATAAAACTGTGTGTTTTCTTTTCTTACTGTGGTTTATGTTTTTCTTATAGAATAGAATGCGACTAAAATATAATCTATTAGAATATTAAGAGTAGAGCAAGACGTAGTATTAATTAATAACTAGTAGAAGAGCATTTGGTTAAATAGGAAATGAAGGAGGATGGTATTTGAATACCCATAAAATGGAAGGATGAGTTGGGTGAAGTTCCCTGATAGTAAAAGAAAATGACGTAAATGAGTGTTAAAGTAATAGGTGACATAGGTTATATCCTTATTATAGATTATTTTTATTAAGCGTGTGATGTGGAAAAACAGAGAGATAGAGAGATATTGACTCTTGGATCCTAACCGGTTGAAAAGGTGCACCAGAAGAACTCCCTAAACAATTATTTTTTTATACCTTCGTTAGACAGAGAAATCATTGTAGTATTGATATGAATTTTAGTACCCAATCTTAATTGTTAGACGAATAAAGAGGTAGATCAAAAGATTGCATTGATAGAAGATACATTGATCAGTGTTGTACCCTAGGGTGCACCTACATCACTCATACAAAATAAAGATGGATTATTATGCATGTGTATGGAGAAAACTAAATAATGTTGCAATCATAGGTTGACAAAAGGAGAGGATGGTTGATCATATATGACAATTGTTCTTATTTTGTTCCTTTGCATGGAAAAGGTTTGGAGCACACTCACTTGTTATATCAATACAGAAAATCCATTAGCTAGGACATGCCTAACTTGTTGGGCTGTCTCAGACCCTCATTACTAAAGAAGATTATAGGAGACTTCTCCCACCCTTGCCCCCAATGTTTGAATTTACTAAGAAAGCTGCTCGATTCTAATGGTCGAAACACTTGTGAGAAAAAATCTCAATAGTTAAAAGACAACATAGAAAATCAATTGCATATGTTTTGAGGTGAGTAGATAAAAACAAGTGAAACTGCACCCAGGAATTTGAACTAGTGGTAGTAACTTTGTACTTAAGATATGGTGGAGTGTTTATATAGGATGTCTCTTGGTTTCAAAGGCTATGGTTGCTTATACAATAAACATGTTATATATCCTATAGCTCAACTATTTGTACTCATATACCCTTAATGGATCATTTTCACACATGTTACATATGTCTTAAATCACTTGCATGTGGGTGTTATTTGCATAAAAAAAACTTGCTTAGTGCTATACGTTTTATAGGATGTTGCCTTATTTCGCCAATAACTTGCCATAAATCACTTTTCCATTTTTTATATTCATTATAGATTAATGGCTCATATGCTATGCGCATTATAAATTACTTGCTCATGGGTTATATGTACCACAAGTTACTTGTCTGTATATCATATGCTCCACAGACCATCTACCTATAGTTACATGCCTCATAGCCTACTTGTTTAAACATTATAGACCCCAAAGTTTATTTATCCATGTGTCACCCACTTGCTCCTATTTCATGAAGTATATTTATTCATGTGATAGTTCACGTGATCATGTGATTTATAACAGCATATATCGTAGTTCACATGCTTATGTAATAAATTTTTGTAATACATCTTCCCATGTGCTAAATGTCTTACAGTTAATGTTATCTAGCTCACTTCCTTATATATTACTGTCTTTTACAACATGTGTCCCTATAACTCAAATGTCTATGCATCGTATGTCTCTTATGTGCACTAGTTAATATGCTAAAAGTATTTCTTTATGGCTCATTATTCACACATGCTTGCTTATGTGTCATAGGCTTCATGTGGATTATGGATTAAAATGTTATACCCCTCTTCTCTTATTGACTTAAGTATTAAACACGTTGGGATAAAGTTTCCCCTTTATTGGGATGAACAAAGGATTTTGCCAGAAAAGATTGGAGACCTAGTAAATTTTAGTACAACTCTTCTATGTAGAAAATGGATAGGAAAGTTTCCATGGTCCTATATTATGTGTCTTTCCTACACGTTTATAACATATGCATCTATCAACTTGTTCATAGGTTTGTTTCACATTAGTTAACTTGTTCTAATATTTGCAATTCTCGTATTCCAAGTATTTGTTAGGCTGGTTTATAAAAGGGAGAGAACGATAAATTTTGGTGTACATAATTGTTACTTGATTATATATGGCTAAGAGAAGACTTACTTGTCAATTGATTATTACATATGCTACATCTGCTGCAACGCCCTATGCCCATACGTGCTTTTGGTCAGCTGATATGTTTTGGGAAGTTTGATTTACAAAGGGAATTCTTGCAAAAGTTTTGAAAAATACACCCAGATGACCTTGTATTGAGTAACACCTCTCATTCGAGGACGAATGATCCAAAGGGGGGAATGATGTAATACCCCATACCTTCCAACAGTTATACAACTAAGTGAACGTGAAAAAATATTTGAACTTGAGATAGTAAAAGGTGATATTTGATATTAAATTCATAAGTGGTCAAGTGTGTATTAGTGTTAAGATCTTGTAAAGAAACTAAGATATGGTAAATGGTGTAAAATAAGTGAGGTGCTTGCTTGACTAAATTAAGCTACTAGGTGACAAGTAGGTGCATCACCTACTTAAGGTATATGGACCAAGTTAAAAGGACCAAGTAGGTGCATCACCTGCTTTGACTTATGGGCCATATGGAGGCCTACATTAAATGATTAATTTGAGGCCCAATCTATCCAAGAAAAGGGAAAAATGAAAAATAATGGTAGTCCAAGGGCCAATCTTTCTAAGCCCACAAGAAATAATTTGACTGGAAAAGTAAGTGAATCACCTACTTAAATGTGTGGCCTAAATTAAAGACACATGTTGGCTGAAAATGAAGTACAAGAAAGGTGGAAAAAGAGAACCATTAAGGCCAAAAATCTGATACAAATATCTCATTTTCCTCTTATCCAAATTTTAAGATCTCAAGTTCATATATTTCTCTCTCTCAAGATGAAAAAGCCACCCAATATTCCCACTAGGGTTCTAAATATTTTTCATCTTGTTTCTTCCAAAGAAGCCACAAGATCACCTTCTCTCCTCTATTGCTTCAAGTATGTTGGACATTTCTTCAAGGGGAGTGAATTAGAGATAACTATATGTGTTGGCAGCCAAGGTTCTGCCACTCTCTTCCAAAGATTAAGAGAAGGTTACAAAAATAGTAATTGAAGGAGAATAACAGATTTAGATAGCCAAGGTAAGGTGCTGCCACAATCCCTAATTATTAATTTATTTGAGAATTCTAGACTTACTTGTTTATTGCAACTCGTGGGATGGTGATTGAAAACCATAAATTCAAGTCTTTTGATTATTTTGGAGTGTTGAGGACTACTATTGTATTGATTTGTTTATGGGAGGTCATGGATGTACTTAGAGAATGATTGCGGAAAGTTGTTAGGGGACAGATTTATAAGCTTTGGTGATGCACCATTAAAATCCTAGCATGGGTCGATTCCGATTTGTATATTTATGAGGACAGCAACCCAGGGGTTAAAATTCCTAGCATAGGTCATCCTCTCCTACCACTGAACAGCTGGTCATTATGTCACATGCTACAAAGTCTATAAAGAAAAGATGAGTAAACTAAATCCAAGAATGTAACATGATTCCCCAAGTATAACCAAAGAATGTAATGTACATGATTCCTCAAGTATAACCAAAAAATGTAATGTATAGGAATTCTCAAGTATAAGCAAAGGTGAATGTAAGGTATGTGATTCCACAAGTATAATCAAAGGTGATCTCTTATCCTTATCTATACAGAATATTTGTGCATTTGTACTATATTTCACTTCAGCTCTTATTTTTCATATGGTTACTTTATGCCTTACATAGTCAGTACATTCTCTTGTACTGACGTTCCTCCTAGGGGATGTTGTGTTACATGCCACAGGTACAGGTACTCAAGCTAATAGAATCCCTCAATATAAGCATAAGATACTCAACGACCTTTGGTGAGATCCAGGTTGCTTCAGGGCTTTGCCGAGTCTCTAGCATATATTTGAAATAATATTTTAGTTAAGGGGTATGATCGGGTCCTGTCCCGTTATAAGCTAAGTGTTTATCTTTTAGAGGCTTTGTAGACTAAATGTCAAGGTAAAGTGTGGTTATGTCTTGTTTCTAGTAATTAAGGTTTCAACGACCTAGCATGTACATTTATTTTGGGCCTATCTATGCTGGTGTTTTATCAACGTACTTGACATATGCTCATCAAAGATTTATAGTTATCATAGTTTCATGTACGATAAGCACAAGTCATAAGTTAGTTCTGTCGGTTCTTTAGGGCATCGGGTGCCTGTCCGTCTTAATGGGACTCTGGGCATGACAAATATCCTCTCAGTGCTAAGCGTAAATCCCATGGAATAGTCATTTTCAACAAGTTAAACCGCGAATACGGCCAGGACATGCGATCGTGGAAGCCAAACAACCAAGCCTTCACGAAGGCGAAGGGTTAAGGTGATCTGCACCAGTTGATGCATATTAGCTGGTATTAGAAAGTCTTGAATTCTCCAATGGAGTGCTTGGAATTATTTCAGAACCCCATGCGCGCAAACAAAATATGTTAGCCCACAAAATTCGATATTCTGGACTCAATGGAGAAGTCAAAACTTCCATCTAAGGTCCTCTCGAATAAATGGGTCCCACACCCAAGTTCTATTTTTAGCCAAAATCTATCAAAGGGCTTAGAATTAGCCCGAAAGCCTTAGGATCCACATGAAAAGTCGTTCTAGAACAAACTTGATGTTTTGGAGCTAATGGAACCGTCAAAATTGCATTCTTAGGTTGACTTCCTAAACCTTTGACCAAAGTCAACCATTCAAGTTTCAAAAGATCCAAAACATATAAACTGCCTTCAAAGCATAAGGAACGACCATGTGACCATGTTGTCTGTCCCAGAAATTCATAAATGACTTGGCTCACTATAGGAATGCTCTAAAAAATGAAAATAAGGCATTCACACAGAATTGACCCGAAGGATCATTACAACATCCACTACTTAAAAGGACTTCCGTCAACAAAAGTAAGAGTGAAAAAGTACTTGAAGGCTCAAACAAGTCGGCAAACTTCCCTTGCTTCTCACGCTCCGTAATCCAGTAACCTCCTCAACTAGACGATGCCGCCAACGGAAATTAAACACAAGAATGGATCTTGACTGCAACCGCCGCACATCTAAGGCTAGGATAGCAGTTTGCTCCTCCTCAAAGGTCAAACCAGTCATTAAACTCAACCAACTCATACTAGAGAACATGAGACTCATAAGGAACATACTAACGCATCTTCAAAACATGGAAATCGGGTGAATAGCTAAGAATGTAGATGGTATGGCAAAAAGTGAAATAACCAACTGTCTAAAGAATTTCAAAAGCCCAATACACCTGGGTCTAAACTTGCCCCACCTCCCAAATCTCATCGCGCCCTTCATGGGTGACGCATGGAGGAATACCCTGACAACAACTTCAAACCTAAATAGTCGACGTCTACGGTCGACATAACGCTTGTGCCTTCTATGAGTTGTCTTGAGCCTACCCTGAATCACCCCCACATGATCTAAGGTTTCGTGAAGAAAATCAGTACCACATGGCATGGGCTCTAAAGACCCAAACCAACAAATCAGAGAGTGACAAGACCTACCATATAAGGCCTTGAAGAGGGCCATCTGAATACTAGAGTGGTAGTTATTATTGAATGAAAACTCTTCCAAAGGAAAGAACTGGTTCCACTAACCTTCAAAAACCAAAAAATAGTGCCGCAACATAACCTCAAAAATCTGAATAGTATGCTTTGACTTCCCATCCTTCTGCGGGTGAAAATTTGTGCTAAGGTCAACACAAGTACCCAACTCCTTTTGAAAAGTCCTTAAAAAGCTACAAGTAAACTGGGAACCCCAATCTAAGATGATAGACACATGCACACCTTGAAGACAAACTACCTCCCAAATATCGATACGAGTCAACCTCTTAGTGAAGACTAAACGGGAAGGAAGTGTGCTGGCCTGGCCAATCAATCAATGATGACTTAGATGTTGTCAACACCTCTAGAAGTCTGTAGCAAACCCACAACAATGTCCATGGTTACACAATCCCACTTCCACTCGAGAATGAGTAATCTTTGAAACTCACCACCATGCCTCAAATACTCGGCCTTCACCTATTGGAAACACAAGAAGTGGGACATATAGTCAACAATATATCTCCTTATACACCACCACCAATAGTGTTGCCTCAAATCAAGATACATCTTCTCGGTTCTCCAATGATATAATATATCAAATCATGGGTCTCGTGAAGGATTAATTGAATCAAATCCCCAACTTTCAGAACATAGATACGGCCAGCATATCTTAGAACCCGATCTGAATCTAAGGAAGCCTATCTAACACCTCCCTACACTTGATCTCAAAGGGCAACCAAGGTCTCATCATCAAACTGGCAATCACAAATCTACTCCAATAAGAAGCTAAACTCCCATATAGGCCAGCACATGCCTAGAATCTGAAATATCCAACTAAATTAGCCTATTGGACAAAGACTGAAAGTCTAAAGCTAAGGGTCGCTCCACAGTTAGACAGCAAAGATATACTACCCACACTCACCGCCTTCCAGCCCAAGGTGTCCACTACTACATTCACCTTGCCCAGTGGAAGAGAATAGACAGGTTGTAGTCCTTTAGGCGCTCAATCTAATGGTGTTACCTCGAATTAAGGTCCCTCTGACATATAATGTACTATAGACTTTTGTGGTTAGTGTATATATCACAATGCACTCCATACATGTAGTGCCTCCAGATCTTAAGCGCAAAAACTACTGATAGAACCTCTCAAGTACACCTCATCTAATTCTAGGTGTAAACGATCGTTAGTCAGTATAAAACCCAACGAAGAGTTGGGATTGAACCCACAGGGAGCGGTACGTGTCCAAAATTCAGTTATGAAGTTATAAAGTGGTCTATTCGGCTATAGGAATGAAATTTATCGAAAAGAGATGTAAACAAGTCTAAGGGTGACAACGAATGTCAGATGGGGGATTTTTTACTGTTAACTATCAGCTACAACACAAACAAAACCGGGGAAAGTAACAATATAGAGGGGAATTCTCGGGATGTGATCGTTTATAAGCTAATTACACTACATGGGTAATTGAAATTTAACAATAACTTGCTGAAATATTGTGGGTAGGCTGGACTTTAAATGCAATAATTTCCTCTCGAACAACTATTACGGTTCAGGTAATTTCTTTCGAACATCAACAAGATTAACAAGATAACCAGCCCACAGCCTTAATGCATCCACTCTCTCGAGCTAGATGGGTAGGATTAGGTTTAGGATTCACTCTCTCGAGCTGAACCCGTATCGACCCAATACCTATAAATCATTAATCAAAAGCTTTGGTTCCAAAACCTCTCTCTCAACCAAGCCAAGAACTAAAAATTAGAATTGCATTAGCAACTACAATTCATAGATTAAAACTCAGCTAATGATTAAACCCACATTAAAACTACTTTTCATCATCAAAAACCAATACCCATAAGATAATTAGACAAATAAACACATGATCACACCCCAAGAATTGGAGTTCTAGCTACACATCATAAAAATAGAGAAACGATTACCAAATACATCAACCATGATCTGGCTAAAGATTCTCAAGTCTTTACAATGGTCCAAATTGAGTAATTTCAAAAACCCACTTGCAAATCTTCAAGTTTGAGCCTCCAACGCTTCAAAGTCTACAATGGAACTCAAAAACTAAAAGAAAACTCTACTGAATGATCGCATGATACTAAATCTTCTTTTCAAATTTTAATTTATAGTTGCCCAATTTTTGGCCTGAACAGCCATTGGGAGAGATAAGTTGGACATCGCCGAACAAGTCGGCGATCTGCCGATTATCCTCTTCCATCGCCATTTTGCATTCGCCTTCCGCATCTCAGGTCCTCTAACTTTGGGCGATCCAATTTGTTGTCACAGAACCGATCGGCGATCCGCCGAATGCCTATTTATGTCACCAACTTTTTTCTTCCCCAGGGATAGCATGCTGGAACTTTTGGCGAGCTAAAGAGCCACTCGCCGGTGCGCCGAGTGGTCTTTGTGATCGCCAGGATTGCTTTTTCTTCACTGCTTCAGCTTTTTAGTTCCTTTTTTTCCGGTCATGTCCTTGCCTTGCTCCTTAGCCTTCAAAGCTGTAAATCAACACTTTAACATCATTTTAGAGCATAAAATAGGCATTTGAGGACACTTAAACTATCAAAACAAAGCCTAAATGAGTCCAAATCTCGGACTTATCAACACCCCCAACTTAAACTTTTGCTTGTCCTCAAGTAAAACTCAAGATCAATTAGTTCAACAAGGATGTCTACAAATAGTGTTGCATAAGATTCAACATACATACACACAACAATGTTCAAATTACTCATACAGTGATCAATTGTGCACTCAAAGTTTCAAATTATGACTCACATCATCAAGGGTCCTCAAGCTCACAATGATTGCTTCAAATGCAAGTTCAAGCTCAACAAAGGTATTCAAATGCCCTCACCAGAAAGATGATTCCATATTCACACAAAATTTCTCTACAATTTAAAGTCCCGGAATCACATACAACTCTCACTCTCACAAGGATGAACACATGCATGACTTCACCCATAGGCCCTTATTTTCCAATCAACATTCATTTCAGCTCACTCAAGATCACAAAGGTCTTTTTAAGGCTTGTAACGGGGCTAAGTGTAAGGGTATGGCAATTTAGGCTTAGTGGCTCCTACCTTCATGAAGTATGGCTTGAAAAACATTTTCTCCTTCTCTTTCTCATTCAAACATGATCATATTCCACCCCATTATTCAACTAGACATGACTCACCGGATACCCCATTTCTTTTGCTATTTTCACAACTTTAACTCTTTTTCAGTCTTTTTATTTTCTTTCTTCTTTTTCATTCCTTTTCTCTTTTCTTGTTTCTTTTTTGACATATGGAGGGATTCCATTATTTTCCAAACAATCAAATTCGGGGGAATATTTCACACTTCTTGATTCTCCTTCTTTTTCACCGCACCCCCAACTTAGACTTTTGGCCTAAGTTGGATATTCAAACAAACCATTCTTCATGAAAGTTATGGGTGAAGGGTTAAAAAGAGGTCACAATTGTTCAAGTTTCTTCCAAGAAAAGGTTAGGCTCAAAAGGGGCCAAGCAATGTTCACACTTCTCACACGGTTTGCCACAAAGAGGTATGTTGTTAAATAGGTTCACTCTTCAAAAAAATTGCCTAATATCATGTCTATTGCTTTCATCACTCAATCAATCAGACCAACGGGGCAAGTTCTAGGTGTTATCAAGCATGATGTTCAATACTATCTCACCACACAAGGCATTGATACAATTATCTAACAAGACTCCACACTTTCTAGTTAGCATGCAATGTTCATCACAAGAGACTTCATTGATAATCGGCGAGTCACAACAAGATGCTCAAAGTTCACATATTGCCTATGTAACTTCGTTTGCCTCATCGTAGTCACACATTCATTTTGTTCAATTGAGAGCACTATTCAAGTCACCGGTATTGACCACAATCGACACTCGAAAATGCAAGAGAACAGCCACATTCACACACATTAAGAGGTGGAAAAATTTTAAAATTGCTTCAACACCATTTGTAATTGAAAACAACGAACAAGCACAATGGATCAAAACCACATAGAAAAATCTAACAATTTGCACAATACGGGGTTACTCGGACTTCACCCACACTAGACCCACAAGACATTCAACACAACCCAATCGATTTAAGACACAAAAGCATGAGATTTCATAATTTACGGCGAGTTAATCACGATTCCAACTAAATACGGGAAAATGAACCATCACACGATAAACAAAGCAACACCAAGCACAGATAACAACTACAAAACGATCATGCATTCAATTACAACCAATTGTAAAGAAGGGTTCAGAAAACCAACCTCAAATGCAGAGAATTTGAAAAGCTAGGCTAGCAACCAATCCAAAAATCCTCCTCGAGTTATTGATCCCAAACAAAAATCAAGTAAACTAGTACAAAAGTAAGAAACTATGCGATTGTGAATGTTTGGAAGTCGAAAAGTATGAAATGAGGGAGAATTTTGAATTTAAAATGGTTTGGCCTTAATGACTCTTCAGCTTACGTCGCCGATCCACTAGGCGATGCGCCGAGTAGCACTTTGGCTCACCGAGTTTTGCAGAACCTCCAGCAAGCTGGGTGGTTCAAACGGCGGTCTAAGTCAGGCTCGCCGACCTGTTCGGCGAGACGCCGACTGGACTTTTAGCTCGCTTAACTGACCATTTTCCCTAAATCTCAACTTTTCAACCTGGACATTCAACACCCGTTATTCAAATAACAATATTAAAAAAAACTTAAACACTTGGGTTGCCTCCCAAGAAATGCCTTATTTAATGTCGTGGCACGACGAGGACACTCATTTAATATTCACCTAAACCACAAACTTGAGTGTCATTTACATCGTTCATGATACCGATGTAATCTTGGTGGCCCAGTTAGCTACCATTACTCCCGTTCACGCTCATTTCTTCTTCTATTCAACACATCTAACACAAACATAAAAAAAGTAAGCCGGTTCAACTATAACACAAAAAGAACACAATTCAAACTTTGATAATAGAATTCTAAAAAACACCACTCCCCGGCAGCGACACCATTTTGATAGAACGTCTCAAGTATACCTCATCCAATTCTAGGTGTTAACGATCTTTAGTCCGTATAAAACCCAACGAAGAGTTGGGGTCGAACCCACAGGGAGTGGTACGTGTCTAAAATTCATTTATGAAGTTATAAAGTTGTCTATTCGGCTATAGAAATGAAATTTATCGAAAAGACATGTAAACAAGTCTAAGGGGTGACAACGAATGTCAGATGGGGGATTTTGGATTGTTAACTATCAGCTACAGCACAAGAAAAATAGGGGAAAGTAACAATATAGAGGGGAATTCTCGGGATGTGATCGTTTATAAGCTAATTACGCTATATGGGTAATTGAAATTTGACAATAACTTGCTGAAATATTGTGGGTAGGCTGGACTTTAAATGCAATAATTTTCCCTCAAACAACTATTACGGTTCAGGTGATTTCTTTCAAACATCAACAAGCTTAACAAGATAACCAGCCCACAACCTTAATACATCCACTCTCTTGAGCTAGATGGGTAGGATTAGGTTTAGGATTCACTCTCTCAAGCTGAACCCGTATCGACCCAATACCCACAAATCATTAATCAAAAGGTTTGGTTCCAAAACCTCTCTCTCAAGCAAGCCAAGAACTCAAAATTAGAATTTCAGTTGGAACTACAATTCATAGATTAAAACTTAGCTGATGATTAAACCCACATTAAAACTGCAATTTCATCATCAAACAACAATACCCATTAGTTAATTTGACAAATAAACACATCACACACCAATAATTGGGGTTTTAGTTACACATCATAAAAATAGAGAAACGATTACCAAATACATTAGTCATGATCAGGGTAAACATTCTCAAGTCTTTACAGTGGTCCAAATTGAGTAATTTCAAAAACCCGCTTGCAAATCTTCAAGTTTGAGCCTCCAAATCTTCAAAGTCTACAATGGAACTCTAAAACTAAAAGAAAACTCTACTGAATGATCGCATAATACTAAATCTTCGTTTCAAATTTCAATTTATAGTTGCCCAATTTTTGGCCTGAACATCCATTGGGAGAGATAAGTCAGACATCGCCAAACAAGTTGGCAATCCGCCGATTATCATCTTCCATCGCCATTTTGCATTGGCCTTCGGAAACTCAGGTCCTGTAACTTTAAGTGATCCAATTTGTTGTCGCGGAACCGATCGGCGATCCACCGAATGCTTATTTCTACCAACTTGGTTCTTCCCTAGGGCTGGCATGCTGGAACTTTGGGCGAGCTAAAGAGCCACTAGGCGGTGCGCCGAGTGGTCTTGGTGATCGCCAGGATTGCTTTTTCTTCACTTCTTCAACTTTTTAGTTCCTTTTTATGCGGTCATGTCCTTGCCTTGCTCCTTATCCTTCATAGCTGCAAATCAACACTTTAGCATCATTTTTTAGCATAAAATAAGCATTTGAGGACACTTAAACTATCAAAACAAAGCCCAAATGAGTCCAAATCTCAGACTCATCAACTACCACTACTAATCTGAGTCATGAGAGAGTTAGTTACACTCGTGCAGCTTAAGTTACCTCAAGGCATAAGCTATAACCCGGCCCCACTACAGCTATAGAAGATCCAAACAAATCTCAGATGTGTCACAATACATCGTGAATCCCTTTCCCTCAATTGGAAGAGTCAACATAGGAGCAGTTGTAAGCAACTCCTTGAGCTTATGAAAGCAAAACTCACACTCCTCAGATCACTCAAACCAAAAGTCTATCAGGTCAAAGGTGATGAAATGGTAGAGAAACTCTCCAAAAACCATTTGTAGTATACCACTAGTCCGACAAAGCTCTAAATCTCAATAACTGAGGTGGGCATAGCCCAGTCACGAAGAGCCTCAATCTTCACCAGATCTACCATGATGCCATCCTTGGACATCACCTGCCCCAAGAATGATACAGACTCAAGTCAAAACTCTTACTTTGAGATATTGGCATAAAGTTATTGATCTCTCAAAGTTTGGAGCACAATGCTAAAATGTTTCTCATGCTCTCTCTGGCTCCAAAAGTATATCAAAATTTCACAAATAAATACTATGAAGAACGAACCAAGATAAGGCCTGAACACCCACGTCATCAAGTCCATAAAGGCAGCATAGGAATTAGTTAACCCAAGAGACATCACTAGGAACTGATAATGATTGTAATGAGTCCTAAATGTGGTCTTAGGGATGTATGATTCCCTTATCATCAACTGATGGTAACTGGATCTCAAAGCAATCTTAAAAAATATTGTGACACCCTAAATCTTTTCAAATAGATCATTAATATGAGCCATGGGGTAACAGTTCTTCACCGGTACCTTATTCAACTGACTATAGTCAATACACATCCACATGGACTTGTTCTTGTTTTTCACAAACAGGATAGGGGCTCCCCAAGGAGATACAGTAGGCCAAAAAAATCTCTTACCCAAGAGATACAAAAGCTAAACACTGAGATCTTAGAGCTTTGAATGGGCTATACAATAAGGCGAAATAGAAATAGGATGAGTATCCGGTTCAAGGTCAATTGGAAAATTAGTATAATGCTATAAGGGTACACCAGGTAGGTCAGTAGGAAACACATCCACGAATTCATAAACAATAGACTCAACCAAAGAAACCTCCCTACTCACATCCAGTGCATAAGCCAAGTAAGATAAGTAACAACTAGGAAACCAATCTATAGGCTTGAATAAAAGAGATAACTCCAACCGATGTGCAACTATCAGAGCCCTGCCATACCACCAGAAGAATGTCGGACATGGACAATTTAACAGTCTTAGAAAAATAATTCAAGACCGCATAATATGGGGATAACTACTCCATGCTCAGAATCACATAAAAATCTAACATATCAAGAAATTTAAGGTCAGCACGGGTGTCACACCCCTAGATAGTCACCAAACAAGATCGTAACACCTGATCCCTACTAAAGACTCACCCCAAGATCGACACACATAATGGTACTGCCAAAGGCTCCAAACTCATACTCAAATAGGAAGCATAATACACATAAACATATGGAAAAGTAGAGCCCAGATCCAATAAAGTCAAGGTGGGCTTATTGCATAAGAAGATCATACAAGTTGATGAGTGGTAAATTTCAACTTAATTGAGGCTTTTTTAGTTCAACAATTAGTGTCATAAATGCCTAATTATGTCCTTTTCTGATGATGTATTGATGTTTTGCAGCTATGAAGGCTAAAGTACAAGGAAATGATGAATACATGAAAAAAAGTCCAAAAACATTGAAAGAAGTACAAACTTCCAACTGGTAGTCGCCTAACCAAATAGGTGGATCGCCCAAACGGCTTGACATCACCCAAGTTAACATTGTTTATAGTTGAAAATAGTCATGATAGGTCGGTAGGCTAAAGATGAAATGGCAATTCACCAAAGTAGAATGGGTGAACTAAAAGTCCATCGCCGAAGGTGATAAAATCCTAAGTAAAAATGAAAGCTGAAAGGGCGATCAAGGTGGCAATCAGTGATCGAACAATCAGAATAGTGAACCCGACTAATATCACCGAACATGTCAAAAATAGAATTTCGGGCTAATGTTTGGGAAACTATATATAGTCCAAAGGAGAGAGAAAGTGCATTATTTTTGTAGATCAGATTTCGTATCAAGTTTCAAATAATTGACTTTGAATTAATAGTCTTTTTACCCTTTGAGAAATATTCTTAGTTTTGGAGTTCTTGAATAACCTTGTAATTGACAATCGAAGGTTCAAATCAAAGTGGGTATTAAATATTATTACTTAATTTCAACTATCCAATGGCTGAAAACATAATTGATATACTTTATTTTCCTTTTCTAATGCTTGGCTAAAACCCCAATTCTAGGAGTGTGATTATGGGTTTGGGTGTTGATTTAATTTAGTAGGTCTTATGTCTTGCTCTTTTTTATTATTGTTCTTCCATGGATTTGAGTTAGTTAGCACAGGTTTATTTTATGGGTTAAGGTTGTAAACTTAATCCTAGTCTAGATCTTATTTAAAAGCTCAAAAGAGATTAACTAAAGTGGGTAAATAGCTTGATAGATGCAATTTAGGGTGAACTTCTAGAGTTTACTCGAAAGAGAAATTGTGGTTTGATTCTAGCCGTCAAATCCGCTTGAAAGAGATATTCTAGTAAGGTATTTGGTTTACTTATTATTTACATAGATGATACCGAAAGGGTATTTTATGATATGATTCTTTGAGATCGAAAGAAGATTAATGTCATTGAAGATTACCCAGCTTATCAATGGTTTTTAACATTATTGAGCAAGCACATGTACCCCTATTTGACATTTATACCAATCCTCACACCCCTAGATCATTCTTTACTTGTTTGAATCCCTGATTTTAGTTTAATTGTGATAATTGATACCAAAACCCTTTTCATAAATTTGGTGGAATTGTCCACCCACTTGATCTAATTGCTACATAAATTGTCTCGCATTCTTAATTTCCTAATTGAATTCTTCGCACTATATCACTCCTTGTGGAATTCGGTCCCGACTCTCTTGTTAGGTATTTTTATTGCTAACGACCACTTACTCTTCTGATTTTTTAGAGTAGTTTGAGTGTTATCAAAATGGTTTCATTCCCAGGGAGTGATGGCTAAGAATTCAGTTTGTAAAGTTAGTTTATGAATTATTTTAGTTGTAGTAGATTATTGTTTGTTTGGTGTTGTTGTTTTTCCAATTTATAGGTAGAACCATGAGTGAAAATGGAAGTGACGATGCTAGTCACTATGGGATGAATGATATCATGGGAGACACGAACGACATGTATGTGAATGTAGTTGAAAGCATGGGAGCAATCCGGTTACCTCCTACTACTGGGAGAGTTATGTTCCATGTAACCAAAATGATGCTATAATTTTTCCAAATGATAGGAATTTTTGGGGAACTTGCTCATGAAGACCCATGAATATCTCCAAAAATTTGTGGATGTTTATGGGTCGTTCTTCTTTAAGAACATCTCATAAAAATCTATTCGGCTGAGGCTATTTCCATTTTTATTAATGGGGGAAGTTACTACATGGTTAGCTGAACTACCAAATGATTCTATCACTTCATGGGAGGAAATAACTGAAGAGTTCCTTGAGAGAACTTTCCCATTGAAGATGATAAAGCATAGGGACAGCATCCAGGATTTCAAAAGAGTGGTAGGTGAACCTCTTCTTGAGACCTGGCTGTGATTTCGTAAGTTGCTACTCCAATGTCCAACACATGGTGTCCTAAACAATTTGTTGTTGTAATACTTCTATTGTAAACTTGATTCAAGCAACAAAGGGATAGCAGACCAACTTGTTCAAGGTGGGCTGATGAGATAATTGTATGAGGTGGCAACAATGTTGCTTGATGATATGACTAAAATTAACCAAGCATGGAATACTACAGATAATCAAGTAGAGTCGTCAAAAAGAGTTGGCCTAGCCCCACCCAGCCCAAGCCTTACGGGCAAAGGAATTTGATGGGCTAAGGTGGGTCGGCCCTTCATTTGGAAGGGCCTAAAAAGATTCAACCCAACCGAACCCTAGAAGGGCCAAGGCCTGGGGCGGGCTTACCCTTTTTTCTTTTCAAACATAAAATTCTATAACATCAAAAAAGTGAGAAGATTTTCCAATCAAATATGGCAAACAATTGTGTTGTTTCAATAACACCAGCAAAAAATCTAGTGTGATTAGCATGTATCTAGGATACTAGATACGCGAGATACATGTAACTAGTGTGATGCATCCCAGATATGCAAGCGAGATGAGAGGAAGGCGAGGGTGCAGGATATGTCTATGTATTCTAGATACATTCAAAAACACTTGGATAGAGTGTATCTAGAACAAACTAACCTAATTTTGAGTACATGTATCCTGAGATACATGTATTTGGAAGTACCAATATCTGGTAACATTCGTAATTTTACAACATAATGTAAATTTAGGTAATTAAGTCATATATTAGTGAGATTGTTGTAAGTTACCCTTAGATAAATAGTTTTGGCCCATGGGCCGACCCCTACCTGACCCTCATCAAGCCTCAAGGGCCAAGTACTTATATGGGTTGGGATTATAAGCCCTAGTTTCAAATGGGCTTTAAAAATTCTATCCCAAGCCTACCCAATAAGGGGTTGGGTCAGGCCGGCCCCATGGGCTAAGCCCATTTTGACGGCTCTAGGATCAAGTATCTTCTCTACGCTTGAGTCTGAGCAAGCAATAAATGGAAAAACATGATGATAATATGGATAAGATGATGATCCAACTTAACTTGCTATCTAAATATGTCATGGGAAGTGGACATAAATCTGTGAATGTGGTTTGTACAAGCAGTGGGCAATGCCCCGATGATGCAAACTTTGAGGCATTATATAATGAAGAGGTGCAATTATAGGGAAATCAAATAAGGGGTTATCATCAAAACTATCCAAGACCGGGTTGGAGCCAAGGTATTAAAAAGGAAAGAGAAAATGGCGGGAGATATTGGAGAGATCGAGGTGGCAATTGGAGGGATCGTTAAGCTGAAAAAGACAAATACATTCCACCTCACGATCGTCCCAAACTAAAAGATAAAGTTGGACCAGAGGTAAACCTAACTGATAAAATGTTGACAAGGATCTTCAAAGAGACCGAAGGATGCAAAAAAGTGTTGAAGGACTTGGAAATGATTTCTCCACTTTGACTCAAATGGTTACCTCTCACACTGTGTCAATTAATCATCAGGAAAACACAAATGTATCAAATCTCCACCCAACTAAATTTGAGTGTCACGACCCAGGGGTACACCCTAGATGTAACATGGCGTACTAGACCCTGAAAGGCCTAACACAAGCCACTTTGCATATCATAACATAAAGTACATAGAAATGATGCGGAAATTTTAAAACTTTTTTTACAATCGAAGTCTTTATAAAACGCTAGCGGAAGTCTACAAAACTTTGTCTCAAACCATCTAAACTCAACTTGAATAAACTTTGTGACGCATCCCATACAATAGTCTAAAACATAATAGAAGGACATAAAAGGGAAAGGTGATCACCCCCTCGATGCTATGAGGACTCACCAAATCTTCAACTCCCTTGCTCTTCTAGAAACCTATCCTCAAGAAAGGAACTCAATATCTCTAAACCCTACATTTGATAAGAATGTAGGCAAGAGTATGTGTTAGTACAAAATGTACTAAATATGTTAGCTAGCATAACATCATAAGAGCATATCATAATGGTTAGTCAACATGAGACGTAACATAAGAGATAATAACATCGTCATAATCATAATCTCCAACATAGTCATAACATGAGCATAAGTCAACATAAGGAATGATCCAATAGCATAGGAGATACCACATAATTATAACATGGTCACTACTTAGACCTTCATATCATAAGAGAACTATATCATAAGTAACCTTAAAGCATACTTGTGCAATGTATGAATAAGATCCAATAATCCCATCCACACTAAGTATAACCTATAGGTCATCATAATCATACTTACCATTCTTTGATCTCATCCTTAGCTTACTTCATGTAGACAAGGGAACTATCACCATTAGTCAATCATATCAAGGAAGGCAGCTATAGCACAATCCAAGATAAACATGCATCATATAAGAGAACACTTCATAAGTAGCTTCAAGTCATACTTGTGCAATGAATGGATATGACCCCATAATCCTACCCATACTAAGTAACATTTTAGGCCATCATACATACTCATAGGTTAGGGACTAGTCCCTCTTTACTATTTTCCATTATTCATTTAAGGTACTTTTCTACTTGGGACAAGGCAAGTCAATACACATGAATGATTTCTATCTATCAATTCAAGGCTACCAAGGAATAGCACCCTACTAGGCTAGACCAAGCTACCATGGAAGACATACTAGCATGCAAATCTAAGCTATTACTACTAGAACCAAGCTAATCACCTTGCTAACATAACTACATGATGCTATATCAACTACCATGGAAAGCATATTATCATGCAAATCCAAGCTATTCAAGGAAGGGTACAAATGTTCCAACCTAGCTACCATGCAAGCATTCCATGATGCTAATACAAGCTACCCTTAAGATAATATGAGTTCTCAATCCTAAGCTACCATGATATGGCCTTGGCCTAACCAAGTCATGCTACCATGAAGATATTATATAATGCAAGTTCAAGCTACCCTTAGGAGAGTATAATTCCTCAAATCCTAGGCTACCATGAGATCTACTAACTCAAGATACCATGAAAGCATTCTATAATGCTAGTTCAAGCTATCCTTAGGAGAGTATAATTGCTCAATCCTAAGCTACTATGACATCTACTAACTCAAGCTACCATGAAAGCATTTTATAATGCTAGTTCAAGCTATCCTTATGAGAGTATAATCCTCAATCCTAAGCTACCATGAAATGGTATTATCTTACCAAGTCAAACTATACATGAAGCGAACTTATGTCACAACTTCAAGCTATTCTAGTCTAGCATGCTTTGATTCATTTTAGTTGAGTAAACCTTTCAACCTAGAACCATTCTATGTGAGAAGACCTTTCACATTCTACATACATACATTCATAAGGTAGGTTAGGTGAGTATAGGCCTTTCACCACAATTCTACCTCTTAGACTTCTATTCTCATATGGACTTTACTCTTAAAGCCTTAACATACATAATTCATCACATTGGCTTCACTCTAAAAACCCTAGTGATCAACATTCATGACTACAAGCCTTACTCTCAAAGGATTACTTCTTACAATCATCATACATATCTAGATCACAAGACATTCAAGTCACAAGCTTCATCATTAAGCAATTCTAGTCATAATTCATCATAAAGGTTCAATCTCAAGCTTTGCAAGTCATGATCCATCATATATACTTTAATATAATTCAATTCATCTTTACATACTTCTATTCTTGAACAATTACTATACATGACATCAGTTCTAGAAGATCACCTATGAATCCTCAATTTCCCTTCACAAGGCATAAACCCACATTCTTCAATCTCATCAATTAGACTAGGGTTAACCATGGAAAACATGTAATATCATCATAATATCTTGATTAAATACTAAATCAATCATAAACAAGTACTATCCACTCAATTGGAATCATACTCAACTTAACCCACGATTTTGGAAAGAGCCCTTACTTGAATTGGGGATTTCATCTTCACAATTGGGGAATTCTAGGGGGCTCCATAGATGGAAAAATCCATGGATGAATAAGCTAACATACCTTGGATATAACGCCCTACCAAGCGAGCAACAATGGAGTCTTGACTTGACCGAGCTTGATATTCTTCCTCTTCTTCTTCACTTTCTAGAGAGAGAATATTTGAAAGGGAATTCGGTTCTTTGGTGAATTGAAAATAATGTCTAGGATCAATGTATTTAGGGGTCTATTAGGTTTATATAGGTGGTCTAATTACTAATAAAACGACACCACTTAACCCCTAACTAATTCTAGAACCTTCCCTTAATCCCCTAACTTAACCAACTTAAGCCCATCACTGCCTCCACTCACGAGACCACGTCCACGGACCGTGGGTCCACCCACGGCCCGTACTGGTCATCCATGGATGGTGGTCTGTGGCTAGATTTTGGGGGCGTTGACCCACGGGGCGTGGATCCCCCTACGGTGCGTGGGTCCCCTCGTGGATGCTGCGTAGGAATATTTAGGGACTGTTTTCTAGGGGCTGTTTTAGGGTCCTCCTCAAGGACCCTTGGTTGGTCCTTGGGGAGTCGTACCTTGAAGTTTCACCCTTAAAACCCTCATTCTACGTATGGGAAGTCAAATTTACGACTCTAACCCTCACGTCAAACTCAAGAACCCTCATGTAAGGTCCTAGTTTAGTCTACTAGTTTCCGGGTTTTACAATATCTCCCCCTTGGGAATATTTGTCCTCAAATTATGATTCTAAACACCTCTTGAAGGAAACGACTCTAGACTAGAAGCCCATCATGCATGCAACACATTTAAATGCATACAAACAAAGGAGGAACTTCATCTCCAAGCTAACCATACTCAATGCAACACAAGGAAGTAGGAACTACATCCAACAACCCATTATGCATGTAACCTCATAACTAATCATGTCCAAGGAGGAACTACAATCTCCAAGCTAAACCATGCTCAACATATACTCATGGAGCCTATATGTAATCTATACTCAAAGTATGCATCCAAGGAGGAACTCTCAACTCCAAGCTAAGACATGCTCATTTAATCATCTCATGAAGTTCTATAGGCAACTCTAGGATGAATCTTCTTCTTCTTCAAGTTTCTAGAGAGAGAAATATTTTGGAGAGGAGATTGATCTTCTTTTGTGGTCTTGGGAAGAATGACTTAAGTTGGGGGAATTTTGAGGGTAAAATACTTATATAGATCTTTAGATGAGGATGAAAATGACGTAGCATCGAATTAAAAGAAATCTTAAAATATTAGTAAGACCCCAACTTAAAATTGAAGATACTGCTCGATGAGGCTCGCCCAAGGTCAGTTGGCGACTTGCCAAATGGACCCTTGGCTCGCCTAAATTTACAGTGAGATGGCTTAAAAAGCCAGCCAATTAGGCGATGGGGAGGAGACCTTGGGCGACGTGCCAAATGGAACGGCGAGCCCAACTTGGCTCGCCTAAAGTTCTAGAACCTGGACGCTGGAAATAGGCCAATAGGTAAGGGTGGTTTCACTTGGCGGATTGCCAAGTCACTCGGTGTTCCCCTACTTCGCTGAGTTGACTATGAAAGGAATATTTTCCCTTTTCTAAATCTGGGGTGTTACATAGCAGCAATCTCAGGCTGTCCCAGAATAAGTTCACCCTCCAGCATTCGAAGGTCATGTTGGTTGGCGGCATCATTGATCGGACAGAGATCCATGTAGGTGCTATTGAGGAGGAGATGTTAATAAGAGCTCTTTAGCATAAAACCTCTCTCCCATCCCTAGTCTTGATCACCTAGCAGTGTGAGGCTGCTGGAGTGCCTTATAGAGCGAGGACAAAAGTCAGAGTTACTCGTGCCTCCTCCAACGACATTCGGAGGATAGAGGTAGATTATTTGAGAGATTATGTGGTAAAGAGAAAGTTGTCACCACTAAATACCACTCTAGTAGTAGACCCTACCACTTTGGAGGTTGATGTTGCTCATCCCCCTCCTTCTGTGGAGCCTTTAGGTACCATTCAACCCTCTTCAATAACGTCTATTTAAGCCACTCCCTCTACCTCGTCTGCACCTACCCCTACATACAAGCCTCCCTTGACCCAGGCCTTGATATACATGAAGGGCAACCTTGCTCGTTCTATAGATGCTAGGGTATATAGGATAGAGAGGGAGATACATAAATTATTGAGCAAGCGATTGAGGCTGCGATGTGCCCTCTAGGGGTAAGATTGTGATTCATAGGACCACTACCATCAAATGGGGAGAGGTTGGACAACCTCACTGCTAGAGTGGAGGCTAGAGAGGAATGATGGTAGCTCCGCAGATCTTACTGAGTTAAATGGAAAGGTTCCTACTCTTTGGGCTAACGTGGACTAGTTAAGGTCCACTGATATATCCATGTTGCGGGGTGAGGTTCCCTTGCTTGAGATTCTTGAGTTTGTGCCTCCTTTTGAGAAAAGAGTTGATGTACCTGGTGACGTAGCTGAGCAACCAGTTGATGTGGATGATGAGGTTGGTGGTGATGATGATGTTGAGGAGATAGATGAGGAGGAATGTAGGAGAGAGGATGAGCAGAGGATGGTTGAGACCTTGACATAGCTACAGGAGATCGACGAGTCAATAGTGCATGCGATGATGGTGAGATCTCGTTTAGAGGCTTCCACAACCGGTACCAGTGGGGTTTCTTCAAACTCCATTATTCCTCCCGTAAATGTGTCGGGCACTGATTCCCTAGTTGATGCTTTCATGATGTCTCTTGTGCTAGATGTGTTGGGTACTGATGCCCATGATGATGTCATGCCCTCTGTGCCACAAGACTAGAGCTTTTCACAGACATAGCATGTCAAGGGGGCTTTTCATTTGCTCTCCTCTTGTACTTACATTTTGATAACATTGAGGACATATCTAGTTTATTTTTGGTGGAGTGAGGGTAGTTGTGCCTATATTCCCATTTTCTCTTGTATTTTCGTATTTCAGTTTTATTTTGAGATATTTGTAGTATTTTGGGATTTTGAGATATATGTAGTATTTTGATTTTCTTTATGATAGTTGATGGTTTTGAGTTCATTTTGTCTCTCTACCCATTGCGCCCTAATTTTGGAGTTTTGAAATGATTGAGAATCCTTGTGTTTTCCTTGTTGATATTTGATGATCGATTACGTCCAATATTGATGTCTTAAATAGTATTTATGATGAAAAATATGTTTTGTGTTAATGACGCAAGAAGAAATTTGTGTGGCTTCACTTTTGAATGATGTTTTTGACTCTTGTATTGACTAGTTGTGTATTGATGTGAGGCTTGCAATCAACATTGCACACAAGCTTTTTGATTTTGTAGAGCTGTGCTAAATGATTGTGTTTGAAGTGCCATGTGTGGTGAGGTCCTAGTTGAAAGCATGTTTGTTAGTCCTAAAATTTTCCTTGTAAGTCTAATTGTCTAGCCTTGGTGAATACAAGAAATGATCTTGGGCACAAATTTTGAGAGCAAAACCCAATAATTCATACCTTATGTGCCTACCATGTGAGGGTGTGCAACCATCTTGGCACCATTTGAACCTAAACCGTTTGTTCTAAACCTTTTTAAAACCTCTTGAGACAAATTATCCCTAACTTCTCACCCATAAATTATTTTATAAGTATTGGTTTGTTTGAATATCCAAATTAGGCAAAAACCTAAGTTGGGGGTGAGGAAAGGAAGGAGGAAAGAAAGCCAAGTGGAATGTGAAGAAAGAGAAGGGAGACTCAACTTTGAAGTTCCTTATTACATAAAAATGAGAAAAAGTTTTAAAATTGAAATGAAAAATAAAGTGTGATGTAATAAAAGGGATGTCCAATAAATTGAGAGAAAAATTGACGCTTGAGTCTCCAAGTGAAAAGAATAAAAAGAAGTTGAGAAGAGGTGAAGATGAGTACACAATTCTTTAAAAAGGTGGACTCACTAAGCCAAATTAACCATACATTTACCCTCAGTCCCATTACAAGCCTAAGAAGTCCCTTGAGATCTTACATAAACTAAGTTGTGTGATGATTAGAAAATATGGGCAAACCTATGTATAACACCTCGGTGTTGACACCCAATTTTGGCATAACATTTTCAAAATTCGTAACTTTTAAGTTTTATTTATTCAATAGTTCAAATAATTTTTTAAATAATTTTGAATAAGTTTATCGATATTTATCCTTATTTGTCAAAATTTCAGGATTTTTTATCAGTTAATTTTAATTGTATTATTTTTTATCATAGTCGGTTGAATACGTTAAAATATTTGTTCATTTTGATTAAATCATTATTTCTGTTAAATTATATTTTTTTACATGTCATTAGTTATGTTCGTTATATTTTTTAATATTCATTTTATTTGTTATATTTGTTAATATTTATTTTGATGTTCTGCACAGTCTAGAAATTCATTCAAATATGGATAAGATTTCATACACAGATATTTTATTAACCGGTGGTTTTGGCCAACGGTTTTAAAATAGTGGTATTGTACTATTGGTGGTTTTTAATTTCCTATTTAAAAAATAGCTTGCTCATTAAGTTAAGTGGTGGTGGATGAAATTTAGGAGTGATTTTCAGATTTTTTAAGCTTTAAGAAATTCTTTAGTGTTCATATTTTTCCGGCCACCACCCTCGCCGGAGCATTTTCCGGTGACCCCAAAACCCCCATTTTTTATTTTTTTTCATTTCTTCACCGAACAGCCACTAAAGAACCCCACTACACAGCTACCCTTCTTCTTCTTCGTCACTACGCCGACCAAAACAGAAACAAACGAACTCCGACGAGGCAAACCCTTTTCACCATCGCCAGACCCAAAACAGCTACACCAAATCATCCCTTCACCGGCGAAACCCCGACCCAAACCGACCCCAAACGTTGCCTCTGTTCTCTTTTCCTGCAACCACAACATTAGCTCCAACAACGAGCTCCACGAGACCCCAAACCGACCCAACACCATTTCCGGCGAAACCAGACCCAAAACTCCACCCAGACAACAACTCCATTACCCTCTCCATCTTCTTCCTCCAATAAAGCCATTAATGGCGAAAGCACAAGCTCCACCGGAGCAGCGAGCCACAGCCTCCATTTCCTTTCTCCCTTTTGTTGCTACCACAAGCATACCACCAGACCCCAAACTCCGGAAAAACCCCATCCCCATTTTCCACCTTCGTTCACTGCACCAAGTAGCTCCGGCGAGGAGTTTCAAACTCCGATGAACCGGAGCAAACCAGAAAAATAAGGACGAGCCATTCCCTTCCCCTTTTCCCTTTTTTCGATATTTGTTTTCGTTTTTGTTTGTTTTCAGGTATTCCTGTGACACAACAAGCTTCAAAGCTCCATTTTCGGTGAAACCAGCTCAAATACAACACCATGCGAGCTCAAAGGCTTCCGAAGAAAATTGGCAAACAACCATAAAAACCCAACAACCATCAGATCTCAGGACCACCAATTGGCCGGAAATACTAAACTCTGATGAGATTCACTATTTTTCTTCTGGTAGAAATCTTGAACTATTTTACCATTTTCTTGTTGATTTTGTTCTCTTGTTTGTGTTGAATTTCATATTTTGTTATGTGGCTGTTTGTTTGGAAATTTATTCCATTTAAGTTTACTTTACTTTTATTTATTTCTTTTAAGTTTATTTTACGTTTAAGTTTACACTTCCTATATTGCTAAAATTGTTCACTGGCTATTTGAATAGTATTCCACTGTTATTTTTTCTTTTAGAATATATTGTCTTACATTATTATTATTATTTTATAGTTTTTTTTGAGATTGTTAACTCCGACAATTATTATGTTAGTGATTTTACATTATTTTTGTTTGATTTCAAAATATGACAATGAATTTTATTTTTCTAGCGAGCTCCCTGCTTCAATCTTTATATTTTGGTTACTGTTATGTGAATGTTTGTTTGATTTCATTTATTTATGCTAATTTTTAGCTATTGCTTCTAGTTTACTTTTATATTTATTAGTTAATAATTTGTTTTCTTTTAATTATTGTTAAATGATATATATGTAAAGGTTAAATTCAATTAATGAAGGTTGATGTTACATTTTAGTTACTTAGCTCATTATATGTTGAAGTTGAGATTTAATTACTTGAACGTTGTTTTGTCTTTTACATTAAGCTTTTATTTACATTTTGCTCACTGTTTAAGCATTTTTTATTATACATATTTCTTGTTTGTTGAATTTTAAGTTAGAATTGGCCAATGAGGATATCTCTCCGTTGGTTTTGGGGACCTCCACATTGTAAAAGATAGAAATTTAGTTTAAATTCATATATTTTGTATGTTAAAATTGGCCGATGAAGAAATTACCGTCGATTTCTAAGGCCTACCATGTTAATAAGACGGATTTTTATTTTTAAGTTATTATTTAATTCATTTGTTTTCATTCATATTTATTTAGTACTAACACTTTTACTAAGTGTCTTTACAGGTACCCGAAGTTGCTTCCCATTGAACCTATTCGAATGAAGTTTGAATCATATTCTTTATTCATTATTTTGTTTATATCGATATTAGGCAAGCCTTAGGCCGTTTCTTATATTATTGTTTGGTTTTATTATTTGTGTATATCACATGTTTATTATACTTGTATATTATTTTTATCTCCTCCTCAATATGAAAAAATGAATTCAGTCGGGACCCACAGTTGTGGATTTCGAAGGATGCCTAACACCTTTCCTTCGAAATAACTTGAACCCCTTACCTAGAATCTAATGGTTTCGTAGATCATTTATTCTATTTCCTAGTTTTTCCTAAAATTAGGTGGCGACTCCTTTAAAACGCTTTTATTCTTAAAATTCTTTTTAGATTGATTTAATTAATTATTTTTTATGTCACCACGACGTTTCGCCCTATTTGAATAAAGTAGGGATGTAAACAGAATGGCGACTCCGCTGGGGATATAGAGGTTCTAACCATTATGAGTTCATTTTTTCAAATTGAGGAGACTTTTCTTTTATTGTGTTATATCTTGTGTCTTCTATATTTTGTTGATTATTTATATATTGTACTTATTATTTATTCATTATTTATTTAATTGTATGTATACTGTAATTGCATTTCATGTCATGGTTTCCACCAAATGGCAAATAGATTGCATTAGGAAAAAGGGTGGTTACGTGGCTTTCCACAGCTGCCCTTCAGAAAAGTACCTTCGAATTCTTTTGAAGTGATAAACAAATAGTTGGCTTGTGGTCATCAAATGTCGTTTATTATACTTCACCCTGTAGTTTGTCCAACTCGGGTAACCAGGTCTTGTCAAAACCCACTCTTAGTCAGCTAGTGTATAGCGAAGCCAAAACCTTGAATTTAGCGCATTTGCCTGAGATGGGTCAACACTCAAGGCACATTTGTGTAAAATATGCATTCATTGTTTGTGGGTTATGTGATATATATGTGAATATGTTGTATACTAGTCTATTCTTATAAAAAGTTTTTCAAAAGCTTCATAGGCACAATATCAAGTCACTGCCAAGTCACTTTTACATTTTGAGTTATTTTTCTTTGAAAGGGTTATTGCTGGTAGGAAGCGTCAAGGGATAACAGGGCTCGCGAAATTTGGGTTTTTGGATTTCACAAGACATTTATACCCAATCAAAAAGATAAATCAGGGGAGTCTTTGACTAAGAAGTCACACTCATTTATTTTTTGCATGATGGCTCTGCTTTCACACATTTCTCATATTTTTGCATGGAAACCGTCCCCGACAACAATCGGGGATGGTGATAATAATGTATAGTTCTTGTGAATTATTGGGAGAACAGACAATTTAAAGAGGCATCCAAAAAAGAGTACAGCAACAGATTGTTACTGGGAGACCACATTCAACAGATGGTACAAATATCGATAGTTAAGAGGATACAAAATATATTGGTGCAAACAATCAAAAGACACTCTCTGACTATAGATTTCAGTGGCACTATACTTACGATTCATCACTCTATGTTTGTCCAAGTTTTTGAATTATTTTATGCCTTATCTAAATGAACTACGCGAACCTGATTCTCATCTCGATGAGATACGTAGGCAGCCCTTCTTGAGTTCGGTATATTTTTTTTAAGTTTAAAAAAATATAAAAATTGTGTGCATATATTTAGGGCTATATCTGAACGAACTACGCGAACCTGATTCTCATCTCGGTGAGATACGTAGACAACCCTTCTTGGGTTCGGTATACATTCTTTGATATTTTAAAATTAAAGTAAAATAGTTTGTGCATATTTTTAAAGAAATATCTAAAAGAACTACGTGAACCTGATTCTCATCTCTGTGAGATACGTAGGCAGCGCTTCTTGGGTTCGGTATTTATTCTTTGATATTTTAAAATTAAAGTAAAAAAGTTTGGGCATATTTTCAGAGAAATATCTGCATGAACTACGCGCACCTGATTCTTATTTCGGTGAGATACGTAGGCAACTCTTTTTGGGTTCGGTATTTATTCATTCTTTCAAAAAAAAAGGCATTGTCTACATATTATAAGAGTCATGTCTTCAGCTCAGTTGTGACCAATGCAGTTAGGAGCATGTTAAAATATATGATATGATGGAGAGGACTGACTTTGTGGTAAACTATAGATTCTTTTGATACCTCTCATTTGTGCTTTTGTAATGCTTGAAAATTCTCTTGCAGGCATTCAAGATAAGAATAAAGCCAATTTCATGGTTTAATGTGCATTGTGTGGTGAGCTTTTAGTTTAAAATTCATTTGCATTGCACTGTTGATCTAGAACTTGGCCTGAATGTTTTTGAGGTGAAATCTTGAGTAATCTTTGGTTTGGAAAATGATTGTAGGCCTTTTTTGACCCGATTATGCCTTTCAAAGCCTACCAAATGATATTAATCTCTAGTTTTCTAACTTTGAGCCTAGAGCCTTTTCTTTGGACAACCACATCTTATCCATTACCCTTCTAAGTGCTTACATGCACTATCCCTCTCTTAGCCCAACCTTCTTGAGCACACCAAAGATGTGCAGAATATAAGAGATGATCCAAATTTGAAGATACCAAAGACAAAAGATATAAAGTCTCTCAAAGTCAAGAAAGCTAAAATTACTTCTAGAGAAAGGAAAAAAGAAATAAAAGAAAGAAATAAAGAGGGACAAAAACATTCCTACAAGGTCAATGAAAGAGGAGAAGGAAAATACTCAAAAAAAATGGAGTAGAAAAATTCAAAAGAAAGGAAAAAAAAAAAGAGGAAAAGTCCCAACAAATAAGGACTCAAAAGAATTCGACACAAAAGAACGGAGTGCAAAATGAAAAAGCTCCAAGAAATAAAGATTCAAATGAAGTCGGGGACGACAAAGAGCGTCAGAAGCCAAAGGCGTATCAACTGTTAAAAGCACAAATTCAGTGTGACGCTCAAGGAGAAATTAAGTCACTCTTATTTCAAATAAATATCCTACCCATCCCTAAGCCTACATTATAAGCCAAAAACAAGCCCTACATGATCTTATTCCAAATGATCTCAGATTAGTGGAGATTTACATAAGAGCGAAGCATAGGGTGTCACAGTTGCTTGAATTGAACATTCTTGTGAGTGTGAGTGCACTTCGAAAAGTGTCCTCAAATAATATGCTTCAAATATATGTGAAATAGGACTTTTCTTGTTGAGAGGGCAATTAAAACATCAGGATTGGTACAATTCAAAACATTTGATTGAAGCAAGATGAACAAATCGTGTTAATACTTAAGTATGTTTGAGGTACCACTTGAAGCTGCAGGAGTTACCTTGAATTCAATCTTAGTTAGAAAAAAAAAAGAAGAGGTGAACAAGAACCAACACTTTAATATTTTTCAAAAAAAAATTTAGATCCTTTCCTTTAAAAATAATAATTTGCATTTTTCTTTTTTAGGTTGTCCGTTGTAAAACGTGACATTAGGCTAACATCATCAGTGTGAGACGCCTATTTTACTTCATTGGTCTGTCTATCCCAAAAATGTGATATATCTTGGCTTTAAATATCGCAGGGAATATTATTTTTCTATTTCATCATGTTCATATTGCACATTTTCTACTAATGACCTTGTCTCATATTCTTGGCAGTATTCATCATCTATAGGATTGGAACTACATTTGACCTGATTCCTGGCTCAACAGGATATGTAGGCGCCACGACGGCTTGGTCATATACCCAGTGTGATTTTCTTTTCTCCTTGTAATAAAAACTAGGACAGAATTTTTGAGAATATCTCAAAACTTCATAATAAAGATGCTATCTCCAGCAAGTAAAGATTAAAGATCATTTTGAGATTTGTCTAAAGGTCCAACTGTGACAGAATTTTTGAGAAAGACCTCAAAAATTCAATCAAGTACTGTCAGAAGCTTGATAGTCCACTTCAAATGATCCATCATCGCTTGAAGTTCAAATTCAACTTGCAAATCTTCAGCATTGTCATGGCGAGCCAGCAGCTCCTCGTACAAATCCCCAATAAGACATGAGTCAACATAAACACAAAATGGTCAAGAGTAAAATGTTGGTTGCTCGCATGTGTCAAAGTGATCAGGGATTTTGTACACATTCTCTTTTAAAGAATGTTTTCTCAAGGTTTCTTGACTAAGTCGCTAGCTAAGGTGACATTGTGTCTACTAATTGTTCCTTTTCAAGTACATGAACAAGTGAAAGCATTGAGGCGATGACACTTTCAAGACAATCATGATCCGTCCACCTCGTTACAGTGGAAAATCATTGAGCCATCCACATTGTTACAATTGGACAATCATCGAGTCATCCACCTCATTACAATGGATAATCATCGAGCCATCCACCTCGTTACAGTGGACAATCATGAGCCATCCACCTCGTTACAGTGGACAATCATCGAGCCATCCACCTCGTTACAGTTGGACAATCACAAGCCATCCACTTCATTACAGTGGACAATCATCGAGTCATGCACCTCGTTACAGTTGGACAACCATCGAGTCATCCACCTCGTTACAGTGGACAATCATCGAGTCATCCACCTAGTTACAGTGGATAATCACGAGCCATCCATCTCATTACAGTGGAAAATTATCGAGCCATCCACCTCGTTATAGTTGGACAATCATCGAGTCATCCACCTTGTTACAGTGGACAATCATCGAGCCATCCACCTCGTTATAGTTGGACAATCATCGAGTCATCCACCTTGTTACAGTGGACAGTCATCGAGCCATCCACCTCGTTACAGTTGGACAATCATCGAGTCATCCACCTCGTTACAGTGGACAATTATCGAGCCATCCACCTCGTTACAGTGGACAATCATCGAGCAATTCATCATTGAATTTTTCATTTCCTGAGAGGTTCATTGCACTCTTCATTTTCTGAGAGGGCCATTGCACTTTTCATTTTCCAAGAGGGCCATTGCATTTTTTATTTTCCGAGAGGGCCACTGTATTTTTCATTTGCCAAGACGGCCATTGCATTTTCATTCGCTGACTAATCCATTGCATTTAAGTAACATTTATTCGTAGGTGAAGGACGTGCACCCTATCTATTCTGTGTTCAAGTCAGAGAAGACTTGCATTGAAAGATATTTGCATTTAAGTCGCATCTATTCGGAGGTGAAGGATGTGCACCTTATCTATTCCGCGTTCAAGTATGAGGAGACTTGTGATGAAAGATATTTGCATTTAATTCGCATCTATTCGTAGGTGAAGGATGTTCACCCTATCTATTCTGTGTTTAATTCGGAGGAGACTTGTGTTGAAAGATATTTATATTTAAGTCACATCTATTCGGAGGTGAAGGATGTGCACCCTATCTATTCTGCTTTCAAGTCGGAGGAGACTTGTGTTGAAAGATATTTGCATTTAAGTCGCATCTATTCGGAGGTGAAGGATGTACATCCTATCTATTCCACGTTCAAGTCAGAGGAGACTGGCGTTGAAGGATATACATTCAGATCATACCGATGGATCATTTTCAATCGTCCTACTGATGGACATACATTCAGATCCTACCGATGGATCAGTTTTATTCATCCTACCGATGGACATGCATTTATATCCTATCGTTGGATCATCTTCATTTGTCCTACCGATGGACATACATTCAGATCCTACCGATGGATCATCTTCATTCGTCCTACCGATGGACATATATTCAGATCCTACCGATGAATCATCTTCATTCTTCCTACCGATGAATCATCTTCATTCGTCCTACCGATGAATCATCTTCATTCGTCCTACCGATGAATCATCTTCATTCGTCCTACCGATGGATATGCATTTATATCCTACCGATCGATCATCTTCATTCGTCGTATCGTAAGAGATGCTACCAATTTTTTCCTAACATTTTCAAAATTCGTAACTTTTAAGTTTTATTTATTTAATAGTTCAAAATAAATTTTTTAATAATTTTGAATAAGTTTATCGATATTTATTCTTATTTGTCAAAATTTCAGGATGTTTTATCAGTTAATTTTAATTGTATTATTTTTTGTCATAGTCGGTTGAATTCGTTCAAATATTTGTTCATTTTGATTAAATCATTATTTCTGTTAAATTACATTTTTTTACATGTCATTAGTTACGTTCGTTACAGTTTTTAATATTCATTTTATTCGTTATATTTGTTAATATTTATTTTGATGTTTTGCACAGTCTAGAAATTCATTCAAATATGGATAAGATTTTGTACACAAATATTTTATTAACCAGTGGTTTTGGTTCACGGTTTTAAGATACTGGTATTGTACTATTGGTGGTTTTCAATTCGCTATTTAAAGAATAGCTTGCTCATTAAGTTAAGTAATGGTTGATGAAATTTAGGAGTAATTTTCAGATTTTTTAGGCTTTAAGAAATTCTTTAGTGTTCATATTTTTCCGGCCACCACCCTCGCAGGAGCATTTTCCGGTGAACCCAAAACCCCCATTTTTTTTCTTTTCGTTTCTTCACCGAACAGCGACCAAAGAACCCCACTACACAACTGCCCTTCTTCATCTTCATCAGTTGGCCGACAAAAACAGCAACAAACGAACTCCGGCGAAGCAAACCCTTTTCACCATCGCCAGACCCAAAACAGCCGCACCAAATCATCCCTTCACCGGCGAAACCCTGACCCAAACCGACCCCAAACGTTACCTCTGTTCTCTTTTCCTGCAGCCACAACATCAGCTCCAACAACGAGCTCCACGAGACCCCAAACCGACCTTACGCCATTTCCGGTGAAACTAGACCCAAAACTCCACCCAGACAATAGCTCTATTACCCTCTCCATCTTCTTCCTCCAATAACACCATTAATGGCGAAAGCACAAGCTCCACCGGAGCAGCGAGCCACAGCCTCCATTTCCTTTCTCCCTTTGGTTGCTACCACAAGCATTCCACCAGACCCCAAACTCCGGAAAAACCCCATCCCCATTTTCCCCATTCGTTCGCTGCACCAAGTAGCTCTGGCGAGGAGTTTCAAACTCCGATGAACCGGAGCAAACCATACAAACAAGGACGAGCCATTCCCTTCCCCTTTTCCCTTTTTTTTCGATATTTGTTTTCGTTTTTGTTTGTTTTCAGGTATTCGGTGACACAGCGAGCTTCTAAGCTCCATTTCAGGTGAAACCAGCTACAATCAAACACCACGCGAGCTCAAGCTTCCAAAGAAAATCGACAAACAACTATAAAAACCCAACAACCATCAGATCTCAGGACAACCAATTGGCCGGAAATACTAAACTCCGATGAGCTTCAGTTTTTTCTTCAATTTCTGGTAGAAATCTTGAACTATTTAACCATTTTCTTGTTGATTTTGTTCTCTATTTGTGTTGAATTTCATATTTTGTTATGTGGATGTTTGTTTGGAAATTTATTCCGTTTAAGTTTACTTTACTTTTATTTATTTATGTTAAGTTTACTTTACGTTTAAGTTTACACTTCCTATCTTGCTAAAATTGTTCACTGGCTATTTGAATAGTATTCCACTATTATTTTTTCTTTTATAATTTTTTGTCTTACATTATTATTATTATTTTATAGTTTTTTTTGAGATTTTTAACTCCGACAATTATTATGTTAGTGATTTTACATGGTTTTGGTTTGATTTCAAAATATGATAGTGAATTTTATTTTTCTAGAGACCTCCCTGCTTCAATCTTTATATTTTGGTTACTGTTATGTGAATGTTTCTTTGGTTTCATTTATTTGTGCTAATTTTTAGCTATTGCTTCTAGTTTACTTTTATTTTTATTAGTTAAGAATTTGTTTTCTTTTAATTATTGTTAAATGATATATATGTAAAGGTTAAATTCAATTAATGAAGGTTGATGTTACATTTTAGTTGCTTAACTCATTATATGTTGAAGTTAGGATTTAATTACTTGAATGTTGTTTCGTCTTTTACATTAAGCTTTCATTTACATTTTTCTCACTGTTTTAGCATTTTTGATTATACATATTTCTTGTTTGTTGAATTTTAAGTTAGAATTGGCCAATGAGAACATCTCTCCGTCGGTTTTGGAGGCCTCCACATTGTAAAAGACAGAAATTTAGTTTAAATTCATATATTTTGTATGTTAAAATTGGCCGATGAAGAAATTACCGTCGATTTCCAAGGCCTCCCATGTTAATAAGACGGATTTTTATTTTTAAGTTATTATTTAATTTATTTGTTTTCATTCATATTTATTTAGTGCTAACACTTTTACTAAGTATTTTTACAGGTACCCGAAGTTGCTTCCCATTGAACCTATTCGAATGAAGTTCGAATCATATTCTTTATTCATTATTTTGTATATATAGATATTAGGCAATTTTAGGCCGTTTCTTATATTATTGTTTGATTTTAATATTTGTGTATATCACATGTTTATTATACTTGTGTATTATTTTTATCTCCTCAATTTGAAAAAATGAATTCAGTCGGGACCCACAGTTGTGGATTTCGAAGGATGCCTAACACCTTCCCTTCGAAATAACTTGAACCCCTTACCTAGAATCTAATGGTTTCGTAGATCATTTAATTGGTTTCCTAGTTTTTCCTAAAATTAGGTGGCGACTCCTTTAAAACGCTTTTATTCTTAAAATTCTTTTAAGATTGATTTAATTGATTATTTTTTGAGTCACCAAGACGTTTCGCCCTATTTGAATAAAGTAGGGATGTAAACACTCGGAATCTAGTAGGCTAAGCAAGGGACCAAGTGAGAGGTCACAAGCCAAAGATTTATCCTGGGCACCCTTCATGAAGGCCCAGACGAGCCGTGAAGGGCACCACGAGGCATGGTGTATCCCGTGGAGGCTCACAGTCCTGAGCCAAAGAGAGCTCCCCTCCCACGAGCACCTAGACAGCTCATGGTGAGCACCACGACACATGGTGAAGCCCGTGAAAGGGAAGGCAGTAGCTTTCTTAAGGGTGACCCTCCATATGAGCCACTTGACGGCTCTTGAGAGCCTTAACGGCTCGTGGAGTGAGTCGTAAAGGAGGCGGGGTCTTGGGGTATTTTTCCAAGCCACTGGTAAAGGACCACGGTTTCCACCACGGGCCGTGTGATCCTTGACGGCTCGTGAGGAGTGGCGTGTGGGGGTTTAGTTAGTTATAAATTCAGGGGCAGTTGGGTCTTTTTCTAATTATTTTAAATTAATACTATGTCATTTTACCCATGCCTAGGACCTCTATATAAGTTATTTTAACCCCAACACTTACCCATTCAATTTATTCTCTTAGATTCACCAAAAGAAATAGAGTTCTTCCTCTCCAAGATATTTCTCTCTCTAGAAGTTTGAAGAAGAAGATTCAAGATAGGGTCCAAGGTCAAGCCTCCATTCTTCAATTGCTTTTGAGCTTTGATAGCAAGGTATGATAGCTTTTCATCCATGGAACCCTAGCATCCATGGAGCCCCTAAGTTCCCCAATTTGAAAAGTAGAAATTCCTCAATTGGAGTTAGGGTTTTCTTCTAAGTTATGGATCTTTATGAATGTTGATTTAATTGATTGAATTATGATTGATTATGCATGAATTGAGAGGATTCTATGCTTTTATGATGAAATTCCATGTACCCATGCTTAACCCATGTTTCTAAGAAGAAATTGATTAAAAATGAGTTTTACTCTATGAAAGGAGAATATATGGATTTATGTGTATCCTTATAGGATTAATAAGATACAATATGAGTTGCTTTGAGATAGAAGCATCTGTGATGATTTATGATAAAAAATTGCTTTGAAAGTAAAGCATATGTTATTAATTATTGATTATTGATGTGATTGTTGTGGAAGGTATTTTCCCACATGATTTCTTGTGTATGAATGTGAAAGGCTTTCTCACATAGAATGATTCTAGGTAGAAAGGATTTCTCACTTAGAGTGAATCAAAGCTACGAAATTATGAAAATGATAAGGCTAGAGACGATTACCCATGACCTCTAAGAAAAGACAAGAGGCGATTGCCCATGTCATATGATAGAAAGACAAGAGGCAAATACCCATGTAACATGATGTATGGACAAGAGGCGATAATTCATGGTCCCAAGGTAAGAAGGGCAAGAGGCAATTACCCATGATCCTTTATAAGAAGGCAAGAGGCGATTCCCCATGTCCTTAAAACATAAGCTATGATATGTTATGATAGGTGATGAGCTTAGATTGTTGCTTGAGTTTGCCTTCCATGATGAGTTAGACTAGAGGGGTTACCCATGTCTTGACTAAGGATAAATTGAGGTTACTTCAAGAAGTACTCCTTACATGTTGAGATGATCTATTATGTGCATTGATTATGCTTTATGACTTATGTTGTCTAACGTGTATGTTATGTTTATGCAAGTTATTATATTTAGTTCATTTTTGTACAAACGCATACTCTTACCTACATTTCTTATACAAATATAGGGTCCGGCGTTCCCGATTCTCATTCCCGTGGCTAGGATCTATAGTAGAAGAAGAGTTGAAGATTGGTGAGTCCTCATTCATCCGAGGATTTGGCCACTACTTTCCTTATGTTCTTTTCATTTTGAGTTTTGAAAATTTATGTATGGGCTACGTCCCGAGATTCTATTGTATTAGATGGTTTTTGAGACAAGTGTTTTAGACTTCCGCATAATTTTATAAAATTTTGGTTATCTTGAAATAATGTTTTAAATCTCATCGATTTCTATTATCTTGACTATGAAAGCTAAGTGTCTTATATGAGGCCTCTCAGGGTCTTGTAGGCCATGTTACATCTAGGGGTTTCCCCTGAGTCGTGACAAACTTGGTAATCAGAGCACAAGGTTTAGAAAGGTTCTAGGATGTCTCAAAACCACGTCAAGTAGAGTCTTGTTCATGAGTGTGAAGCGCACCACATTTATGAATAAGAGGCTACAAGATGTTTTAGGAAACTTCACTTTTTTCATTACTCTAAAGTCGTGCGATAGAGTTTAACTCTATAATGTTTCTCTCCTAATCCTTATCTGATGGTCTACATGATATGACTACTCGAAGGGCTTATGATAGAAGGAATGAGGGAGAGGATGTTGGTCAAGAGGTTCCTCCTCAAGCTCCGATCAACCCTTTCACTGAGCAAGTAACCAATGCGGAGTTCAAAACATCTTTTCAAGTTTTGGCCCAAGCCAATAGGGAAGTAGCTCCCGTGAACCCAAACGTGGGTACGGAGGCATCTAGAGTGAGGGATTTCACTAAGATGAATCCTCTGAAATTCTATGGTTCTAGGGTTGAGGAAGATCCTCAAGAGTTCATTGATGAGGTTTACAAGGTCTTGGCTATCATGGGAGTGGTGCCGGTGGAAAAGGCAGAATTAGCCGCTTATCAACTTAAAGGTGTTGCTCAAATTTGGTTCAACCAATGTTAGGAAGGAAGGACGGAAAATGCGTGTCCTCTAAATTAGGAAAGTTCAAGTCTTTTTTCCATGATAGGTTTTTTCTCCTTGAGATGAGGGAGGCAAAGGTGCTTCAGTTTATCAACCTCCGACAAGGGAACATGAGTGTGAAAAATATGCTTTGAGATTCACACAGTTGTCAAGGTATTCTCTCTCTATAATTGCTGACTCTAGGGTAAGGATAAGCAAGTTCGTTTCGGGTGTGTCTGAAATAGTGGTTAAAGAATATTGTACCGCCATGCTCGTTAATGACATGGATATTTCTCATCTCATGGTTAATGCCCAACAAATTGAAGAAGAGAAACTTAAGGAGAGGTCTAGGGAGGCAAAGAGGGCTAAAACCGGTGATGGTAATTTCTCTCATGCAAGGTCCGATGGATATGGTTGTCCTAGGTTTTGACAAAGGTGTTCCGGTCAAGGTTCCTCCAATGCTCCTAAGTTCAACAAAGATAGGGTGTCTAACCCTAACCCTCATGGAGGAAATGGTAGTGGGTCCTTAGTGTGTACTTGTGCTACTCTCTAGGAGCATTACGATCTGCAGCTCAAATGGTCCCTTATGAAGTCTCTATTGGTCTTATTCTTATTGTGCGCCTTGTGAGCGCCTTTGGATCCGCGAAGGCAATCCCTTGGATGTTCCCCTAACCCAACCCGGGAATGGACCGGAGGGAACCGCAGCATGGGGAATGTCCGCGTCTCGGGCCTAGCAGATGACTCTTAGTTAAACTGGTACTAGTTAGGATATCACAGAAGGGGAATCCCATTCTAGGAGTTCTCCAAAGCCCTATCCCATATAAAAGAGAAAATCTATATTAACGCTCTAGCCCAAGAATAGATCTTATGAAAAGAAAAGAACGATCGTCAGCAGAGATCGCAATACGAAGTTTTTTAGACAGAATCCCCGGCATCAGAGAATTCCAGGGATTTTCTCTATTTAAAGTAGGAGATAGCCGGGTATTCCCACAGAGAAGTCTTGCTCTGTCTTGCCCAATTGAACACCCTCACTAAACCAACTTGAATCTGAACTACGATTCAGATCAAGTCTTACCGAAATAGGATTTCCTTTTTGTGCCATATGCGCTTAGACTTTACTTTTTCCCCCTTTTTCTTCTCGGTCCAAAATTTGTTCTCGAAGGTCTTCGTTTCCATGTAGAAGCAAACTCTGCAGAACACTAGAGATGCACAGCACGTGGGCCTTGTCTAACGAACGACGACTTTCGATTCTTCACTTCAAGGAGTAGAGTCGCTGCCCAACCCTACCTATATAAAAGAAAAAGAATCGATCACGAATGAGGCCAGGGATGAATCGAAAAAGAAATCTTTATTGGTTCTACCTCCTATTTTTTATGAAGAGAATGAATCTTTTTCTCGAAGGATCAGAAAAAAATGGGAGAGCCCGTAAACTCCCGATTTAGACATGAAAATAGGCCATTCCAGACCTTTTCCTCATGGAACGAGAAGACCGATGCCACTATCGCCTCTTGGCTTTGCTTTCATATAATCTATTCGACTGGAAGGAAGGTTATACGAATGACTTTGCAAGAGTAGTTTCATCGGTGGAAGGGAGGGAGAAGGTTCTTCGACTGAAGCCCGACCTCTATGATCTGAAATGAGTGCGGAAATGTCCCTTTAAGAAAAGGATCTTTACAGAAAAAGAGCTCAGAGGTTTAGTCAGCTATTGTCCTATTTTCTTTTTTCTTCTCGATGAGAGGCTTCCCCAACAGCACTGGCAACCTCCATGGTCTTTCCCAATCCAATCTTTTTCTATTACTGACACCCGGAGCCAGCAACAATTTCTAAAGCAACTCCCGAACCTAATTCCTAAGGTCACATACCTGTCGCATAAAAAGAAAATGCATAAATGCATATATAGTTGGAATCTCCAATAGGGCAGGCATTAATATGAAAAGGTTGACTTTCCAGCTGGGACATCATCCACAGCGTCATCTTCCTTTAGTTTAGGAAGTAGATCGAAGGGGCCCACCCGGTCATCATGGAGAAAACTACCACTCTTTCAATTGGCGTCTAACCATCTTCTTCTCACTAGGGCCGGGGTTGGTCTTTCTAATCAATCAAAAAATGAACCAGTGTGAAGATCTTGAATGCAAGAGTGAGTTTGCCTTCGTGGAAAAGAGCCTCTTCATTGCAAGAGGATATTATCCAACCTGCGTTCAGCTATGATATACTCAAATCTTTTCACCTCCCTCTTCGATCTATCCAGAAGACGTTTCCTTAGCAGTTGACATCTCAACAGAGTCTTCTAGTCGAATTGGAAAACAACCCTTGAGACCTACGAGCTCCTAAAGCAAAGAAAGAAATAGACAGACTTAGACGAGGGCATCTTGAACCCCTCTCCCTACGGTCGGGCAAATGTCTAGCGGGTTCCAATGCTTGTTTTGGTTGTGGTAAGATGGATCACAAGATAAGAGATTGTCCTTCGGGTTCTAAGAATGAAGGAGATAATCGTCGTAGGGCTCAACCCTATCCTTCATCCGGCCCAAGTTGTTCGGGGTCAAATGCTCCCAAGAAAAATAGATTTTATGCACTTAAGACTCGTGGTGAACAAGAGGGTTCTCCCGATGTGGTTACCGGTATGTTGAAAGTCTTTCAACTTGATGTTTATGCGTTACTTGATCCTAATGCTACCTTGTCTTTTGTGACGTCATATGTGGCTATGAGGTTTGCTATGCTTCCTGATATGTTGTTAGATCCTTTTTATGTCTCTACACCTGTTGGTGATTCTATTGTGGCTAAGATGGTCTATAGAAAGTGTCCCGTCGCCTTGTCACATAGAGTTACTCTTGTTGATTTCGTAAAATATGATATGCTAGATTTTGATGTTATCCTTGGTATGGATTGGCTGCAATCTTATTATGGTTTTATTGACTGTATGTCATGACCCAGGGGTACCCCTAAGATGTAACATGGCGTATATAACCCCGAAGGACCCCATACAAGCCACTTAGCTCTCATAACATAAGAAATAGGACAATAAGAGTAAAACAATAGTCCAAGTCCAAAATATTTTATAAAAGATAAGCAGAAGTCTTAAACACTTGTCTCAATATATCCATCTAGTACAATAGAATGAAATTGAGCTTAGGCCATACATCATGTCCAAAATAAAATACATGAAAGAAAGTGAAACAATAAACTCCGTCCTCGAAGCATGCGGACTCACCAAAGCTCAGAAAATCGCGAACTCAACTACTAGCCACGAGACTCAGAAACCTGTCTGTCGGACCCTACATTTGGGAAAAATGTAGGCAAGAATATGTGTTAGTATAAAATAATGTACAAAGTATGATAGCCATGGATAAAACATTTAAATCATGCTAAAACGGATATTTCATTTAATGAGATGCAATTGACCAAGCTAAAATATGATATGAGAGAGTTAGAAAACATAAGTCATAAAACCAAGGTCAATGCAAGCTAAATTCATCTTTAAAACCTTTGAACTTATGTGTGATACTTCTTGAAGTAACCTTAGTTTAGGATTAATGTGGGGAATTAGCCTTAACCGACATAGAGACCATGTGAGCTATAACATGATCCCTCGGTGTCTCCCACACCGAAAAGGGTTGTCCTACTTGCCAAGGTAGAACCATGAATTTATAGCTGAAGTGGATCCACTAGCTAATGTCTTTTGAGACAATCATCCTATTGGGGCACATACGTAAGGGATAAGGAGATTGCTTCTAGAAACCGGTCCTCTACTAACGGGAGAGCCTCCATCTCAATATCCTCTCGGTGCTAAGCATAAATCCCATGAAATAGTCATTTCTTACTTGACCTTATTATTCATGAAAAGTTATCCTATGATAACCAATCCAAGCTAGTTTAATTAGGATAGCTCTTACTCTTTGATTCAATTAGGTGAGAAAGCCTTTCAACCTAAGAATCCTTTCTATGTGAGAAAACCTTTCACATCATGCTAGTTATCTGTTTATGAGAATGTCCTTTCAACAACACAACAACAACATCATCATTGATATTTTACTCTCAAAGCATCCTTAAAACATTTGCATAGATTTCATAAGAAAATGCATAAGTCCATAATTTACCTCTTGAGGTTCAAAACCCACTTTCAATCATTAATCCTTAGAAAACATGGGTTAGATATGAATTTCATCATCAATTCATGTAAAGCTTGCAATACATGCTTAATTTCATAAAACTCTTCCTTGAAGATCAAAATCCCACATCATATGATTCATAACTTGAAAACATGGGGATTAAATGGGTTCATGGGGAAATCATCATAAAAATAATTATATTTCATCAATTCATGCATAAGAGATCTATATTCAATCATTAAAATCAACAATGAAAAGAACCCATGATAATTGAAGAAAATCTTAACTCAATTGGGGAATTCTACCTTTAGAAATTGAGGAATTTGGGAACTCCATGGATGGAAGGAATCCATGGATGAAAACTATCATACCTTGAATCCAAATACTAGCCTTCACTGAAGGAATTGAGACTTTGACTTGAAACCCTAGGTTGAATCCTTCTTCTTCTTCAAGTTTCTAGAGAGAGAAATATTTTTATAGGAGAATTGATCTTCTTTTGTGAATTTGGAAGAATGAAGTGAATGGGCTAATTTTGGGTTTGAAAATACTTATATATGGGTCTTAGTGAAGGGTAAAACGACGTAGTATAGGAACTAATTAATTAGGAAAAGACCCAACTACCCCTAAAAATAACTGTCAGCTGACCACCATCGGACCCCAATCGATGGATCGTGGTCTGACCTATGGTCCGTCCTGGTGAACCATCGTTGGTCATCTGTGACTAGGATTTTGGGTCTCAAACCACGAACCCTAACCATGGACCGTGGTAAGTCCGTGGTCTTGAGCCCTCAGACCACTGTTAGGCAAGCCAACCATGGACCACACCTACGGTCTGTGGTCCCTTCCACGAGCCATGGGTCATCGGTGTGGGTTGCACCTGCAACTTCTAGAAATTGGTTTTATTTCCCTTTTTGGATATGGGGTATTACACTGTAGAACCCGTGTAGTCAAGTTTCAGTTTCCGAATGAGACTATCCTAAAGTGGAAAGGGGGAAATTCTATGCCTAAGGATTAGTTTGATTCCTATCTTAAGGCTAGGAAGATGATTTCTCAGGTTGCATGTACCATCTATTTAGGATAAGGGATGTGGATTCTGAAACCCCTACTCTTGAGTGGATCCCCATTGTTAGTGAGTTTCTAAAAGTGTTCCTACATGATCTACCCGGTATTCCTCCAGAAAGGGAAATAGACTTCGGTATTGACCTTCTCCCTGATATGTAGCCTATTTCTATTCCTCTTTACCAAATGGCTCCGGTAGAACTCAAGGAATTGAAGGAGCAATTGAAAGACTTGTTGGATAAGGGTTTCATCCGATCGAGTATCTCTCCATGGGGTGATCCAGTTTTGTTTGTTAAAAAAAAGGATGGTTCACTTCGTATGTCTATTGACTACTAGAAATTGAATAAAGTGACCATTAAGAATAAGTATCCTCTTTCAAGGATAGATAATTTATTTGACCAACTCCAATGAGTGAGTTATTTTTCTAAGATTGACCTTAGGTCGGGTTATCACCAATTAAGGGTGAAGGAAGAAGATATTCCAAAAATGGCTTTTAGAACCCGATATGGTCACAATGAGTTTTTGGTGATATCGTTTTGTTTGACCAATGCTCCGGCTGCATTTATGGATTTGATGAATAGGGTGTTTAAACAATACCTTTATATGTTCGTAATTATGTTCATTGATGATATATTGATTTATTGAGAAGTGAGGATGATCACATCAATCATTTGAGGATTGTGTTGCAAATTCTCAAGAACCAACAACTCTTTGCAAAGTTTAGCAAATGTGAGTTTTGGCTAAGGTCCGTGGCTTTTCTTGGTCATATTGTTTCAAGTAAGGGTATTGAGGTAGATCCTAAGAAGACTGATTCGGTTAAAAGTTGGCCTAGACCTTTATCCCCTTCGGATATTAGAAGTTTCTTGGGTTTGGATGGTTATTACAGAAGGTTTATTGAGGGGTTTTCTTTGATTGCCTCTCCATTAACAACATTGACTCAAAAGAAGGCCAAGTTCATATGGTCCGAAGCATGTGAGAAGAGTTTTCAAGACTTGAAGGATAGACTTACCTCCGCTCCACTGTGGACTTTTCCATAAGGGACTGATGGTTTTGTTGTTTATTGTCACGACCCAGGGGTACCCCCTAGATGTAAGAAGGCATATAAGACCCCGAGAGGCCTCATACAAGCCAACACTTAGCATATCATAACATAAAGTATTAGAAATGAGTGGAGATTTAAAACATTTCAATAACATCAAAGTCTTTTATAAAATGAGCGGAAGTCTATTACACGTTGTCTCAAACCATCTAAAATATGAATATCTTTGGGACACAGCCCATACAATAGTTTTAAACATAAAATGAAAGACAAAAGAACGTGGTGGCTATCTCCTCGAATACTATGAGGACTCACCAAAACTTCAATCCTTAATTCTACTAAGATCCTAGCCACGGGGATGGAAGTCAATATCGCCGGACCCTACATTTGATAAGAATGTAGGCAAGAGTATGTGTTAGTACAAATATGTACTAAATATGGTAGCTAGCATAAACATCAACATATGCATTAGTCAACATAAGACAAATACAATAATCATAAGAGATAACAACATAAGTCATAAGCATAGTCAATACACTTAAATCATCATGACATAAAAAGGAACACTTCATAAGTTACCTCAAAGCATACTTAACCGAGACATGGGTAGTCACCCACTGATCTATCTCATGAAAGTAGACCACATTGGGCCGTCCTTCAAGCTCATCATCTTTCACTTATCTTTCATGGACAAGGGGAATCACCTCTAGTCATACATCTCATGGAAGGCCTTTCAAGCTACAATCCAAGCAATTCATTCTTACTAACATAATTCACAATATTCCTTCTTTACTTTTCAAGACAAGGGGATTCACCTCTATGCCTATTACGAAGGTTAATGGGTATTCACCTCTTGACTTATTTAGGAATCATAGGTATTCGCCTCCATGTCCCAACATGGTATGACATAGGTATTCACCTCCACATCATTTTATAAGGATCATAGGTATTCGCCTCCATGTCCAACATGATATGACATAGGTATTAGCCTCTATATTACATTACAAAGGCTAATGGGTATTCACCTCTTGCCTTGCTCTATAAATTATATATATTAAGGGTAGTCACCTCACATTTATCAACACATGACATGGGTAATCACCTCATGTTCATCATCTCATGACATAGGTAATTACCTCATGTTTTCTAACTTAGGAATATGGAAGATCACCTCATATCCCTCTCATATGAAGGTCTTGGGGAATCAGCTCAAGCCTCATCACATTTCATAGTCCTTTGACTTCGATTCATTTTAGGTGAGCAAGCCTTTCAACCTAGAATCATTCTATGTGAGAAAACCTTTCACATTTATACATTCATGCATCAATAGAGTAGGTCATGTGGGTAAATCATTCCACAACAATCCTATGTACAAATCAACATTCATATATACAAGATCTACTCTCAAAGCCCTAATCATCATAAACCATCAAATAAGCTTTACACTCAAAGCCATGTTAGTCATAACTCATCATATTAGCCTTACTCAAAAAGCCCTACTAATCATTTCATCATGTATACTTTAATCTAATTCAATTCATGTTTATATGCTTTACTCTAAAGCAATCTACAATATATATCATCAATACTAGAAGAATCTATCTACATCCTCAATTTCCCCTTTCATGGCATAAGACACACTTTCACCAATTTCATCTTTCTAGACATGGGTTAGGCATGGGTACATGTAATTTCATCCTAAAAACATGATTTATGATCAATTCAATCATAACTAATCAGTATCCACTCAGTTGGATCAACATTCATCAATACCCACAACATTGGAAGAAACCCTAACTTAAATTGGGGATTTCATCTTCACAATTGTGGAAAATGAGGGAAATCCATGGATGAAAGGGATCCATGGATTAAAAGCTATCATACCTTGATTACAAAACCCATAAATTCTTGGGGATTGGAGGCTTGACCTTGATCCTAGCTTCAAACTCTATCTTCTTCTTCAAGTTCTAGAGAGAGAGATATTTGAGAGGACGAACTTTGGGATTCTTTTGGGATTTTGGAAATAATTTCTTGAATGGTGAGTTTAAAGGGTTAAAATCACTTATATAGGTGTACTCAGCCTAGGCAAAACGACCTCACTTTATTCTAACTTAAACTGGAAAGTCCCAATTTGCCCTCACTTGGCAGCCCACTGTCCAGGCCTCACGAGAGGCACAACGAGCTGTGGTCCTCACCACTGGTCGTGGTCCTGCCCGTGGTCATGGACCAGTGGCTAGGCCACCTTGTCTTGGACTCTAAGAGTTGAAGGCATCACCATGAGCCTTCCCATGAGGCGTGGTCTTCACCACTGACCGTGAAGTGGGTCGTGAAGGTGAGCCCAACTTGGACAACCCTTCGGGAGCTGCTGCCTAGCCACCACGGACCATACCACAGGCCGTGGTCCTCACCACTGGTCGTCGTGGTGGTCGTGAAGGTGGGGTAGTGCTTGGGGGAAGGTTGGGCAGCCTTGGCCTCTTTCCCTTGGCCCTTGCCCTCTTCTTTAGTTTGAACCCTCACACTAAACCCTAGTTTAGCCTACTAGTTTATAGGGTGTTACATTATCTCCCCCTTGGGAACATTCATCCTCGAATGACGTTTCTTAATACCTTACGAAAGTAAAGACTCAATACTAGCAGCCCATCATGCATGCAACTCGTCTAAAAGCACACAACCAAGGAGGAACTTCATCTCCAAACTAAACATACTCAATGCAACACAAGGAAGTAGGAACTTCATCTAACAACCCATTATGCATGAAATCTCATAACTACTCATTTCTAAGGAGGAACTACCATCTCCGAGCTAAAAATATGCTCAGCACAATCTCATGGAGATCATATGAAATTGGTTCTCAAAAAGCATTCAATCACGGAGGAATCTCTCAACTTCGAGCTAAGGCATGTTCATCAATTCATCTCATGAAGTCTATAGGCAAATCATACTCAATGCACTACAACATGAGGAAATCAATCATGTAAATTCATTTTCTTTTAAAACCCAAGCTTTCATGAAAATGCATCACATAGGGAAATCATGGGAACACCTAAACACACATGACTTCTAACAAGGAGCTAACCATGGGGAACTCTCCTTTGATTCTCACTTTCTTAACTTGCCGGTCAAACATCTTACGCGGAACTCCCTCATACGAATAACTTTCATCTACACCCAAACCTTCTAAGGGAACTAGGGATGTCAGATCTCCCACACACTATTTTCAACTTAGAGACATGGAAATCCGGATGCACCGATGCCACTCACTAGGAATAGCTAACTCATAAGGAACCTTACCACATGTCTCAAGATCACTCATGGGCCTACAAAATGGAGACTAAGCTTCCCTTTGTTACCACACTCACTACACCCTTCACTACAAAAAAAACCTCAAATTGCCAACAAATTTTACTAATAACTTAAGTTGGTTAGTATTTTGCTAAAAAATTACCAACATATTTCTAATTGAATTATATTTTAAAAATTAATAACTAAATTCTAACAGATTACTAACCAAAATATTACTAACTAAGAATTTTAGTTGGTAAATACGGCGGGAAAAAATGGCGCCAAATTTAGCAACTTTCTATCAATGGATTACCAACTGAAATATTACTAACGCACACCTTTTGTTGGTAATAGTACCAAGGAGTATATATCGGTTGGTAGATATGATAAAAAAATTGGTTATATAATTTATCAATAGATTACCAACGAATTACTAACCAACCATTTACAAACGACAAGATTTTGTTGCTAAATTTAACAACCAAATATAAATGTGTTGATAAATTAGTAATGAAATGTAATTTGTTGGTAAACTTGCCAACAATATCCAATCAGTTAGAAAATTTTGCCGACGAATAAAGATTGTAGTTTCTAAATTACTTACAGAATTAAGATAGTTGGTAATATACCAACCGATCATTAATTCATTGGTAAAATTAACCAACATATTAATTTTTAGTTGGTAATATTACATATGAATGTTGAGTTGGATAGTAACTATTACCAACTGTGACAAAATTTATTGGTAAATTATTAAATTACTAACTGATATTTGAATAGTTGGTAAATTTACCAATTGAGAAGTTAAATTATTTGGTAAATCATCATCTAGTGTTGAAATAATAAATAAATTTAACTATGTAATACCGAATCAATATTTCCCACTGAATTTAAGCTTTAGTGATATATTTAATGATAGATATCAATTGTTATTTTGTAAAGAATCTAGAATTTAGTAATAAATTTATCTTTACTTACATATATTGTTATATTCACTAATAATATTACTAATTTTGTCGAACCAAATTTTATCATGAGTTTTTCTTAATTCTTTTTTGGAAAAAAAAGGCTGAAAATCATTTCCCTCTGAAGTTTGCTTTAAAAATCAAACTCCCCCTTCCTGCAACTTTAAACAATAAACCCCCCCCCCTCCCAACCAAAACCGGGGAATTGACAGGCAACGTTAAAAATTTGACCGATGACTACAAGGAAAAATAGTAATTTTAACTATCTTAACACTTAATGGGGTGCCCTAATAAATAAATGGGTGTTTCATCTTCTACAACGACAACTCTTCTCTTTGTTGTTTAGGTGAAGCACATGATCGATGAAAAAACTTTCCATCTTCACCCTCTCAAAATCAAGGTAAACTTTTATTTTAGATTCTTTACTTTTGTACCAATTTATTTGCATATTGAATTTCCTTTTTAATTATCAATTAATGGATTAACCTTTTTTCTTTTATATGTAGAGTCATTTATCATTGTATTTTCTTTGTTTCTTCAAACTGAATTTTAAGAGTGTGAAAGTGACATATATTTTCTTTTTTGTTTGCTTTAAAATAGACAAAACATACACTTAATCTATTCTATTATTCCAGCTTTGTCATTCACCTTATCAATACATTATCTTGATAAATGCTACCAAGTTTTTAATGTGAATGATAATTTCTATCGATAATGAATTTGTTAGAAGATGCTCATATTATTGTAACAGGAGACCGTTCTACTTGGTTAGGAAAAACCACTTGATTAAAAGTGATTCATCCCAATACTGGTGGTACAATAAAAGTGGATAATGATACATATTTAAGAATATTGTTCAATACATACAAGAATTTGAAGAAGAGAGAGGTTCGAATAAATCTAAATATAATAGATGAAAATCTTGAAGAAGCAGAAGGTGAAATTTTTCAGTGGGTTGGCGATTAAGAAGATGAAAATGTGGTTGAGAATAAGGAGGTTCACTCAGATGAGCGATATAATGACAATGGCTTATCTGATTATGAATCGGATGAAAATGGAATACTTGAAGGTTTCAATGATGACGATAAAGCAATTGATCGCCCAATGACAAAAAATAAGGTCATTTTTGGTCTAATAGGACGGTTGGTTCGGATTTTGAGGCTTTCATTTTTAGTTTGTGCCGTTAAGCGTTTTAACTTTTATGTTTTGGCCAAAATTTGACTTTTCTTAACATTTTTTGTAAATGTAAGATGAGAATTCTGTCAACGCCGTTCTCTTCGTAAGGTCATTTTTTATTTAATAGGATGGTTGGTTCCGGTTTTAAGGCTTTCATTTTTAGTTTGTGCCGTTAGAAATTTTAACTTTTACATTTTGGCCAAAATTTAACTTCGATCAATATATTTGGTAAACATACTCGGATTAGAATTCTGTCAGCGTGGTTAGCTGCATAAGGTCATTTTTGGTGTAATAGGATTGTTGGTTCGGGTTTTGAGGCTTCCGTTGTTAGTTTGTGCCGTTAGACGTTTTAACTTTTTTATTTATGCCAAAATTTGAATTTGGTCATTATTTTTAAGAAATGTGCTCAAATTGGAATTTCATCCACGCGGTTAGCTTTGGAAGGTCATTTTTTGTCTATTAGGATGGTTTGTTCGGGTTTGGAGGTTTTCATTTTTCAGTTTGTGCAGTTAGGTGTTTCAACTTTTAAGTTTTGGCCAAACTTTGACTTTGCTTAACAATTTTTGCAAACGTGCTCAGATGAGAATTACTTCAGCTCAGCTAGCTTCGGAAGGTCAATTTTGATCTAATAGGTGGTTGGTTCGGCATTTGAGACTTTCGTTTTTGGTTTGAGTCATTAGGTGTTTAAACATTTAAGTTTTGGCCAAAAATTTGACTTTGGTCAATATTTTTGGTAAACGTGCTCAAATGATAATTTCATAGCGCGGTTAGCTCCAGAAGATCATTTTTCATCTAATAGGATGGTTAGTTTGGATTTTTAGGCTTTCATTTTTAGTTTGTGCCCTTAGGCGTTTTAACTTTTATGTTTTAGCCAAAATTTAACTTCGGTCAATATATTTGATAAATGTGCTCGGATGAAAATTTTGTCAGTACAATTAGATGTGGAAGGTAATTTTTTGTCTAATAGGATGGTTAGTTTGGGTTTTGAGACTTTCATTTTCAGTTTGAGCCGTTAGGCGTTTTAACTTTCAAGTTTTGGCCAAAATTTGAATTTGGCCAAATTTTGCTTTTAGTCAATATTTTTTGTAATCATGCTCGCATTGAAATTCTGTCACCGCGGTTAGCCTTATAAGATCAGTTTTGGTCTACTAGGATGGTTGGTTTGGGTTTTGAGACTTGTATTTTCAGTTTGTGTCGTTAGGTGTTTTAACTTTTAACTTTTGGTTAAATTTTGAATTTGGTCAATATTTTTGGGAAACATGCTCATATTTGAATTTCGTCAGCGCGGTTAGCTCTAGAAGGTCCTTTTTTGTCTAATAGGATAGTTTGTTCGGGTTTTGAGGTTTTCATTTTTCAGTTAGTGCCGTTAGGCGTTTTAACTTTTATGTTTTGGCCAAAATGTGACATTGTTTAACATTTTTTGCAAACATGCTTAGATGAGAATTTCGTCAGTGCGGTTAGCTTTGAAAGAACATTTTTGATATGATAGAATGGTTGGTTTGGGTTTTGAGGCTTCCGTTTTCAGTTTGTGCCGTTAGGCGTTTAAACTTTTAAGTTTTGGCCAAAATTTAGATTTGGTCAATATTTTTTGTAAACGTGCCTAGATTAAAATTTCATCAGTGCGGTTAGCTTCGGAAGGTCATTTTTGGTCTAGTAGGATGGTTTGTTTGGGTTTTGAGGCTTTTATTTTCAGTTTGTGCCGTTAGGCGTTTTAACTTTTTAGTTTTGGCAAAAATTTGAATTTGGTCAATATTTTTGGGAAACATGCTCAAATTGGAATTTCGTCAGCGCAGTTAGCTCTGGAAGGTCATTTTTGGTCTAATAGGATGGTTTGTTCGGGTTTTGAGGTTTTCATTTTCAGTTTGTGCCATTAAATATTTTAACTTTTAAGTTTTGGCCAAAATTTGACATTGCTTAATATTTTTTGCAAACATGCTTCGATGAGAATTTTGTCAGTGCGGTTAGCTTTGAAAGGTCATTATTGATTTGATAGGATGGTTGGTTCAGGTTTTGAGGCTTTCATTTTCAGTTTGTGCCGTTAGGCATTTTAAATCTTATGCTTTGGCCAAAATATGACTTTGGTCAATATTTTTGGTAATCATGCTCGGTTGGAATTTTGTCAGTGCGGTTAGGTCGATAAGGTCATCTTTGGTCTAGTAGGATGGTTGGTTCGAGTTTTGAGGCTTTTATTTTCACTTTGTGTCGTTAGATATTTTAACTTTTAAGTTTTAGCCATTGAATTTGGTCAATATTTTTGAGAAACGTGCTCAGATTAAAATTGCGTCAGCGCGGTTTGCTCTGGAAGCTCATTTTTGGTCTAGTAGGATGGTTGGTTTGGATTTTGAGGTTTTCATTTTCAGTTTGTGCCGTTAGGCGTTTTAACGTTTTTCCAAAATTTGACTTTGCTTAACATTTTTTCGTAAACGGGCTCAGATGAGAATTCTGCCAGCGCGGTTAGCTTCGGAAGCTCATTTTTTTTAATCTAAAAGGATGCTTGGTTCAGGTTTTGAGGCTTCCATTTTCAGTTTGTGCCGTTAGGCGTTTTAACTTTTAAGTTTTGGACAAAATTTAGATTTGGTCAATTTTTTTGGTAAAGGTTCTCATATTAAAATTTTATCTGTGCAGTTAGCTTTGGAAGGTCATTTTATTTATATAATAGGATGGTTGGTTCAGATTTTGAGGCTTTCATTTTCAGTGTGTGCCATTAGGCGTTTTTTTTTGGACCAAGTCAATTTTATTAATAAATCAAAAAAAGGAAAGTCACTAACTTGGGTCCAAAATTGACCCAAGTCCCAGATACAAAAATAACAAAGACCAAGTCAATCAAAACTCCATTAGGAAACCATAGAAGCTCCAGCCGATGGCTTGTTCTTCTTCAAACGAAGCTTTATGGCATCGATGGTTTCCTGCAAAAATTTTCATGCACTTCGTCAGTGGAAAATGTTCCTGGCGATCCGTCTACCTCAACATTGCCGCTGGATCGATAAAGATCCAAGTATGGGTTGCAATCACCTCCACATAAAAAATTCTCACTTATGTCATGATTCAATAGCCATTGAAAACTTCTTCTACTTGGATGCGGACGACCTGAACCTGGGTTATTAACAAAGCTGAAGGATACCAAACAATCAGTGACGGAGCCGTGTCAAGATGAGTTTCTTGTATTTACTTCATTTGTGCAATTTGGTACTCAGTCATTTGATTAGTCTCCTCAACAGGTTGAACCCCATCGGGATTAATACCAATGTTTAAGTCGACACATCGCAGACGCTGTAACTAAACTATTTCTCGCTCAGAGATGAAGTTAGGCGTTTTAACTTTTAAGTTTTGGCCAAAATTTAATTCTGTCAATATATTTTGTAAACGTGCTCAGATGAGAATTACGTCAATGCAGTTAGATGCGGCAGGTCAATTTTGATGTAATAAAATGGTTGGTTCGGGTTTTGAGTCTTACATTTTTAGTTTGTGCCGTTAGGCATTTTAACTTTTAAGTTTTGACCAAAATTTAACTTTAGTCAATATTTTTGGTAATCGTGCTCGGATTGAAATTCTGTCACTGCGGTTAGCCTTATAATATCAGTTTTGGTCTAATAGGATGGTTGGTTCGGGTTTTGAGACTTTTATTTTAAGTTTGTGTCGTTAGGTGTTTTAACTTTTAACTTTTGACTAAAATATGAATTTGGTCAATATTTTTGGAAAACATGCTCAAATTTGAATTTCGTCAGCGATTAGCTCTGGAAGCTCATTTTTGGTCTAGTAGGATAGTTTGTTCGGATTTTGAGGTTTTCATTTTCAGTTTGTGCTGTTAGGAATTTCAACTTTTATGTTTTGGCCAAAATTTATATTTGGTCAATATATTTTTGGTAAACGTGCTCAGATTAAAATTTCATCAGCGTGGTTAGCTTCGAAAGGTCATTTTTTGTAACACTCCGACTTTTCGGAACTCTAATTTAACTCGTACCTTCTTGAAAAAATAAAGAGGGTGAGTAATAAATTAAGAATGATGTGGTATGTCATATTTTAAGTGTTCAAGGGTTGTATCTCAAGTTTTTAAGTTAGGTAAGTTGCAAAATAAAAGTTGGGGAAAGTTATCGTAATTCCTTTAAAAATATTTTTCTGAAATTTAGGTCAAATGTCTTGGAGGTTTCTCCCAATATATAAAGATTTATGGGGCCTACAACTAGCAAATCGAAGGTCTACGAGTCTAGTTTCCAACGCAACAAACCGTTCATTCATACGACCTTAGAATAGAGAGATATTCACGTTTTCGTGAGACTGCGCAAGCAGGCATGTGAGGTGGGTCCCCTAGGTCGGTGGAACTCTTTATATATCTTCTTCTTCGACTTTTCTTCATTTTTTCAGTAAATAACCAGAAAACATAGAAAATCCACTTCTAGGATCAACCAAATTATATATTTTCTCGACTTAAGTCCTTGATGAAAGTTGTTCTACACGTTGAGTTCGTCATCATGGTATAATTTGTTTTATCGATTTCGTAGCGTATCATACTTTGGTGTTGGGAAAGAAAGGGTTTGGACGTACTTTAAGGTTTTGAGGTATATTACGAACTTAAGATCAAGGTAAGACCCTTATTTCATCGACTCTAGTTTTGATAAGTCGCAAATAGAAATTTGCGACGGAAATACATACCTTTTATCAGATTATCGTGGTATCTTCTATTTTCGTGGGTTGATTATGGTCCTGCCTTGTTGTAGTAGCGAGGGGCCTTGTGAGTAAAAGTAGGTAGGCCACGTGAATTTAGCGAAAAAGGTATGTTAAGGATATACCCTTCTTACGGCATGTTTCCTTAAAGCTTAGGAGCAATGTAATTGGGTTGTTATCGTTGTTATACTTGTAGCCATTAGTGTTGATTGTTGGCTGCTCGAGTGGATATAATCCTCCCTGTCGGGATTCTTATTCAGTTAGTAGCGTCCCTATGTTGGACACGACTTACAGGCTATTCGTATAGATTGCTTATAGCTAAATTGCTCTCTTTTAGCCTATTGGATTGTTATTGTTGCCCTTGGAGCTATTGTGGTTAGCTGCAGAAATGTGATCTATGCCTAGAAGGGCTACGTTCTGCCTACAGGGCTATATTGACGCCTAATAAGGCTATGTGCTGCCTACAGGGTCATGTTGTTGCCTAAGAGGGTTATGATGTTGTCTAAGAGGACTATGTTACTGCCTAAGAGGGCTATGTGTTGCCCACGGGGCTATATTGATGCCAAAGAGTGTTATGTATTACCTACGGGGCTAGTTTGACGCCAAAGAGGATTATGTGTTGCCTACAAGGCTATGTTGATGCAAAAGAGGGCTATGTGCAGCCCACAGAGCTATGATGTTTCCTAAGAGGGCTATGCGCTACCTACGGGGCTATATCGTTACCAAAAAGGGCTATGCGACTTCTTACAAAGACAAGGGGATACCGATAGGGGTATGTAGGTTTATTTGGCACCTTCTGGGCTTATGGGGGCCTAGATAGGTGGTGTGTTGTTTGTACCTGCCGAGCTTATGGGGTCTTGGTTAGGTTGTTATTCGATAATTTGTTTGTATATTTAGATTCAGTAGTGGGTTAGCATGCTTATCTAAATTTTGATTTCCTTACCTGATTGCTTTTAGTATATTTTGATACTTGCTCATTTAGTCTATAGCCTTTCATACTCTGTACATTAATACGTACTGACGCCCCATTGCCTGGGTGCGCTGCATTCATGCATGCAGGTCCCGACAGAGGATCCAGTAGACCTCCTCAGCAGCAGCATTGACTTTTATCTGGTTGGCTAGCCCTTTTTCTCTGGAGATGCCAGAGTTCGGAGGTTTGTTAGCTTTTGTTGTATATATTTTTATGGGTAGGCTGGGGCCCTGTCCCGCCAATCTTTACCACTCTTAGAGGCTTGCAGACTAGTATGTGGGGTGTATAGCTATGTTATGGCCATGCAGGCCTAGTTTGTTGGTTTGCTGAAGCTTATTAGATGTTTGATGTATTGTCTTGATATATACCTGCTTTCAGTTTTTGTATAGAGATCATGGTGGCCTCGACGACCCAATCAGGATTTTTGTGCTAGTTGGCTATTTCTTTATATGAACTCTTGGGAGTAGTTGTTTATTTTATAGATCTGTTGACAAGGGTCTTTCCGGCCGAGGGCTTAATTTTAAGCCGAGATATACTTGTTTGTTTTCTTGATTGCGTGTGGCTGCCATGTGCTAGTAGCAAATGGTTCAGCAGGGTCAGCTCGGGCTTGAGTTTTGGCATTAAGAGCCAGTTGCGCCCATTGAGTTTGTGGTGTGACAAACTTGGTATCAGAGAAACGTCGTATCCTAAGGAGTCTGCAAGTCGTGTCTAGTAGAGTCTTGTTTATAAATGTGTTGTGCACCACATTCGATAAGCAAGAAGCTACCAGGAATGTTAGAATGACTATCCTTCTTTTGCTCACCTCGTGCTATAGAGCGGTGTCTTAAGGGTTGAGGTTTCTGGCTTATAATTGATATTTGTATGCAGATGGAGATGACTGGCACCAGACAGACCACAACTAACCAAGGGTTAGATACAGCTGCAGGCGAGAGTACCGGCAAGGTACCACAGGTGGAGGTAGCCCATTGTGAGACCCAGGGGGAGAGATCTTCTCAGCCCCTTATAGCTTCTCCATCGCTTCAGGAGCCTCCAAGGGCTACAGGACTTCCTGCTCCACCAGCAGTACCACCTCTACTTCCTCCTATTCCATCTGATCAGGATTTCAAGAGTGCAGTATATATGTTAGCACAGTTAGTAGCTGCACAGCGCCAGCAAGTTGCGCCAGATGTTGTCGGACCTTCTGAAGGGCCCGTGAATTTCTTGCCCTGAATCCTCCACACTTTACAGGGACAGATCGCAGAGAGGACCCTCAGCACTTTGTTGATCAGCTTCATAGGATCTTCAGAGTCATGCATGCCTCAGTGTCTGAATCAGGTGAGTTAGCAGTATTTCGATTGCGTGATGTTGTAGTATTGTGGTATGAAAGTTGGGAGAGATCTAAGGGAAAAGATGCAGCTCTATCCACTTGGGATAGCTTTACAGAAGTTTTCATAGATCACTATTTGCCTCGAGAGATTAGGGATGGCCGGGTGGACCAGTTTCTGAACCTACGACAGGGCAGCATGAGTGTCCGAGAGTACGGGCTGAGATTTGATTCATTGGCTAGATATGCACCAGCATTTGTTGATACGATGCATGAGAGGGTGCGTAGATTTGTGGGAGGTATTGACTCGGACTATATTGACGCTTGTTCCACCGCTGCACTAAATGATAATATGAATATCTCACGAATTCAGGCCTTTGTACAAGGCATAGAGGATCGCCGACATCTGCAAAATATGAGTGAGAGGGTCGAGAGAGAGAGACAGAGGAGGGCTAGGCCCGCTGGTTCACATGGAGATTTTCAGGGTGGTCCCAGACCCCGATATTCTAGTAGGCCACCTAGACCCCTGTCACAGCAGTTCAAGGGTAGTAGATTTGATCGTCAGGGACAGTCAGGCCCGGGTGAGGGTTCACGAGCATTAGGCTCTCAGCAGTAGAGGGGTTCAGGCCAGGCTTGGACAACCCCATCGCATTGCGCTACTTGCGGTAGGATGCATTTCGGGAGGTGCAGGCAGGGTTCCACAGGTTGTTATTCTTGTGGACAGGAGGGGCATGGGTGGAGGAACTGCCCGACCATAGGTCAGGGTGGTATAGGTCAGTTGACCAGGTCAGTAGTAGGTTCCTCCTCATCAGCACAGTCTAGAAGGCGTGGACCCCAAACTTCAGCAGGTAAAGGTAGAGGCGGAGGTAGAGAGGGAGCATCTAGTTCTGGTAGTGGCCAGAACCGTACATATTCACTAGCCGGCCGACAGGACTCAGAGTCATCACCAGATGTTGTGACAGGTGCATTGATTGTTTTGGGTTTATGCTTTGATAGATCCTGGATCTACTATGTCTTATGTTACTCCATTTATTGCAAGGAAGTTATGTATAGTAGCAGAGTCGTTAGATCGACCCTTTATTGTGTCTACACCAGTTGGTAAGTCTATTATCGCCAAGAGATTCTATCGAGGTTGCATGGTAGAAATTATCGACCGTCAGACCTCTGTAGACCTCGTAGAGTTAGAGATGGTCGATTTCGACGTCATTATGGGTATGGACTGGTTAGCGTCTTGTTATGCTAATGTTGAGTGCCGGACAAAGATTTTTAGATTCCACTTTCCAGGAGAGGCAGTTTAGGAATGGAAAGGTGATACAACAACGCCGAAAGGTAGGTTTATTTCCTATCTTAAGGCGAGGAGGATAATTACTAAGGGTTGTATTTATCATCTTGTTCGCGTTCATGATATAGATGCAGAACCACCGACACTTCAGTCAATTCCATTAGTTAATAAGTTTCTAGATGTATTTCCAGACGAGCTCCCTGGTCTCCCTCCAGAACGGGAAATTGATTTTGTTATCGATATGCTACCAGGTACACAACCCATATCTATCCCTCCTTATAGAATGGCTCTGTCTGAGCTAAAGGAGTTGAAGGATCAGTTGAAAGACTTGCTGGATAAAGGCTTTATTAGGCCTAGTGCTTCACCATGGGGTACGCCAGTGTTATTCGTGAGGAAGAAAGATGGCTCACTAAGAATGTATATTGATTACCGACAGTTGAATAAGGCGACTATAAAGAATAAGTATCCCCTTCCGAGGATCGATGACTTGTTTAATCAGTTACAATGTGCTGAGTGCTTCTAAAAGATTGATTTAAGATCAGGGTACCACCAGATACGAGTTCGGGAGAAAGACGTTCCAAAGACGGCTTTTAGAACCAGATATGGACACTTTGAGTTCTTGGTAATGTCTTTTGGATTAACTAATGCTCTAGCAGTGTTCATGGACCTGATGAATAGTATATTCAGGCCGTATCTAGATTTGTTTGTAATTGTATTTATTGATAATATTTTGGTGTATTTACGTTCAAAAGTTGAGCATACAAATCATCTGCGAGCAATCCTTCAGGTTCTTTGAGACCGAGAACTTTATGCAAAATTTTCTAAGTGTGAGTTCTTTTTGGACTCTGTAGCTTTCTTAGGCCATATTGTATCAGATGTAGGCATTACTGTTAATACACAAAAGATTGAGGCCGTAAAGACTTGGCCCAGACCCATAAATCCCACTGAGGTTCGTAGTTTCTTAGGGTTAGTTGGGTACTACAGAAGGTTTGTACAGGGGTTTTCTTCACTTTCAGCACCCTTAATGAAGCTGACTCAAAAAGCAGCTAAGTTCCAGTGGACTGAAGCTTGCGAGCATAGTTTTCAGGAGCTGAAGGACAGGTTGACATCAGCACCAGTTCTAGCATTGCCACAGGATTCAGAAGGCTATGCGGTGTACTGTGATACTTCTGGTGTTGGGTTGGGATGTGTTCTAATGCAAAATGGTAAGGTTATCGCATATGCTTCAAGGCAGTTGAGGAAGCATGAGAAGAACTATCCGACCCACGATTTAGAATTGGCTGCAGTTGTGCATGCGTTAAAGATCTGGAGACACTATTTATATGGCGTTCATGTTGACATCTTCACAAATCATAAAAGCCTTCAATATATCTTTAGACAGAAGGAGTTAAATATGCGACAATGTCGATGGCTTGAGTTACTGAAAGACTACGACGTAGATATTTTATATCATCTAAGAAAGGTGAATGTGGTAGCCGATGCCCTCAGCCGAAGATCTATGGGTAGTTTATCCTATTTAGGTGTTGAGAAGCGTGAGCTAGTGTGAGAGCTTCATCAATTAGCTAGCTTGGGAGTCAGATTGTTAGAGGCAGACGATAGTGGAGTCACAATTCAGGACACAGCCATATCATCCCTAGTTGTATAGGTAAAAGCACGGCAACATGAGGATCCTAGCTTAGAGCAGCGCAGAACCAAGGCTCAGGATCAGCAGTCTTTAGCATTTGATATAGCAGGAGATGGAGTCCTCATATATAGTGGTCGATTGTGTGTTTCGGATGTTGCAGGGCTTCGACATCAGATTATGGAAGAGGCACATCATTCCCGTTATTCTATTCACCCTGGTTCGACAAAGATGTACCATGATATTAAGGAGATCTATTGGTGGCATGGGATGAAGAAGGACGTTGCTGAGTTTGTGGCACAGTGTCCTAACTGCCAACAGGTGAAGGTTGAGCACCAAAAGCCCGTTGGGCTAGTCAAGGAGATAGCCATTCCTTTGTGGAAGTGGGAAGCAATTAATATGGATTTTATTACATGATTACCTCAATCGCGTCGTAAGTTTGACTCTATTTGGGTAATTGTTGATAGACTAACAAAATTAGCCCACTTCTTACCAGCCAGGGCTACTTTTACAGCCGAAGACTATGCAAGGCTCTATATTAGAGAGATTGTTAGGCTACACGGTTTCCCAGTATCTATTATCTCTGATAGAGGAGCACATTTTACCGCTAACTTCTGGAAGTCCTTCCAAAAAGGACTAGGGACATATGTTAATTTCAGTACAGACTTTCACCCTCAGACAGATGGCCAGGCTGAGTGCACAATTTTGACACTCGAGGATATGTTACGGGCGTGCGCACTAGACTTTAAGGGAAGTTGGGATGACCACTTGCCTCTTATTGAGTTCGCATACAATAATAGTTATCATTCCGGCATCGGGATGGCACCTTATGAGGCTTTGTATGGGCGAAAATGTAGATCCCCCATTGGATGGTTTGAGGTAGGTGAGTAGGGGTTAATTGGACCCGACTTAGTATAGCAGACAGTGGAGCAGGTTAAGCTCATTCGGGAGAGGTTGCTAACAGCTCAAAGCCGACAGAAGTCATACTCAGATGTGCGACGAAGGGACTTAAAGTTTTTTGTCGATGACTGGGTATTCTTAAAATTCTCGCCTATGAAGGGTGTTATGAGATTCGAAAAGAAGGGCAGGCTTAGTCCAAGATTCATTGGGCCATACCGGATCCTTCAGAGGATAGGACAAGTGGCTTATGAGTTAGAGTTATCGTCGGGGCTAGAATTGGTTCATCCGGTATTCCATATATCGATGCTACGGAAGTGCATAGGAGACCCTTCTAGGGTTGTCCCTGTTGAGGATGTTCAGATCACAAAGGAGTTGTCCTATGAGGAAACTCCAGTTGCAA